>JAWNNH010000343.1:0-607166 GCA_035043045.1 Hirtodrosophila alboralis
GTAGCTATAATATACCGCCTCCTAAAAGGCTTGATAAATTTTAGGACTAACCAAAAAAAAAAAAAAAAAAAACATCAAGTACTTTTATATACGTTGTGGCATATTTATACAATTTCTGTTTAACATCGCATATAACCAACTATAAAATAGTTAAGAAAGAAATTTTATTTTGCAGTTTTCTTTCTATTTAGCCACGAAAAACCGGGCACAATTTCCTAGTAAATATTATACAAAGGCACACCAGTTCAGTCCAAGGGTATTACTTACTTTATGGCCAGAGAATGGGCAAGAAACTGAGGTTTTGCGGGTTGCATAGAGTTGAATCATCTTCTGGGTAATGTCTACCTGGACATTGTCCTTCTGGTCCATTGGTTCTTTGGGTCATTGCGTCAGGGCGCGGGCAATTTTATGCAATGGGCATTTTGAAGTCAAGGACATTTGTCCAGGACTTTGCATTTTTCTTGACTACCTGCCACGCTTCGAACACGCGGCAAACTCTTTTATTTTTTAAACGCTATTTCTTTGCAATTTCATGCGAAAAAAGGATTCGAGCGAAAGGATAAACAACACGCAATGAAAACAAACATTTTGAAACTGCAATTGAAATGCAGCCAAAGCTGAAGCCGAAGCCAAATTCAAAGGCACTTGGCCGTTTATTTAGCCGTTTATTTAGCCATTTAATTTTATTTCAATTTTTATTTTTATTATAGCTGCCAACTGAACTGTTTTGTTAATGTTTTTCTTTTTTTTTATTGTTTGTTTGCTCATGCAATGCTTATACTCCAACAATTATAGTTCAATAAATTTTTGGCCCAATCACCTCCATAGCTAAAATAGAAAACGATTTTTTTGATTGTTAAATTTTAAGTAGTTCTTCTACAATCTACAATCACACACACACATGTCTGGAAGAAAGGTGAACGTGGTTGAGACTAGACCACTTCCATAGCAAAATTATAAAAACTTAAAAAAAACTGAACTTTTATCCTTTAGTATTTGCTGCCCTTCTTTTTTTAATTGGCATTTTAATGTGCTATGAGTTTAGATAAAATTTGTTGAATGTCTTTAAAGTTTAGTTAATTTCAATATTTACAAAAATAATACATTCATATTCAGACAATCTCTCCATATACAATATTATGTACTTAGATATATATTTATATTTTATTTCATTTTATTTATTTATTGGGTTTTCAGCATGACAAGTATATACTCATTAATTAAAATGCTGGCCACAATTATATATAATTATATAATACATTAAATTTCTAAAATTATTATAACTTTTAAAGAGAATCACATAATATTTAATGATTTTTTTGCCTAGACACATAATTTAATCGCAGGGAAAAAAATTTATCATTTCGTAGCAAATATATATCTTCATTTATATTTTGATTAAGAGATTTCTTATTTTATTTATGAATTTTTTTAATTTTGCATTCTAGTCTGATTTTGGACGAATTATAGTCTTTGACACTTTGGGTATCAAAAAAATAAAAATCTTCTATTAAAGAATATATGTAAATATATATTTTTAATTTAATTTATAATATTTATATTTTGATTTGTTTCCGGCTCTCCTTGTTCATGAAAACATCTGGTTAATCCGGGGAATAATTTAATAAGTATTCCATGAAATTTTCGGATAATTGTTGCCAATCTTTGATGATTTAAAAAAAATGTATTTAAGTCAACAAAAAAAAAGAAAAAAAACATTTGATTTTTTCTTCTTTTTTATTGTAGAATTTTCATAATTTTTCTGCCTCATACAATAGTCAATAATATTTATATACTTTATGGAATTGTTTGTTGTTTCAATTTTGTTAGCTAGTGTAATCAATCATGGCCATTAATGACGCTATTAAATTTTTTTTACAATACAAGGAATATACTAATGTTTATTTCTGATTAACGTTGTCAATTTGTCTGATAAATCGCTAGATATTTGGTTTGGCATAGTTAAAAATGATTTTAAAATAATATTTTTAAGAGCAGTGAAAATCCAAAAAAAAAAAAAACAATAAAATAAATTACAAGCACTAGGTCAATCAGAATGAACAAGCAGTATAATGAAATCAGAAGGAAAGGAAGAAAAAATCAAAATGAAACTTCAGTGCGCCCCACATTAAAATCAAATTAAAATTTCGAATATTTCGGAATCGCGTTTCATAAGTCAAATTAGTGAGCGGGGAAGGGGGGCGGCTTGAGTACATGCCCAATTTGGTGGGGGAGTGCGGGGTGCAGGCCCAGACAAATGGTTGTCCATTGATTAGCCCAGCCTGGTACTCAATATGGCGTTTGGGTGCCAGCAGCAGGACATGCTGTGTGGGTGGACGACTCCTTTTTTGTTGGGGGTTGGCTTCTGATTTTTACCCTGTCAAGTTGCTGGCCATTGACTGATTTCAACGATTCGATTCATTGTTGATTTGGCGTATTAAATAATGCAAGCGGGCATATTTACTTGGACATAATGTTTGTGACTTGCAACGAAGAGTTGTTTAATTAAATTTAAAAAAATTTAGATGGGTGTATTTTTATTTATACTAACAAACCAATAAAAATTGCGGTTATCTTCAAGAAACTATTTTTTAATTATTTTTGCAGATGTGAATAATTTTTTTGTAAAAATTTAGTTGTATATAATTAAAAATAATATAAAGTGCACTTGGGTAATATTTAATATTTGAATAAATACAATTTTGATATTTTTATTTTAAACTCCATTAAAAAAACACAATTATATTATATTCAGTAAAAATGTGTTTATTTTAATAAAATTTAAAATCGTTAAGAATGTATTTTTTCTTTTTTTTTTGTTAATAAAAGAATGACAATAAATTTTGCAATAACAAGAAATCATACAAAATAAAATGAATATAATATTTTTGGTAAACTAGAAATATCTAGATTACATTTAAGATTACATTATTTAGTTTGTGTTTTATTATAATATTTCAATTAATACAATTTTTATTTTGATTTTTTAATCTTGCAATGCAATTATAGATTTAATAAATATATTTTCTAAAAAGAATTTATCTTCTATATACTTGTGAAAGTGTATGTAATCTTCATTATGTGTAACACAGATTTCCAAATATTTTTTTAATTTTATTATTATTTTTTTTTTTTTTTTTTTTTTTTTGGTTTTTAATAAAAGCCAGCAATTTGCGCACTGTTTACGTCTCCGTACCCGTACCCGCACCCACCCAAATTCATCAGTTTATTGCTGAATTTTTGTTGTTCGCTGCTGATTTCTAAATTTTTTAAAATTTTTTTTTGCCATTTATTTTTTTTTTTATTTTAACAAATTCTTGTTTGTTTACTTTATAATTTTTTTCTATCCTTTGTTAGACCCTGTTGCAGGCAATTCATATGTCAGAATCAACCAAATCGGACCAATATATCATATAGGTAGTTATGGGGAATTTGAATTCTTTTTTGTTTAAGAAATAACATAATTAAATTAGACTTAGAAATAGCAAATTTGGTTGAGAAATCCTTCAAAATAAAGGGTTAAATAACACATTTTACAGGGGATTCATCCAAAGATGCTTATAAAACATAGTAGTTCAATTTTAATAAAAATTTTGTCATCTTATTGATATCATAAAAACATAACGAACTGCGTTGGTTTATAAAGAAGTATTTCATAGATTTTTCCTATATAAATATGAAAGCAATTTTAATATAATATATATACCAATTGTTATATAGTTTGTTAAACAATAATCTATTTATATATCTATACAATTCCGATCTGGATTAAATTTTATTTGGGAGATAACAGTGTCTTATCGCGCACCCAATAAATGCGATACATTTTATCGAACCAATAAATACGATAATTTTCATCAATTTAAGTCAGATAATGCAAATAAAATAATTCTTTGAAATATTTGTTGTATTGGCAACATTTATATTTTTAGATATATCTCAATGCAAATGATCAATTCGTAATTTTTAATCAGAAAATCTTATTAAATTTTATCAAATTCGTAGCTGCCCTCACGAATCAGCGCTCGAAATTGCAGAATCTAATTAAAAGACAAAAGACGTATATAACTTCGTCGTTTCGATGGGGGTCAAAAAAAACCAAGTAACTATATGTATATATAATAGACATTTTCGATCGTATAAATTATATATCTAACTAGTCTACCCGGCGTGCGCTGCTACGCCCTCCCTCAATAAACAAAAATCAAACTAATCATATTCTAATCATATTCTAGGCGTTACGTCCGCTACTTCCAAGTTTTATATTCTAATTCGTATTTATTTCAAATATACTGCCTTCTCCGATTTCCGTATTTCATTTGAAAGATACTGTCATTGTTGTAACATTGCTGTATACGTTAACAGTGCTGTACACGTTAACATTGCTGTCTTAGTTAACAGTGAGTACATCTGTTAAGGCGTTAGTGATTGTTTCGGAAAGTTTTTCCCAAAATTTATTTTCTAGAAACCTTCTCCTATACCTTTACATTTTTTTGGCTCCAATTTTATATATACATATATATATATTTTTTTTCTGTAGAATAATTTTTTTCCTGTTGTTTAGAGACAGAGAGCATGTTAACTGATCTATCACAACAAATGTGTTCAGGTTGTTGATTGACCATTACACACACTTGTACAAATATACACCCACAGATACACACACACACACACACACACACACAGAAATAGAGACCACAGTTTGTAGCCACACGGCGGTCAATTAAGCCGTTAATATGGGACTGACGAACCGGTTATGATGTTTCTATATATATGCCCAGATATTTCGTATCGGAATGAAAATCTGAAACTGAAACAGAATCAGAATTTGTTGTCATTGTTGTTGTTGTTGTTGTTGTTGTTGTTGTTCCCTGTGGCTATTTGTTTAGCTGGCTGATGTGATAGACCCCCCAGAGGGGGGATTTGGAGCAGCTTAGGGCTTGTGATTTGGTGCGAGCAGTTTATTGAAACATTTTTCATCATTTCTTAACCAAGTTCATGTTAGTCAGTCCGGTTCGGTCATGTGAATGCTAGAGTGCAGGACAATGGTCGTGGCTAGGCTTTGATTTCTTTTTTTGGTTTCTGGTTTTTGGTTTTTAGGAACTGTCGATTCATAAATCATGTCACAAGCTGCGGTCGTCGCCAGTTCGTCTGGGGCTACAAAAAACTGAAAATAAAGTGAAATCAAAACTATTATCGGTGAGTTTTTTTTCCCCCCCCTTACACTTTGCTTTTGTGCGGTTTGTTGAGGTCGCAGGTCGTAACGTCGTCTCAATGACAAATAAAAACATCAAATCATTCATAACACTTGTTTAGCTCTGGCATTGATTGAGCCAACACACCCCATGATCCTGACCCAAAGGAAAAACCCAAACGACAGACAAAATCAAAGAATAGAATATAGAATAGATACCTGACCATTTCCCCTCCATTGTTGTTGGTCTCAATTCCAAAAGAAAAATCTATGGACAGGTTTCCAACCTGTTTGACAAGCAACTTCAGCTTCACTTTCATTCAGGAAAAAATAAAAATCTTTTCAGTCTTTTAGCGATTTATTGTTTGTATATAAATTGGTTTATGAAAACATCACCAGGCTGCAGTTCAGTTGAATTCCTTATATATATATATTTTTTTATTTCTATTTTATGACTCTCTCATTGTTTGATGAGATTGATTAATGTTTTGGTCCTTCGATTTCCTCTTGCTTTTTATTATATTTATTAAATACAATATTGGATTTGACTGCCTGCTTCGATGTTTGTTTATGTGGCTTGTTTGATTGTGCATTCTATTTTTTTTTTAACAGGTTGCATTTCTTATAAACAGGATGGATGGTATTGTTCTGGCTTAACTTGTTGTATTCATTTTCACGGTGGTTATTTAATAAACCCATCAATGGGTCAATTAGCTCACTGCTTGGTTAACATTAAAGTTGCTGCATCATGGTTCAAATAGCCTTAAAAAAATGTGGAGTTAACACAAATATTGTAAATTTAAATTTTAATGGATATATATACTGTAATTCTTCTTTATACTTAACTGATTTAATAAAGTCATTTGCAACTTTGTCAGATTTGCTCTTTTGTTTAACTTGGAACATTTATCGCTCCTGTTTCTTCTCCTTTATGTCAACTGTAATTTATGTATTTTTAAATTGTATTAAAATAGTTATCAATCAGTCAGTCAGGTTAAAGAGTTTTATATATAAAGATTATTTAAAAAAAATATAGTAGACGCTCACAAATTAAAGCCTTCAGTAATAGGAATTACCAGAAATTAGAATAAGGACTTGTAATATATTTTTGTAGTTTTTTCACAGAGTATATATCAATTTTTTATTGTTAACTGGAAAATATAAATTTAATGTAATTGAAGTGAATCTTTATGTTTTGTTTAGTTGCATTTATTTTTGATTTAAAGAATTTATATATTTTTAATTAAAAAAAATAACTTGCAATATGTATTGCACTGGATTGTTATCTATAGTTTTCTTGTTTTTTATTAGTAGAATTTTTTTTTTTAATTTATTTTATTTTTATTTTTAAATTATTTGCATACGCAAATCGCCTTGTTACCCTGTTAGGCGTTCCGAATAGGGTAAGCTTTTTCGTTAAATAGAATTAACTACAAAATAGTTTTATTGTAGTTTTTCGGAGTAAAATTGCTACATTTTTTTTTTATTTAAGAAAAATGTAGAAATTGTAATATCTTAGTTTAGAATTACCCTAAAAACAAAGTGATTTTAATTTGTGAGCGTCGATTGTATTTTTTAACAAAACTTTCCCTTTTTTTTAAAAAAAATTTGACCTGCAATCGATATATAGGTTTAACCTTCAATTAATAAAATGCTTGACCCATGTCATGTAGCATTTAATATAATCCAACCCCCCCTAGTTGCAACCTCTGCTTTCACCCCCCCAACATTTAACTTAACCTCAGTTTGGTTGTTGCTTTGATTTTTGGTTTTATTTTATTTTACTTTATTTTTTTGTATTATTTTGGTTTTTTTTTTACTTGTATTTTTGATTGCAAACTCGGCTTTAGGGCAATTAAAATTTCACGCTTTAGAAACGGAAATATTTATATATATTTTGTCTAATACATGTATAAGCGTGTGTGTGTGTGTTTGTGTGTGTGTGTGTTTTCTTGATGTCCTGTGTCAATCAACAAATTTATGTGCAAATTAACGCCGCTATGACAACGTCAGGTGGTGTTTTGAGGTGGTTGCTTTTTGCTTTTTGGTGGTGCCACATAGTATGCTGTTGTTGCTACTGTTGCTGCTGTTGTTGTTGTTGTTGCACAGTTCTTGTTGTTGCACTTGTTTAAAACGCATTCGCCACGCCTGGCCATTGCGAACAACAATATAAATGATACAGAGCGTTCTCTCTCTCTCTCTCTCTCTCGCGGTGACAGTATTTGAACCGAGGGTTGTCTCAACATTCATTCAGTTCTTTGCACCATACCGCAGCATGAACCCCTCCCCGGCCCCTGCCCAGCATCAAGCTCGGTGATAACGCGAAATAATTGCGTGACAACCATGTTGCGATAATTTTCAATTAAACGGCATTTTCTTTTTTGCCTTGTTGCCGAACAACAAAAATAAAAAAAAATAAACCAAAGAACAAGGAAAAGCGAGCGGCAAAGTGAGCCAAAGGAGGACATGATGGGGGTGGGAGTAACAGGGTTGAGTGGAAGGGAGACAGAGAGACGGAGAGCCAGCGTGAAATTTCATATTAAAATCAACTTATTTTCTGCTTTCATTTATTCATGCTTATGTTGTTGTTGTTGTCACACACACACACACACACACACACACAATGACAAAAAGCAATTGTAACAATTTGCTCTTGTTTCGTATTTCAACTATGCTGACGTCGACGTCGACGTCAACGTCGACGCCGCCAGAAAAGTGTCACACTTGTGCGTCATTAACGCCGCCAGCCGGTCACAGCTGGTGGGTGGTTTTGGGTGGTTTGGGTGGCTCTGTGCTTGGCTTTCAATTTTTTTTTTTTTTTTTTTTTTTGGGTGGCTTTGCTGCTTCATTTTGGGGGTGGCCTTTTTTGGGGGTTGATGCTGTGGTTGGCAGCGACATTGCCAACCATTTTTCTGCGGCCAAAAGACAACAACAACAACAACAACAACAATGGCAACAACACTGCATGTTAATTTGATTTGCGCGCTTTGCAATTTAACAATAATATTGTCATCAGCTTGGTAACTTTGCACTGAGTCACAAAACTTTTGTGGAGCAGTGTAAATAGCAAGTGAGCAAATGGTGTATATTTTTTTTTAGGTCTCAATAGCGTAGCCAATGTCAATTTAATTGTATCTGAGAATTTTAAGATGCTTCAGAAATTTGGTGGCAATTTATGCTGATTTGTTTAGCCTAACAGTATTTTTTATTATTATTTTTTTTTTCAAAAATGCAAGATCTATTAACTATGCCAAAAAAAAAAAAAAAAAACAAGCGGCAATTTATGCTGATTTGTTGAAGCTAGCAGTATTTATTATTATATATATTTTTTTTCCCAAAAATGCAAGAGCTATTATACAAAAAAAAAAATTAAAAAAAAAAAAAAAAAATGGGCAAACTTTACTTTTATTGCTCATATCACTTAATCCATATGAGATAATAGCAAGCTATTAGTCTGTATTAAGAAAACAATTTATTGTCTATAATACAAAATTAAAATTTTTTGAATCTGCACAGCACAATTCAATAATTTGGTATTTATACGAAAATACTGCAAAAAATGCTGTGACATCTGACTAAAAATCGATTTAAATTTATTTTCGTCTGTGAAAAAATTATTCAATTCGCCAATTATGAAATTTAATATATTATGAAAGATTTCAGTAGTGTTGCGAACCTCCCTTAATTCAAATTACCTCGTATATTCGACTTTGAATTGAGTCATATAGGCTTTTCAGATAATTCAGTTATATTAAAGCCGATGTTAGCTGAAAAGCGTCAAAGAGCATAGTTTTAGATAAATACAGCTTAACAGAGTCATAAGCAATCCAAATCCTTCATCTGCAAACATTTTCTACTAAATTCAGGTCCAACGAGTAGGGTGGACAATTTAAAAATTTGCCATTTTTTTGAGTTAAATCCCGATTTTACCACTCGAAAAGTATGAATATCTTGCATTTTCTTGTTGGTATGTCCTTGTAGAATGCTTAAAAGGTTCATAAACTGGAGAAATTGCCATTTCTAGGACACCTTTGAAAGACTCGTAGTTCATAATCGCTGTCAAAAATTTAAGTATGTAAGTATGTATGTATATCCTTGCAATGGTATAATAATACTAATAATCCAATTTTATTCAAACTTTAACAAATGATACAGAATTAATTCCTAAATCGTTTTGGTGAGTTTGAATCGGAATATCTTAAAAATCAAAAATGTTTTGCATAGAGAAACTAATTTTTCACCCAATTTTTTGCATGACAACTTTAGTAGATATTGTGATCCGATTTTCATAAAATTTTCGAAATGTTAAGTTTGATTTCGATATCTTAAGAAATAAAAATATTGTTCATACAAACACTTTTCGACCTAGAATATATTTGTAAACTTTATGGGGTCGGAGACGTCTCCTTCTATGCGTTAAACATTTCGAGACAAAATTAAAATACTCTTTTGCATGGGTATAAAAACAAATAAAATTAATTAAATAAATAAATTAGTGTTGAATATTGCTTGCATATTTTCAACAGAAATAGTATAATATATTAACATGTTAAGCAACACTTAATCTGCTGTCAATCACAAATAAGTAGACGTCAGAAAAAAATCTTCTTAAAATTTTGTTAGCTGCTAAAAAACGTAAGAAAGTTTTTTTAAGGTAAAGAATTTAATAAAGTTATCAATTGACAATGAACGGTGACAATAAAAATGCAACCAACAATTGTGGCGATATAAAGACAAATGATTTAGTCAAGCCAAAAAATGCCGTCAATGAATCAAATCTTGATTCAATTGAGCAGCCAAGCCCCAAGAATGAAGAGAATGAATACAAGGACTCAGCTACAAATAATTTGAATAAAGTCAATGAATCTGAGGATAGCGAAAACACAGTTTCAACAAATGAACACGTTCAAACTGATAGTGATGATTCGGATTGGGATGAGTCTATATATGGAAGTCGCTTCAAGCCGGGTTGGTCTGGAACATCGGCGCTTCGAGCCTATTACTATATGTTTCCCTTCCATTAGACAAGTAGAAACTGTGGTAAGAACTTTGCAAATTGTTCTATATACTATAATTTTATATAATTTTATAATTTTATTATATTTTTAGATGTGACATATATTATATTTTATATGTTTAATATTTAATAACAAGAGAATTAACCAGCAATATGGTAAGACCTTTACGATATTTATTTATAAGCTTAATCTAATATATTACTAACTTACAGATGATCAAACCACAAAATAGAGCTTCTTCTTTGTTTGAAATTCTGTTGTATTTCAATTTTATATATATTATAAAAACACAGACGCATTTTTATATAAAAAAAAACAATACAATGGTAACTGTTTTTGTTCATAAATTAATTTAATTTTTGAGCCAAGATATATTGTTGATAGATACCCTTTTGTTGACTTACTTTTTTTATGCTCTTGCAAAAGGGTATTATAATTTTGTCTCGAAATGTGTAATGCAAAGAAGAAGACGTCTCCGACCCAATAAAATATATATATATATGCTTGGTCAGGACGACAAGCTGAGCCGATATAGCCATGCCCGTCTGTTTCTATGCAAAGTTGTTGGCTTTATCTTTGAGCTATATTGATGAAACTCGGTACAAAAGAAGCTTGATAATGTATGTAGTTTGTATGTCAAAATCAGCCCGATCAGAATAATATAACTTCTTTGTAGTGTTTAAATTAAGAATAAATTGAAGAAAGCTAGGATGCGGTTAGGTACCCAATCCAACCGGACGGCCTAGGCATATCGTTAGGCCCGGGCCCACCCTTAGAACTACTGGGAATATTTCTTCTCTCTTCTCTTGAGGTATATAGAATGTAGTACAATTTAGATGTGTGTAAATGTAAGTATGTGTAGGTGCAACAATAAAGAAATGGCTATCTTCGGCACACCGAAGTTATATACCCTTGCAATAGTCTCCTATGAACATTTTGATTGCCAACTTTGGTTATGATATCTGAAAAAAAAATTAAAAATTTTTTAACGATTACTTTTCGACCGATTTGTTCCTATAGAAGCTATAAGACATAGTGGTTCAATTGTTGTATGTAAAATCGGTCGCTGATTCCGAAAAAAATTATTCAAAAAATTTGTTTGGATCTATGTATGGATCGTTTTAAAAAAAATTGATTTTCAAGCGTTAAGGATACAAAATTCTGTTGTATAAAATTTTGAGCTTATATAAATAAAAACAAATTTTATAATTTATTTTACTTAGAATGTAGATATATTTATTTATAATCATATGGCTTCTAAATAATGTTAATATTTTGTATAAAAGCTTAGCATTAATGTTTGAAGAATTAATTCATAAATTAGAGAAAAATAGTTTTTTTCCATTTTTTTCTGAGTGTACATCAAGTTTAGCAACAATTTTGCAAATGTCACTTGCCGCCTGGTATCATTTATCAAATTCAAGTTAACGCTGCACTGCAATCGCAATTGTTCGGCAATAAGTCCTGTCATTAACAATGAGTCCTGACAAGTGAGTAACAAGGAACAAGGAAACAAGAGGAACAACCAACCCCCTTTTGCGCCTCATTGAGTGACATATGCGATGTGAATTACGTTTATATTTTGCTTGGCATAAGCGCGCATCCTGCCGCCGCTGGCCTGAGGTCCTTTATTGCGGCTGCCTTTTTTTTAATGAGTGCAACGTGTTTTTTGTTCACATTTTTCGACTCGAGCACCCACTGTCCGTCATTCATTCAAAACATTCATGCATTCATTCATTGATCGTTGTTGCTTCTTCTTATTTTATTTTATGATTTTTTTCTTTTTTTTTGTTGATTTTTTAATATTTGCGGTTGTCGATGGTAGCGTTGTTAAGCATCCGCTTTCAAACTCAGCCCCTGGGCAGGCCAACCAACCAACCAACCAACCAGCCATCCAACCATCAACATCAACTTAAGTTCAATTAAAATCCACATCAAACAATAAGCGAGCACGTAGCTCAACCATCAACTACTTCAAAATTGGCACAACAATAACAACAATGCGTATTCATACTCGTATACTCATACTCATACTCATACTCGATATTCGTATTCATATAATAATGAACGGGGCAGAGGTCGCGGCTTTTGTGGGTGGTTGATTTCGATGCTCCGCTCGTGCTTGGGCTTAAATCTCGCCCAAAAAATAAAGGACACACGTGTCCATCAGGCGACAAAACTTGTTGCCCTCCTGCACCGCTGCACCGCTTCACATGCCAAACATTAACACACACACACACATACACTTAACTCTCGTAACTTTAGCTAAGTTCAAATCGATGTCCTTGTCTGCTTTGCGTCAAATCCTTGCTGATTTTTAAGGCCAAGCAGTTCATACGCTGTTGTGCTCTTACATAAGATGATATGTTGATAAACTTTATTGTGGCATGTCTTTTTCTAAAACTCAAACTTAAAAAATTTAGGTAATTGCGAGGAGAAGATTCCCTAAAAAGAACATTTAAGGAAAAATTTCCGGAAAAGCTGCTAGCGATTCAACAGATGTACTCACTGTTAACGTATACTGCACTGTTAACGCATACAGCAATGTTAATGTATACAACAACGCACTAGGCAGTAGGTAGTATTTTTTAAATAAATGCAAATTATGGCAGCACAACATTTTCCGGGTCAACTAAAATATAATTAGATATTTTTTTGAATTAATATATTTTATTTTTAAGGGAGGGCGTAGCAACGCACGCTGGAGACACTAGTTTAATATACATAATAATTAATTGACAAAAATTATTACTCGAAAGTATTAAAAATTATAAAAATAATTCAAAAATGCAAAAACACAATTCAAATTAGTTTTTAGTGTTTTAAATACTATTCTTACTCATTTATTAGTTTCATTTTTAACTAATATTAAAACTTTCGTTATTATTACTATAGTCTTAGTTATTGAAATTGATTTGAATTAAACGCTTATTCAATTTAAACATATCATATGCAAATTTAAGGATTTCTTATGTGCGTAAGAATCCTGAGTCAATTTATATTTTTATTTATGCTGTGATTTAATTTGATATTTAGTTATATGTAAAATCGGTCGCTGCTTCAATAAAAATAAAATTAAAAACCTATGTTGCCGAGATTGTTTTAAAAAAGTTGATTTTCAAACACTTATTCTTATTACAAAATGCTGTTAAATAGTGTAAAAGACAAAATATTATTATCAAAATATTAAAAATAGTTGTATGCCGGAATTTTTTGAGACAATTTATTTATTTATTTATCTTATTATTTTATTCAAGTATACATATGTAAAATTGGTTTCTGATTCGGGAAAAAAAACATGTTTTTATTATAAATTGATTCTCAAACGTTTGGAGTACAAAATGATGTAGGCTAGTGTAATAGACAACGGTTGAAAACATAACAATAATTCTTTCTATATGTTTGGCTAATTACAACGTTTATGTTATCGATTTCTGATATTGATTTAAGCTGATTTCTTATTACCAAAAAAATAGGGAATTTCTGGAAAATTATATATAAGAAAATAGAATTTAGAATTTTAATTTTGGGTTTTTTTAACAGTCTATGATTTTACTAACCATAAAAATAATTAAAATTATTTTTTTTAAATCTGTTAACTGCTTGCTCTATTAATTACCGAGTGTGTGAATTATTGAGCGTATGTTGTGTAAGGATTAATTGTTTGACAGGCAGTTCGAGAAACAAAAAATAAAGATTATTTAGATGGCAACGTAACTGGACACTGATAGAAAGGTCCTTCATATATCGAATTATAATAGAATTCCGCTCTCAACTCTGTGGCCTTTGTTGCCTGCTCGGAAGTCAACACCAAAGCCGGCGGGCCATGTGGCAATGTGGCAATGTGGCAACGTGGCAACGTTTTGTTAAAATTGTGGAGGAAAGGCTAATGGCTGAGCTATGCAAGGAATGCCTGTAAGCCAATTAATGCGCCAACTTATTAGTTTTGTGCCCAGCACTCAGAATTCGAATCAGGATCAGTCAGAGGCAGTGGCAGAGTCAGCGGCTGAGGCAGAGTCAGGGGGCAGAGTCCGAGGCAGTGGCAGAGACAGAGTCTGGCGCAGCTGTGTGGCTCATGCCATTCCGCGTGCTTTGTCAGAAAGGCCCAAAGGGGAGAGCATTCAATTTGTGTGAGAGAAGTGGGAGGAAATTGGAAAATGGAAGTGGAAGTGGAAGAATGTGAGCTGGGCTAGGGCTAAGGCGGCAGTGGCTTCATTATTGAAATAATGCCGCAATGCCGGGTCAGGGCAAACTAACAACCACGAATACATGCACCACGAGATCACATCAAAGCAGGACCACAGCTCTGGGGCGACCAGCTAGGCCGAGAAACGTTGGGCTGCGTTTTGTGGCCAATGCGGCACCCTCAACAGCAACAGCAACAACAACAACAACAAAAAAGGGGGCACAACAGGATAAGGGCTAGCAGCAGGGATAAAGGTTAAGGAGTAAAGTAAGAGCATACAGCTTGCGCTTGGCACGGGGCACGGGGCACGTTGCACAGGCAAGGACACGGGCACGAAGAGCAGCCGTTCGATTTCTCAGGATGCTCTGTGCTCTTGTGGGCCCACACAAGAGGACATCGAGGACATGGAGTGCAATTAATGTTAATGTTGAGATATTTATGATGCAACCCCCTTAGTTTTTTTTTTTTTTATTTTTTTATTTTTTTCTACCCCCCTTTACTCGATTGCTGAATATTTGCGTATGAGCTTTCGAGCGTCATTTAAATATAACCCTGGCACCGGCTTTCGCCTTCGTCCTGCTGCGCATCCAGGCTCCTGTGCTGTCCTGAATACACCCTCGATTTTTCGTCGTTGGCATGGCCACAGAACAACATTTCAATTTCTGTCAAATAGTTTCGTATTTTGTCGAAAGCTGCGCCAGGATTCAGGATTTGTCAAATCAAAAACTTATGTTACAGCTGGATTAAAATTATACATGTCACTGGCTACAGGCAGAGGCAGAGGCAGAGGCACAGGCAGCGACTGTGGCAAGCAACTGTGGCAGCTGAGGCTGAGTGCTTGTCAGTGCTACGCCCGCTGATATCCTGGCATGTATGTTGCCCCTTGCCTTATCCTTGTTCCCGTTGCTGTTTATTGTTGTTGTTGTCCTGATTTAACGCATCAGCGCGCCAAATAAAACTTTCAAATGAACAGTTAAATGCGCGCTAATAGGGGTTCAGATTTCAGCAACTTTAGCCCTCGACAAGATCTCCTGTCCCTCACCCCGTCCCCGTGTCATTGTGCGTCCTTTGTAACCAACCCGGCCCAGGAGCCTTACTCCTTTTATTTTTGATTTTTTTATTTTTATTTTTGTGTCGCCGCGTTGCGCCATTGTCCTGCCACGGATTGATTGTGACATTAAGTAGGATTTATTTATTTATTTACTCTATTCGCTGTCGCATTCCTTTTATATATATATATATATTTGATATTTTTTAATTTTAACACAAGATGCAAATTATGTTTTCAGTTTGTTACACTTTCGTTGAGGTGATCAGTTTTTTTGTTTTTGGATTTGGATCAACTGGGATCGGGTTGCACTCGGGGTTTACTTAGGGTTAGTTAAAGTCCTGCACAATTTGTGCGGGTTGTTTGCCACAGGTTTTATCGTTTCGACTACTGTTTGATTTATGCATTATACGCAATTTTAATGCCATTTTAAGTTCTTGCACAAATACTATAAACATACATGCAAATTTTAATGTGGACTCAGTAATTCTCAATATTTCAATAACAATTTTCAGCAATTGCAATCAACACCCTATGCACGGCTTAACATTTTCAAAAATTGTAATCAATCAATAAATAAATAAATTTTAAAAAAATAAAAAACTAAATCAAGTAAGCTCGCAATACGGCATAACACGACAAGAGTATACTCTATACCAAATGCACGTTGAATACAATTTTTATTATTATCAATGATGCTTAAAAAATATATATTTAAATATATATTTTGTTTATATATAATATTTTTTGTTTTTTAATCAATATGCCACAGTTTTTTTGAAGTTAGAACTAAATAATAAATAATAATAATAATATAAAATTTATAATCTGTATATTAATACTTTAGATTCTCGGTTAATAATACTTAAAAAAATATAATACTTAAAACTACATATAGTACATAAAAATATTAATTAATTAACGAATATTGAAATGACAGCTGTGAGCTGAAAACTTCTGTTATTATTTTTATTATTTTATTATATTTTATTTATTTATTGATTTATATATTTTATTATTTTATTTTCATAAAATAAGTTACTAAAAAATTATATTAAATTAAATTTTAATGGAGACTGTTTTGTTTTTTAAATCTGCATAAAAAACCGTAGATGTCACTGAAGTTTGAGAGTTTTCAATTTTTTGCCATTGACGATTTAGCATCGTAAAACAGTAGAAAAAAATAATTTTTTTTAAATTTGTAATCAAATTATATTTTATTTTTGGATGAACAAAATTAATATGAACTAATTTTATTAAATTGAACTAAACTTTGATTGTATAAACTCAAAAAATAATTTGAATGTGTTCAAAATTTAACAATACATTCGATAATCCTGAGGTGCGCATTTATGCGAAAAATTGCTCTTTTATGGGTTATAATGTCCGTGTCTGTTAATAATAACATCAAAAAATTTAAAAAATACTAATATTTTTTGCGGAAGGTAATTAAAGGCAGAGAAAATAGAGAATAAAATTAAGGTCAGAAATATGATAATTTTAAAATATTAAAATACAATTAACACGCAATAAATTAAGATGCTAATTTTAGTTTTAAAATTACCCAATTGTAATATTTCCTTTTCTTCAAAATAACATATATAAAATAATTTATTTAATAAAATTAAAAAAATATTTATATAAAATTTACACGCACTATATTGAGATACAAATTCAAATTTACAAATTTATCTATTGTAATAATATTTCATTCTCATTAAAATGCCACATTAATCCTTTAAAATAACACATTTATCATTTATTATTTATTAACATTTTAATGAAAATAAATTTGCAAATTTACGAATGCAATAATAAGCAGATTTGCATAACTTTTTTGTTATAGATTTTTTTAAATGCAAGATAATAAAATTAAATATAGAAAATTAAAATTGCAGTTTAATAAATAAAATATTATTATTTTAATATTTTACATTGCTTTTATTATTAAAAAAATCATTTTCTATGTATTTACTTAATTCGTTAGTTAATAAAACAGAGCTATTAAATCCATTTTCTATCGATTTTTATGACACCAACGAATTGGAATAGATTTCTCTGACCCCTCAATATAATTTTTATAATTTTATTAACCATTCGAATTATTTAAAAGCTTAGCATTATTTATATTATTTCCACAGCAAGGCATTCTAACATTTATTCCCAATGAAATTCTCTATCTCATTGACCAGGTAAGCCCCAAATGATGGACACAAAGTAGCGCAGCGAGCTGTGATAAAGCTGCCCAAAATCTGCAACACATTTTCAGACCCAATATAAATGCTAAGCTAAGAAATAAAAAAAAAAAAATATATATATATAAAGCGGCACATATGTACAATCAAGTATGTATGTATATATTTGAAATTTTTATACAAAATAACGTAGCAGGCAAACGGGAAAAGCTACTAGCATACAGTTTTATACTTTTTGTCGTTCATGGTTTAGTGATTCAATTATTTTTGTGCGCAATTTAGATTTATTGAGTTTATAGTGCATGTTGTTGTTGTGATTGTTGTTGTTGTTATCCTCGCTGCTGCTGCTGCCACACAGATTTGCAACAACAAACTGCATAATCAATACTAAAATGCGAACGTGTTGTGAAGTTTGCCATTTGACAGAAAAGTAAATAAAAAGGCATCACTGAAGCTGCCCGATTGCAAGGAGGCACATGTGCGGCAAAAGGGGGGAGCCAAGGGTAAAGGGTAGCTGTGCCAGGTGGGGGGAGAGAGTGCCACATATAACGAGCACCGAGTATAGCCGCTAAAAGCTTAACGCTCGACGTCGACGTCGACATGCGCTCGTGTGTCACGTGACGCATGCAATTCGCATCCGTTTCCGGTTAAGCACTGTACACAGTGCGGCAACAAAAGGGGGGCAATGGGTGCAGGGTTGCCAGGTTGGCAGGTTTTTTGAAGGGGGGAAGCGAAGGTATAGCGAGTTATAAAGCGCGCGCGCCTGCAGGGTTAAAAATCATTTTAAAACCATAAAAATAAACTCGCGTGTCTGGCAAAATAAATAAATAGCAAAATAAAAGGCGAATAAACATACATATATATATATGTATATATATATATACAGATAGATTTTGCGAGTTTATTCCTGTCTATTCTGATTTTATTTTATTTTGTTTTGTTTTGTTTTGTTTTCATTTTGTTTAAGCTTCACACATTTTTGTTTTTAAATCCTTTCACTCAGCACTTGATGAATCTATGTGTATATGTGTGTGTGTGTGTGTGTGTTTGTGTGTGTTGTGTGTGTTGTGCGCTTAGGCACAATATGCAATTTAGAATATTTGCAATTCCCTTTGGCAACAACAAATCTGCCACCGGTTGCCCGTTTCCGTTTTTATCATCACCATCGTGAATTTTTATAAAGTCCCCATTTATATAAAATTAAAAAATTAAATAAAGACAAAGAAAAATGTAAAAAAAAATAAAAACAATATATAAATAAATGTTCATATTTATTATACACAAAAGAATTGCTCTAACAATCTGCCGAACAAAGTTATAATAACACTATTGTTAGAAATTGTAATTTCTATTTTGTATTATTCAAATATATATTGCTAGATTATGAGGTTTATTTTGCATTTTTTTATAGCTCAAAGTATCTTTCTAATATCATTAAAGATTAAGCAATTTTTTAAATGTTTATTTATTAAATCTGTAAAAAAACAGATGTGAGGAAAACGTTATAAATTTTTTTTGAATTAACGTTAAATTTAATAGTTCAAAAATCGTAAAAACTGCTAGACAAAAATAATCATTTTCTTAATTCAAAATTATATATGTGCATTGCTGGTGATTTAAAATTAAATTTATATTTAAAAGTTTAATAGATATATTTATTTGCTTTAAAAATACCGCACAGCTTCTTCAAAGCGGTTATGACTTTCTCGAGTAATATTAAAAAAATAACAGACTCACTCATTATAAGAATAGCTAAATGGCTGTAAATAATTTTTAAAAATTGAATAAAATTTTTTAAGTAATTTTAAGTGATCTGTAAAACTCTACTTAACTTCGATTTTCTTGAGTTATTGTCTTTAGATCTAAAAATACAAAACTATAAACATTTTCTGGTAATAAAACATTCAGTTTTTATTATATTTGTAACTCCTTTCGCAAAATTCATGTTCCGTTTATAAAAATAAATGCTTTTTGAGATTCCAGTAATAACTGTGAAATTTTGAGATTTCTTGTATCTTGTTTTAGAATTTATTATATGAAATATGCCTTATTTAATTCAGCATAAGTGTTCTATAAGTGAACAATTTACCTTCCCAGTGGGTTACAAATTTTTAAAAACAATTAATTCCTCAGTGTATATTTATAGGCCCTTTTTTAATTTAGTTATTTATTAATAATGATAGCTGAGCTTATAAAACTATAACTAACAGGCGAAATATATAGCATTGACTACAGAGGCCTACAGCTATATTAAAGTATATTAATACTTATTTAAGTTGTTTATTTATGTTCAAGCTTTTAATTAATGTTTGACTTATATAAAAAACTGTCCTCATACGCGTTGAGTACATTTTGGAAAATTAATTGATTTTTTTAAAAAAACGGGTATCACACATTTCTCAACAGAGTATTTAAATTTATTTAAGAGTAGGGCGAATTATATCTTTATTTAATGTATCAAAAATAGTCAAATTTAGCTATAATTTAACCTACAATATAGCACATGGCTTAAAATAAATGAAAAGCCAAAATAAGGTAGGTTGTCCTAACCTGATGAACAATTTTTAAGCCTAAAGTTTTATTACCTTTTAGGAATTAAATATATTAAAATTTATGCAAATACTATTGAGCCCATTTCTACTATATTTGTTTAATAATTGTACCATAATTGGTTGGGTACCTGCCGGGTTCAAAACATAGATAAATATTAATAAAAATAAAATAAAATAAGAAATTGTCCGAAAGAGTAAAAGCTTATTAAAACAACAAGCATCTTAAGGCAAAATATTAAAGACACAATAACAGTCCTGGTACACATACGGCTAAAGCCACTTGAGAATTTTAAGTGTAATGAACTTTAAATGTAAACAAAACTATTTCGGTTTTCATAATATTATAGACAAACTGTTTGAATTTCATTTTAATAGCATTTTTATACTAAGGACCATTTGGCATACATATATTGACAAATGTTAAAAAATGCTGAATTTTTACATATTGTTCCTTTTATATGCAGCATTTAAGCCGGGTTGCATATAAATTATTGCATTTTCTTAAATTTTCTAAATGTTAATACTTTTTAGGCACAAAAAGTAAATTTCCTCATTTGGTACATTTGGATTATTGTCAACGGAATTGTTTAAAAACATATGGTAAGACAATGCTAATAATTCTACATCTGATCAAGAATACCTTATGATGCATTACACATTTTGTGACACAATTATTATACCCTTCTGCAAGGGTATAAAATAAGAGTTAAATTTTGCGACATTAAGTAAGCACATCCAAATGGAAATCAAGTATTCTTCTATATAATATAATCTAATCTGATTCTGAATGGTACAAAGAGTTGTGTTCTTTTAAATATATAATTTTTCTACGCCTAATTATAACACTGTTAAAAACAAATGTAAAAATTTGTATGTTACTTATTAAAAGTACTCTAAAATTATAATTTTTAACTTTAATTTACAATTTGTTGAAAAAATCTGCATACAATCTTCAGACTTAAAAGTGTTTCAATAAATTCAAAGCCTTTGTTTTCGATTGTCTGCTAAAAGGGCAACAATATTGTCTCACTCCTAACCGATTTAACTGACCTTACATTATTGTATTTTTTTATTTTATTATTATATTTCTTCTTTTTTTTTTATATTGCACAGATTTCATTATGCGCAATGCTTAATTTTTCGGTACAACATCAACACCCTGTACGACAACTTGTGAACATGACAAAGCAATTGAGGCTAGAATGGATGAAAGGACCAACAACGGGGTACATTAGAGGGTTGCCGCCCTTAATGTGCCATAGGGTGTAGTGCCGGGCATTGATTATTAAATGTTTGAAGTGAAGCCAATGCCGACGAACCCTTTTTTTTTTTTGTATTTTTTATAATAACGCTAGACTCATCTTTGACTCATAATTTGGCCTGTGTGCGTCAAATTTATTGAAGTTAATATTTGTCGCAAGGGGGGCAAGCTGACAGAGCGGGTAGGGGGCGTAAATTGCAACAGGAGAAATGTGAAAATTAATATATATATTCGTATACTATATCTGTATATGCGAGTACTATATATTATGCCGCAAAAAAAGGGTGCAAGTTGCCGTTTTTTTTTTTTTTTTATTTTTAGTTGCAGGCAAGCGCATAAATCATGCAACATATTGTATTATCATTGAGGCAAGGATAATGCGAGTCCTGGCTGACAGCACAACGCGTGATTTGTCCTGCCTGCTAATGGGCATTGCTGTAATCTGGTAACGGGTTGTGTTTTTTTTTTTTTTTTGCCATGGGTGGGCGTAAAAGGGGCAACTAAATTTTACTGTCCCGAAATGTTGGGAAATGGGAAATGTTAAATGGCTTTCTATTTTTTTTTTTGTCAGCAATTGATTTGGCTCGGTGTTGCGTTTATAAGAGCACACACAATGGGAAAATATATGTCTCAAGGTCGTGGCACAACCTTTTCAGCGGCATTTGCATAAAGGATATTCGGGGAATGCCGCTTGGCAATATTGCGTCGCCGTTGCAGGACATTTAACAAAAGTGCATTTTATGATGCAATCGAAAGAATTAGAGCATTTCACAACAAATTTTCAAAAATTTCACCCGCTGCGTGTTCCGTTCGCTTTCGCCGGAATTGCAAGGATATGCCGTACTCTGAAAAACTTGTACGCTAACGGGGCATTATATAAAATTGCGCATATAAAAGGAGCGAGCGGGTTTTATCACACCATCTCACTCGCTCTCGCAGTCTTAGGGTTTATTTAATGACAATATTTCAACTGAAATCTTGGGAAACATTTTACCTTCTCTTAACTCCTCGCGCAGCCGTTGTCCCTTTTAGTGTCTGGCCGCCTTTCACTCAATTGTCCTTTCGCTACAATTGTCCTGTCTATGCAAATGTGCATTGTTTGGTCAGCATGAAATTGTAAATATTGGTTATTAGGCCAGCTAGCTCTAGGCCCAGTCGCAATCGCAATCGCAATCGCAATCTCAATCCCATTTCCATATCCATTCGCATTTCTATTACAAATTTCCCGTCCTGTTCTCGTTGTCCTTTTGTCGCAATGTTATACAAATATGCGTCAATCCGTTGAGCTGTCGTTTTCCCGGCTTTCTCTCCGGTTCGTTGCTATTCCGATCTATTGACATGTCGTCCCGTGGCGGTTGCCTTTCCTCATTTGTTGCCCTCCGTGTCTTTTATGTGACATCGTAAAACTTTTGTGGCTGGCTGGCAATTTTTCAAAAAATGTTACCCTGTCTCACAAACGTTTACTTAACTATTTGTTTCGGGGAAATTTGTGTATTCAATTTGGCATCTCGCAGCCAACTTTCTTTTCTTTGCAATTATTCAATTTGAAATTCTCAGCCAAAGAGTTGCAGATCAACAATTAGCAAGCACATTAATTAAATCTATTAGACGGTTTATGCCTATGAAATATTATTTTAAAATCAATATTTAATAAAAAAAATTGAATTCATTGAAAAACCAATTAATATATATTTTGCGACAAGAAAAAATAAATCTAAAAATTAATATATTTCTTTTTATATTTTGGATTATTATACTAATTAAAAAATCTATTTAACATATCCTGTTTGGTCTGTCCTTCATTTCGCACAAGTGCAAGTGCAAATTATTTAAAATTTTTTTTTTTAAAGGCATTTCTATAATCACTATTCAAAATAAATTAATTTTTATGAATTAAATTTATGAAAATAAAATTTTAAAGCTCTACAGACATTTATTGCCATATTTAATTAAAACCACAATTTGAATTTAATTATTGATTACCCAAAGCATTATATAAATATTAATTAAGCTTTTTACACAGCTTAATAGTTGAACAAAATTTTGTAAAAATATCTGATAGAGTTAAGTCTTAATTTGACAAAAACTATTTAGTTTTCACATTTTAAGAGCTTCTGCATGTAAATTTTATATAAAAGTAGCAGATGATTATAATGTATTTTTTTATAATGTATTTTTATGAACTAAATGTATTTTTAAATTGTATCAAAAAGAATTTAATTGCACCCTTATTCCAAAAAAAAATTGTGTCATTTTTGAAACCGTTTAATCATTTGGTTTTTTAAACTACATTTTCTGATTTAATCAGCATTTTAACCTAAGAAATATTTGCAAAATGTTCAGGATTTAATCATTTTTAATAAGTGGTCGTTATTTTATATCAATGAACCGATGAAAAACGATTTTCATATAACACGACGTAAGACTTATGGACTAATAACTTTTAAGTTCATTTGTCGACCGATACTAACAATATTTTTCTAATTTATTCAAGAATTAGGAAGTTTTCAGATTCAAAGAGAGTTTCAAAAAACAAAAATTCGAGTTTACAAAAATAAAATTTTAATTTATTTATTTACGTAATATTTTAATTTTAATCTGCAATAACTGCTAAGTGGAAAATCTAATTTAATATTGTTGTATTGCAGTTTTGTATTGTATTTAATTTTATTATCTGTTGAAAAAGATAAACATCTTTAATGTCATTAAACTATATTTTAAGTTATTTTTACTTTACCAAAGCTACCTTATTGACAACTCGAAAATGAAGCTTTTTTTTAATTAACTAGAAAATTAATTTAAAAAAAAAATAAAATAAATTTTAATGAGTTTTACGATAGCTAAATCTGTAGATTTAAAGAGTAATATAAAAACCAAAGTTCGAGTTTTTCAAAAAAAAATATCACAAAAAATAGTTTTTTGTTTTTTTTTTAAATGGGCATATTGACAATCAAAATATTTGTTTCTCTATAATCTTCTGAACTCATAATGTATTTTAATTTTGTAATTTTGTATGAAAGGCTTATAGCCAATTTTATTACCTTTTAAAAAAGAAACATCTTTTAACTATATTTGGAGTTATTTTCCCCTAACCAAAGCTACCTTTTTGAAAAGTCGAAGATCTATATTTTTTTAAATTATCTCGAAAATGGTCTTGACAACATATTTTTTAAATTTTATTTTAAATGATAATTGACTCTTACAAATTCAGGTTACAAGAATTGTTTTCAAATTGTGTTTTGACCATAAAAAAGTGTTATTTAAAGGGGGTTTAAAACAAATAAAATTGTATCGTCCCATTTACTCTCAGTAAATTACTCTCAATAAAGAACATGTAAATTCACAACTAAAACCATGCTCAAAAATATTTATCTCCTCAGTGCCTTAACAAATTGTTATTATATAATATTCACATGATGTACAACGTTTTCCTTTTTAAAAGTCGCTCTAGAATTGGTTTATTCTTGCTGCTAATTTGACTTGACATGCACAGCAAAAAAATACAAATATTAAATTAAAAAAAATACAACTAAATGAGAATAAAATTGGAAAACAGGAAAAACGCTTGTCACCTTTTTAACGGGCAAGATATACAAACATTATAAACGCCCATTTAGCCCAAAAGGGTTTTTTTTGGACCATGGGATGATGATGTGGCCCATGTTGGTTACGGCGGCGGTTGTTAATCTCTTAATTTATCAATTGAGGCACAGGACATGTACGGATTCAGATTCAGTTGCAGATTCGGTTTCAATTTCAATTTCAGTTGCAAATTAATTTCCATAAATGCGCGACGAAAAAGACACCACAAAAACTGTCGGCTCAAAAGGGGTTTTAGAGGGGGGAAAGGAAGGGGTATGCAATATATATATATATATATTTTTTTTTTTTGGGGTTGCTTAAAAAGGGTTCGGTCGACAAAAGTTATGTTTACATAATTAATTAAACAACACAAAAGCCGTTGAGGCCAGAAAAGGATGGTAACACATGTGTGCAATGCAATATAATTTATATAAATTTCACACAATGCGACGAAGTAAATGCTTCTAAAAAAAACAAAAAGGGGGTTGCACGTATCCGCACAATATCCGCATATCCGCATATCCGCACAAGCGTACATCCGCAAGATATACATGCGCGAAACATCTGATGATCTGGGCATAAAGATTCGTTGTTGCATCATTTACGTTTGCTTGGTAATAAACTCATAAAAAGGGGCACATTAAAACAAAACTAAAAATGTCATCTCACCCTTGCCGCATAATGGGGCAACAAAAGGCGCGACAATCCTTGAATCCTTTTAACCAAGCCAAAGAAAGGGGTTATATATACTTAGATAGAGAGCAACAGAATTGTGTTCTCATCTGCACAACTATTTGTCACACACACACACACACACACAAAGTGGGCGGTGGGCGTGCACATTTGTCATTACAATTGGCCAGAGGGGGGGTTTTGGGATTCAGGAGGGGGGATTCGCAGACCGGACAAACTGGTTCGCCAAGCAGAAGGCCGCCTAACAACCAACAAAACAACAACGCACAAATGACTTTTTGATTCACTTGCGTGCCACGCTCTCTGTGTATGTGTGTGTGTGTGTGTGTGTGTGTGCCGCTTCGTCGAGCAACCCAAAAGAAGTCAACATCATCCTTACAGGACCTGCCGCTGCCAAACATTGTCGCCAGTGTATTAAATCGCCAGCATTTGGTGTCGCCATTTTATGGCCCTTATGCCATCCACTTACACTTGGCTGCCCCGCCCCGCTTAGTCCTGCATCCCCCAAAAAAAACCCAACGCCCCCACACTCCCTTATCCTGTTACCAGGTGTGAAATTAGCTCAATTTACAAAGTGCCCCAAGGATATACGAGCATGTACCTCTGTGGCCAGCAACTGGCCTGATTTCAACACCAACAAATTGAGCACAGCAAACAGTTAAACAGCGCATACAAATTTAGAGAAAATTTTCCATAAAATTTATATCAAGTTGGTCAAATTAAGCATATCTGAATATACTAAATATATATATAAAAAAAAAAAAAAACATTTATATTTATATTTTTATTTAATTTATTGCACTTATTGGCATTTGCTAAATTTTATTTTATTTTTTTTATTAAACTCACCAGCTCTGAGATATTTGTATCAACATACATTTTATATTAATAATATTTATATTTATTGTAAGTAAGGCACAATAAATAATTTTAATATAATTTAGAGAAAATGTTTCAAAAAATCATATCAACTAGGTAAAATTATGGCTATATACGAGTATACTAAATATATATGTATAATAAAAAATAAAAACTAAAAAAAAAAAACAATTATATATTTTTACATTTGTGATGATTTTAACTTTTTTTTTACTTAATTTAGTGTTTTTTTTCAATTGATTTATTTTATTACTTAAAACTTAGAGATATATATAGAAATATTCAGATATATATGTTTCAACATATTTCATTATTGTAAGTAAGGCTCAATATATGCCTAATTTTTATGAATAAAATTATGAGTTAAGAATTATTTATGGATTTTTTTCTCATTCAAATTGGCAATAACTGTTTTATTTTGACCCGAAAATAAAAATTGATAATACAATTTTTTTTGCCAATTTTTATTTAAAAGTTGAATATAAAAGTTATTTTTAAATTTTTATTTTAAATGTGACATATGTAAATGATCGTAATCTCAATGCCTTTCCATTTGCATGTCAACTTTTGAAATACAGAACTTGGTTCAGACGATATTCAAAATCAATTTTTAACATTTAAGTAAGTGTTATTTGCAACTTTTAAATATAAATTATTATTTTATTATTATTTTACAATTTTATTTCTTTAATAAAAAAATTCGAGTTAAAATTTAATGTTATATTTATTATTTTTATTTATAATAACAATAATTTTATATTTATGTTATTTATACTTATTGTAATAGTCAATAACTCGTTGCGCCTAATTACAACACTGCTAAAACCAATTTACTAACATTTATGTTGTAATTTCAATTGAATTACACAATTAACAATTAAAATCAATAATAAATATTAAATACCCGTATTTTTTTTTTTATTAGTTAATTTTTATTTTGATTGATTTAAAATTTGATTGGGGTATTAATTATAAAGCCATTACCACTCCTAAAAAGATATAAAAAGTAATGTAAATATATAAAATAAATATAAAAAATTAAATTTAAGAAATAAAATAAATATTGAAATAAAAATATTTGTATACACAGGTGACAAGTAATAATAATGAAATTGTATTTAATAACACCCTAATTGTTCCAATAGAATAAAAATTAATTAATAATCCAGGAAAGCCTATACTAAATGAACATTTATCTCCTCTGTAGATGCTAATTTATTTGTATTTTTTATTTTATTTTATTTTTTTTTAAGGAAATCATTTTCTCTCTCTTAAATGCAACTTCAACCCATTTCAGCAGCCCCAAATTATAATATATATTTAGTTCTTTAATTTCCAACTGATTCCTTTTATTTATATAATTTTTTTATTATATTCCACTTAAATATGCTATGATTTATTCTACAACTTAGTTTATATTTCTTAAGTGTGCTCGCAACTTAAGTTCTTAAGTACTTAGCCTAGTTTTCTCATTTATCACAATTGGGATTCTGGGACTCCCCCCTTTCTTCCTTCTCCTTTAGCCATTTAGAACATCATTCAAAGTTTCAATTGCTTTGACAACAATTATCAAAACTGTTTTTCGAGTTTTGTGCACCCAAAAATAAATACACTAATCAATTGATGGGCGGGTGTTTTGGTGTTATTCTTAACCCATTGGCGGCCCACATTTTGTTTGCCTGCCTGCCGTTTTCAAAGTAATCACTTAATGCCACACACTGTGCCACACCCCCTTCAAAACGCCACCCCCCCTCTATACTATTTCTTATAGAATATGCCGACACGTCGTCTATTTGTTTTGTTAACAACATTCTTGAGATGCTTTTATGAGGCGCGCTAAATGCCTGAAGAGCGGTACATTGAATGTTTCATTGTAAATCACATGACTCCCACCGATGCCCTGTTAATAAATATATATATATATATAACCTGGCGTCTCCAACTCTCCCTAACTTCTCACTCTACGGCGTAGTCGTTGGCGCGTGAGTAATGCGCATGGCTTAATTTCAGTTTTGTTGTCACATATTTGTAAGGCGTTCGGCCCCAAAAATACGCTCGAGCATAAATATTTATAGCCCCAACTTTCCCGTACTCCTGTATAGATTAGAAAGCGCTTAAGTGCGACTTTTGGCTCGTGACTTGTCTTAAGTGTACCCGGAATACCCCTAAAACACACACACACACTCATTCCCCCGCCAGCGCCTATTCTCGAATGTCAACGTGAAAGATTCCGTTGACGGCACGCGTCATCTTTAGACAATCTACTCCCACTTCTGCCACTTGGCTGCTCTTCACTACTAGACGGTGGTGGGGGCGGAGGCAAAGAGTGTTGCCTCTTCACTACTCGGCAAGAGGCAAGGGCATTGCGGTGTTGAGGCGCTGCTACCCGCATGTGTTTAATAGTTTGGGCAACAAATATGAACGGTTCGTGTAATTTGAGGCATTCTTGAGTAGCTGTCGTCCTGGTTGCCACTACAGCAAGGCCCCTGCACCCGCTACTCAGCCCTAACCCTAACTCTAACTCTTACTCTACCCTTGCCCCATTTAGTTTCATCTCTGATCAACGCCTGTTTGATTATGTTGTCGCACGCGCTGTTTAATTCTGTATGAATATGAAATATAACAACATTATGCCACAACTTGGGTTCTAGACGGGGAACGGGGAACGGGGAAGGGGCAGAGAGACGGGGGTTGTTGCCAAGACATCGCAGCATTGAGGCGGGTTAATTGAAAAACTTAAGTGGCATCAGTCGCTTCGGATTAAGCATATTAAAAATTTAATTAATGCCACTTTTTGTTAAACTATTTTTATAATATTGTTCAGATACACAGTTAACAAGGAGGCGTAGCAAACAGATGCCAGAGCTCTCAGTTGGAATTATTGATAAGATTTTATTAAAAGATACAAAATACTCAAATATTTACACAATATTAAAGAGATTCCTCTGTAGTCAATTAAAATAGAGTCTTAAATTTGAACAAGTTTAACAAAATTTCGCACTTTTGCACTTTTGCAGTCATTTAATTATTTTGCAGAACTAAAAATAATCACACTAAATGGCTAATAAGAATGAAAATTATATATACATGTTATAAATATTAATAGAAATATTTAAGCGTTGTCTAATAAACTGAAATCTAAGCTACTTTTAGGTATATATATAATTTTTTGTAAATACTTTAAATACGTTTTAAATCAATATCATAATTTAATTTATATATATTGACTCGAAAAATATAAAATAAGTATGTTATATCATTATATCTTATATTAATTAATATTATATACAGTTCTAATTACCGCAAGTTCTGATTGAAAGAGCATATATCTAAAATATCTAATATATTCTATATAATAATATATATGCAAACATTTTTTCAAATTTTTGGCTTAGTATATAATTATTTATAATAAAAAACCCGCTTTAAATCATAGCCTAGTTAATTTAAAATATACATAAATTAATGAATATGTAATTCAGCGAAAAATATAAAACAATTTTGATACACCAAGAAATTGCCAGTAATGAAAATGTATCTTACTTTATTTTGTATACAGTTCTTACAAGCGAATGTTCTAATTTCAATAACATAAATAATAAAAAAAAAAATTAATATGCCCAGTTTGGTTTTGATATGTTAAAAAACAATAGTTATTCATACAAACACTTTTCGACCGATTGTTCCTATGGGAGCTATAAGATATAGTGACGCGATTTTGTAAAAACTTGGTCAGATTGTACAAATCATAAATATACATCGATTGTTTTGGCATCTTTAAAAACAAAACAGTTTTTTGTACAAAAACTTTTCATAAATATAAAGTGTCTCCGATTGTTCCTATGGTAGCTGTAAGATATAGTGTTCCGATCGGACTGATTTTGACCTACAAATTAAATATATTATCAAACTTCATCAACATATCTCGAAGATAAATCCAAAAAGTAAGCATAGAAACAGACGTACAGACGGTCATGGCTATATAGACTTAGCTCGTCGTCCTGATCAGAAATATATATTTATACTTTATGGGGTCGGAGACGTCTCCTTCTATGCATTACACATTTTAAAACAAAATTATAATACCCTTTTGCAAGGATATAAAAAAATATTTCCAATTTACATAGCTTAATAAAATGTTTTTAGCTTTAAAAATAATAAAAAATAAATAAATCTCTGACTAAACGCTTAAGTGTAAATAATAAACAAGTTCTGTTTTCTTCCTAAGCTTATAATATTTATTTAAAATTCTTTAAATTTTTGAATTAAATTTAATTAATTAATTAATTATTCATAAAGAGAAAAGTGTTGTCAGGTTTTCAAAACTTAATATTTATAATTGATTTATCGTAAAAATGAAGTCAGTTCAACTAAAAAAAACTTGACAACATAAAAGATTTAAACAATAGGCACAAAATTTCGGAGAATTCTTAAAAGACAATTTTGTAAATTCTATATAAATAACATAAATGTATCAGCATTGCAAAAAAATAAATATAAAGACTTTCGGGAAAAATGTGTTCTTTGTTTTTATTCAAGAAATTGTGAATCATAAGAAATTATAATCTTCTTCAGTATTTTAGTTATTTATTCACAATCTACCTAAATAATAAAATGAAAATCATTTTCCGTAATTAGTTTCTGCTGAGCATTCAATGATTTGGCAAGTCCTTCATCAATCCTGAAGTGGCCTAAAGATTGACTTCTCTTAAATTGGCCACTTATTTGAATTTCATTAAAAGATATGTGTAAAAATGCATAATATACAAATGAATGAAGTTGTAGTTTCATTAGCTGGGCAAACAGTTTTATTTCAATTTATCAAAAGATGTTACAAAAAAATAACACATGAATCTATATGCACAAATACGAGATGTACACAAGTACATTTATATATATTTACATACATATATAGTCAGATAGCCACAGGGCATTTTTGCTTATATGAAAGTAAAACACTTTTGGTAATTCATTAAGTTACGGAAGTTGAACTCAGAACTGCAATTTCCCCTAGAACCAATTATAGAAAAATTTAAATTCGTTTTAAAAGCAGACCAAACTCATGTCCCATGTCCAGTGCTGCTCTTGCCCCAGACAGACGACGACGACGACGACGACGTCGACTGATGCAGGACCTGACAGCATGAGGATGAAGTGTAGGTGGAGCAGGAGATGGAGCAGGAGAAGTTGGTAGATGGCCACTGCCGTTGCTGCCTCTGATGGATGAATGTAATGCCATGTGTGAATGCCAGGGTGTGTGTGTGTGTATGTGTGTGTGTGGTGTGGGTGTGTGGACAGCGGCATGTTCATAAATTGAAATCACTTCCATATCCCGAGAAAAAGTTTGGCAACAAAATAGTGCAAAAAAAGAAACCTTTGCCATGCACAAAACAAAAAATAAAAAAAAAAACGTAGAGCGACAGTAAAAAATAAAAAAATTAAAAAAATAAAAAAACCAAACGAAATCTGCTACCGTGCAACGTCTGCCCCAAAACCGCCCACAGCCTCTGCTACTGGAAATAAAAAATTCTGTTTTTAAATCGCTGGCATTGGACCAGCAGGAGGACCTCCAACAGCAGCACCAGATCCTTTTGCCGGACAGATTCAGAGTCAGAGCTCGCCATGTACGACAAGTAGGCAACACTTGACACAGTTGCCACTTTCAATTGCCAACATAACTCGAGTGGTGCTCACTAAAGAAGCGCCTGACCCATGGATGGGTATCGGAGAGGGGCTGGACAGGACCGAACTGGACTGAACTGGACTGGACTGGAGTGGAGCTGCATAGTTGAGGGCGGCACTGTGTGTCTGCATATAAATACCGCCTGTGGCCATAAAAGTGGAGACCAACCGACCGACGTGTAACAAGCCCAAAAAACGAACAAGAAAATTCTGAAAATTTTAGATAACCGAATATTTAATATCCTTACTTCAAAACACTTCTATGATAACTATAGTTAACAGATAATAATTTAATTTAATATTAATCGCTTAAATGTTAATCAGAAGAATTTACAAGTGGGAAAAATATTATTATTATTACTTAATAAACAGCTTTAGTAAAATAATTAATACTACAAAATATCATTTGAAAGCGGGAAAAATTATACAAAAAAAATTCATAAAGCTAAAAAGCATAACTTTTTTTATACAAAACCATAAAAAACAATAAAGATTTTAATAAAACCACAGAAATTTATAAATTAATTCTATTCAAGCTACATATTCAAAGTAAAAAAAAAAAATGAGTTGTTTTATTTCAATTTAAATAATTTATAGCTGAGTTTGTTTATGATTTGTTGAAGACTAAATAATATTCAATAGAAAGCTTTATTTTGTGAGAGCTAAAAAAAAAAATTAATTTTATAATATTTATAAGACAAACTGGAGATAAAAATAATAATACACAAAAATAATAATTTAAATTTTTCCATTGCAAATATGAGATATAGTAGTTTGATCTTAAAAACAAAAAAATAGCTGAATCTAATTTAGATTATTGAAAGCAAAATTACCAAATCTGTAGAATCAAATAGTTGATTTATTATTAAGTTAGTATTGCAATTAAAGTTGTTGAAAATCCAAATATTTTAAAGATATAAATAGCCTCAAAAATTAAATTTGTATATAATTCAGGCATTGCAAATATGAGGTATGTGTTCAAAAAATTCAAGCCTAATAATCATTTTCTAGTTGAATGGGAAAATCTAAGATATACTAATTCTGGATACACAATCCTGGAAACTGGATAAACTTTTATTTTTAATATTTAATAAAAAATTCAATTAAAAAAAAAATAAAATTGTAAAACAATAATTAAATTTTAATTTGTATTTAAAAAAAAAAAAAAATTTTAAATTTTACTTTTAAATGTTAAAATTGAAAATTGATTTGGAATATCTTCTGATATAAATAGTATAATTGAAGCTTTCTCGGCTCGCGCTCTTTTTGCGTGTTACACATTTTGTCACAATAATAAAATACCCTTTGGGAAAGGGTATTTAAAAAAGTTGCTCAACTGCATCAGTGGAACGAATGGCCAATCCCCACCAGCCCAAACCCGCCAAACGGGAACAGCCCGCACTAAAAAATGGCTAACCGAATGTGTGTGGGCGCGGCTGTGGATGTGAATGTGAGTGTGGGTGTGGGTGAGTGTGGGTGAATGTGAATATGAATGTGGGTGAATGTGAAGGTTGGACTTGGTACGGTTTGGTTCGCTACAGTTTGGATTGGTTTGGGTGGGAGATTGTCACATCAGAAGCTGCAATCCAGAACCCAGCAGACTTTTTTGCATAGTCGACTTGGTCAGCAAGCATACTCTATAGCTTCAAAGGATACAATGAAACGTGAACTGCAATGAGTACTCAAATATATAAAAAATTCCCATTGAATTTAATCCGATTATTTTTCTCAATTTTTTTTACTCAATTTAAAATTAGATTATTCGAATATATATATATTTAACAAGCAATCAGACATATGAAATACCAAATTTTCAAAACTTATTATTATTTTGTGGAACATTCAATAGATCTTCTATTAAAATAACTGTTATTTAAAATAAGATTATACGAATATTAAACAATCAATCATATTAATTATTGTTCTTTGGAAAATTAAGTAAATTTATAAGCAATTAGATTTTGCGGCGTGCGTTGCTACGCTCCCGCTTCAAAAAGGTGCGTTTTGCACCCAGTTTGCGATATATTTTTGACAAAATTTTGTCAGAGTGCGAAGCTACGATATAAAAGGAAGCTACAGTAAAAATTGCGGGTTTCTAGATTCAACCGTTTGGCCAGCTGAGGAGTTACCAATTAGCCAGTCAGTCAGTCAGTTATATATATAGATACTATTATAATAAGTGTACATGCTCTACATTTATTTATTATATTATTTGGTACATTGAGCAACTAAATTCTATTTTGCAGTTTGAATTAGTTTTTCTAAGGAATTCTTTATATTTATTTCTCGAACTTGATTTGAATTATAATTTATTTTTTGACAAAGGGTATTTTGAGCGTTTACTTTACACTCAGCTTAAATATTTTTCAGCTCGTTTGATCTTCCATTTTTTTGCGTCTTTTTTTTTTTGTATTCCCAACTTGTTGTGTACACGTTCCCCTTATCTTTCTCTCTCTCCCTCTCTCTCTCAGGTCCCTCATCGCATCGCTGCTCCTGCTGTCCAGTGTCGTCCTGTTGTTTAGTTACTTTGGTAGTTTCGTTATATTTATTGGCCCACATCGGGTGAAAAATGTTCAACGCTTTGGCAATTTAGTTGAGTACCGTTATATGCTGGCAGGATAACTCTCCATTACAGGCACCCACACTCCCCGCTACTCGGCCACCATTTGGTAGTTGACCCTTGGCGTTGCAAGCTGGGCAAGCTCATAAAATGCGAAAAAGCCAAAGCAGAACAATGAATGCCAGCACCAGAAACAGAAACAGGCAACAGAAACAGGCAACAGGAACAGAATCAGCTCCACCTAGACGACAATCCGTGGCAGGCACAAAACGGGAGCCGGTGATGGGGCAGGAAGGGGAGTCCACTAGCAACGCCTGGCGATTTACGAGTTGCCATTTTGCTGCTCAACTGGGCCGTGAAGAGTAAAGCGAAAATGAAGGATCGCCTCCACCACAATACACACACATACACACACACACACAGGAGGGGTCATCCTGCCCAGAGATGGCACTCAGATGACCTCCAGGTTCAGAACTCATCGCTCATCGCTCATCGGGTTGCGCTTTATTTCATATTACATAATTGGGCGTGTAATGAGTCTAATTGAGTTTTTATGTTTTGGCCAAAAGGATTCACAATCACGCAGTTGCAGCCAGCTCCTGCTGGGTTTTTGTTTTGGCTTTTTTTTTTTGTGTTGAGCAATCACTTGAGTCGGATGCGAGCCGTTGCTGAAAAGCATTTGACATTTATAGCCGCTGGACATTTGGGCGACACGCCCTCCTCCCTGTCCGAACAGGACACTGAATGTTCCACATATGTATGTATATGTATGTCTAGTCCATTTTCGTGTGAGACGCTAACTCAATTAATGTCGCTGGCAACATGTGTTAATATCCTCTGTACTTCCGTTCGCCCCCATTTTGAATACACATTTGTGTGTAATTGTGTATATAATTCGAAATCAATCAAAAACAAAAAACAAACCCAGGCTGATTCAGACAGATTTCTTTTCCACTTTCACAGATCTTAAGCTAGAGCTGCGGATCTGTGCTTAAAATTGGTCCTGAAACTGGTTTAATTCGGCTTGAATCACTTGGAAAATAAACCCCACTCGGCTCATTGTCCAGCTCAGAAATATACAGTCGAACTTTCATCACTCGAACGTCTATAACTCGAATTTTCCCTAACTCGAACTTAATTAAATTAGTTATAATTTTTTGTAAAATTCTCCAATTAGGTGCGATTTTTTTTCGATTTTTTTTTGAGATTCTGTTACCCGCCCGTTCGAATAAGATAAATTAAAATTCATTAACATATGTTGATGCAATATGATAGAAGAAAATTTTAAATTTATTTAAGATATTGAAAACGCATAGTATATATACATATATAGCGTATAGTATTCCAGCGGGTTGAGTATCCACTGTGTTACAATAAAAAAATATAAAATTAATTATGATGTCATTCGTCTGGAATTATTTTTTATTAAAAGTGTTGCTAAAAACAAACAAAAAATAATTATAGCTGACTTATTTCGTTTTTTTTTTATATACTATACAAAAATTTTAAAGTAAGCAATTTAAGATATATAAGAATGAATGAAATAATAAATTTAATAAATAAAGAATTTTATAATTCGAAGTCTCAATATATCGCACTTTTTCCTTGGGTAATGGTAATTCGAGTTAGGAAAGTTCGAATGTATATACTTAATGATAGATACATTACTTATTGACAATAAAATTATTGCATATAAAATTTTCCATATTCAATAGTTGACTAACTTGGTTGCAGACGCAGCTACTTAAAATTGACGTTTATAATTCTCAACTAGTTTTTGCCTATGCAACAGTGGATCATATTTTCTAACATTTTTTTAATACTTACTTCATATTTGCACTTACATTTTCTTGGGTGTCACTGCTTAAATTGATATATTTTAATTTAACTGAATTTTATTGTAGGGAATGAAAAAACACAAAATTAAATATGGATCTTTCGTCTACTAAAAAAAACAGTTTTTTCTCTTGGTTTTCTGCCCATTACCAGATCCAGTAAAAGATTAAGTAGATAATTCCCAGCCCCCAGCACTCCTGTGTAGAACATTTTTTTCATAGTGTTTCCGCGACGCTGACTTTCACTTTAACACATTTCAAATTGTCAAGATAGATAGAGATTAAATTTGAATATTAATACATGCATTAATACTTACATTATCATTTCTCCTGGCTTATAGATAGGAGTAAGTTCTTTTTGCGGTATTTTATTCATTTGAATGCAGCATGATTTTAATACATGGAGTTTCAGTCCCGTCCCCTTATGCAATTGATCCTGCAAGTCATAAAACTCAACATATAATCCTATATTTGGAATATGTGGTTTGTTGTTCTGGTTGATACACCATCAAATCTTCAATATAAGAATTCGATGGCATTTTGAAGTCAACTGTTTTTCTTTAGATATTACACGATTATTGAAAATTTATATTTTTTGTGAGCTGAAATATGTTGAAGCTTTATTTCAAAGCGGATTTAATATTAAGCTAACATTTTATTTAAGCAAACTTTGTTTTTCATATTGAAATGATATTTTGTTGTGCAAAAATTTGTATTTTTGATTTTCATTTGAAAATAATGCAAATAAGCTGTTAGATATTAGTTAGGAGATACGCCGAGACAGAGTTAACTCTATTGGAATTTTCAAATTTATTTATCTATGCCATTTTGATAATATGGAACCCAAGGAAACTTTAATAGTCTTCCAAATTAATTGTGCCTCAGAGATATTTTTGCAGTTTTATATTCCTTTATTTTGTAGTTGACGAAAATCCCCTAAAAGAAAATAAAACTATATGGTGAGACTCTTTTTTAAAAATTTTTTAAATCTGGTATATTTCTTTTAAATTTGTAAAGAGGCGAGCATGCACTTTTACACATTACTCTTCAATCTCTTAACCGATTTAAGACGACTTTACTTGCTTTGAAAGCTAATGAATATATCTATTAATCAGTTATACACTTTCATAAGTTTAAATCACTGATTTTGCAACTATATAATTTTGACTGAGAAAATATGATTTTAAGAAAAATACTTGTAATTTCGGTTCATTGGGGATTTATTTATTATTTTTTTTTTTTAATTACTTACGTTTACACCTTTGGCCACTAGATGGCGCCGCAGTGAGCGAGCCACGCGTATGCCTCAAATGCATTTAACACGCCCCGTGCTCAAGAGAAAATAAAGCCAAAAAAAAAAATTATTTACACCCGCTAACTTCGGTAAGCCCGCTAGCCCCCCTCCCCGCTACACACTCGCTGTGCCCTTGTTTGGTTCGTCCTTGGGCATAAATTCATGCTAATGCACAGGCACATTCTGAGACCAACTGCTGTGCCATGTCCTCGACGGTAAAACTTGCAAAAAGTCAGCGAATTGGGCAGTTAACAGATCCTTGCACCTTTTCGTGCCTTTCGACAAGCCGCGCGTGCACAGAAGCTGCATCTTCTCTCTATCTCTCTTTCTCCCAGCTCTCCCTCACTCTCTCTCTCCCTCTGTCTCCAATTTTCTGCAGCTATTTATCTTTCGCCGCACAGCACGAAGATTTGTAGCCCCGCTGAGCAGCGCACGCGAATCGCAGGACTCCGAAAGATAACAGCATAGTTCGAGCAGGAACGAGGGAGAGAGATAGGCAGAGAGAAAAACAGAGAGAGAGAGAGAGGAGGAGAGCCAGTTAGTGAGATATCCTTGCTGTGTCCGTTTACAACTTTCTACGAAAACTGCATGCGCCTGCGGCTTTTACAATGCTCGCTTCATTGGAATGCACTCGGTTTTTGGTTGTGCCGCCGCCAGGATGCAGGATGTGTGCACTGGGTGCAGGATATGCATGCAGCTCCCTATGTGGCAGCTTGCTGTGCCGCCACTGCTGCTGCTGTGCCAGTCGCGTGCATTTACAAATAGTGCAACAAAAATTTTCTAGCAGCACGCGTGCTGTGCGCGCGCGACCTGAACGCAGGACGAAGGACGACGAACGTCGAGCTAAATGCAAAACGAGCGACAATCAAAGCAAAAAAAAAAAAAAAAAAAAACTAGGCGTCTGCCATAAACGCTTATTCCGTTTACATATTTGGTTAAATGCCCAGCCAGCTATTGTCCTTAACTAACATTTGACAGGACATCAAGCAGAGCAATTGATTTCCAACAAACGAACATTTATCCGTTGCGAATTCATTTGTTGCCAATCTATATGAGGCAGAAACATGTTAATATATAAATAATAAATACACATGTACATAAATAAACAATTATTTTATATAAGATTCCCCTATAAATCGCCTTAAAAATTATATATTCTATGTTAATTCCCAAAAAAGAAATTTCAAAAATAATTTCCGCAAATATTATAAAAATTTTATAAGCCTTCGAAACGGGTTCATAAATCTATGTAACAGGCAGAAAAGAAAACATTTCCGAAAATAGAAAATATATTATAAAAATAATAAATATATATTAATAAAAAAAATATAAAAAAATATATCATTGATCAGTAATAATATCCAAGTCGTTCTATTTGTATATCGTTGAGCTCAGAAAATTATGAGCCACAAAAAAGAATGTTTGGTATATAGATTATTGTGTACCATACGCAGATCAAGTTTATTTAAGACTTTTGGATTTTGATCGATTAAATCTACTTACAATTCCAATTTTAAATAAATTTATTTAAATTATTTAGAAGATATTAAAATGCTTATTATACAAAATATTGAAATTAGATTTTTAACTGGGTACAGGGTGTTCCGTAGTCGTTTATAATGTAATATACTACACTTATTTGTTAAAATCACATACTTTTAACTAAAATATGACATATAATAAATACACATTTATTTTAGATGTCAGAGTTATAATATACAAACTAACTTTTAATTATTATATTATAATTTTTTTATTATAATAAATACATAATAATATTATTTAATTAATGCATTTTTTTTTATTACATAGCATTCCTTAGTAATAGATTAATTTTGATTTCCATCAAAGAGAATTTTCTTAGTGTTTTGTGTTAGATTTCTATTTAGCTTAAACTTAGGAAATTTTTTTTAAATATGTGAAAAATTGTTTCACTTATTTTTAGGATACTTTGTATATACAGTACACGGGCTTAAGCGACTCCCCCCAAACACTTGAGACTTAACTATTTTTAAGAATATTTACAACCAACTGACAAATTTGTGATCAAAGATCAAAGCTTGATTTTCATTTGTGCTCTCAAAAATTTCTCATAATAAAGTATCGATTTTAAATTTACAGGTAAATATCAATTTTTTTTTGGAAAGGATATAACACTGTATTATTTTGTATTAAAAATAATAAAACATTTTTTTTTTAAATTAAGTGTGCTATAATTGTTGCCGCAACTGCATGTTATAGAGCATTTTAATTATGTATTGTTATTTATTTATTCTAGCAAAGTTTTAATAAATACAATGTAATTAATTGATATTTTTTAAAGTATATATTTAAGAAATTACATAATAAATTGGTACCTATCATAGTAATATAACAATGAAATAAATGACAACTTTAAGATATAACTGACATGTCTTGCAAGCCGAACTTCATTACATAACTAATGAAAAAATAATATTATTTTACATAGTACATACAAAGTAAGTATATTACGAATAATGTTCATCTTAAGATGTTTCTGTAAAACACAAAAATCTAAACTTGTTATGAATGAATAAGATTTCGTCATTTTCCTAACATTACGAATATTCTTCTATTGTTTTTTTCTGCATATTCAGAGACTTGGGTATAACATTTTCTGCTGGCTTTCAGTATTAGAGGATATTTTTTTATTTGCCATATATCTAGCTTTCTATTTGTGCCCCACTCTCTCTCTCTATTACTCTGTTTCTTTATCTTCTTTGCCTTAGAAACGTAGAGAGTGCAAAGTGCAAAGGCCAACAACAACAACTAGATTGCATTGCTCAATGGTGCCACCCACGAGACAACCCCTACCCTGAAACTAACCCTAGCAAGTATTGCGCTTTGTCAGCCGTTCAAAATTTTTTTTTCGTAATTTTTTTTTTTTTTTTTTTTGCTATTTTTTAACTTTATGGAGTAAATTTTGTTGGAATTTTTTTTGTTTTTTTTTTTTTTTGTAGCAGCAGCAGCAGCTTCTGTTTTCTGCAACATGCTGCAATTGTTCAACCTCCAGCCCGGTCCCCCCCTGCTCCCCTACAGCTAGCTACGTCTCTGCGCCCCCCCATTCCATATATATATAGAAAATTTTTTTGCGGGTATCCGATATAGTTGGGTCAGTGCTTGTGGCCAGAACGGTTCTGGTTGCGGGTTTTTACAGGACTGAGTGGGTGTGCGACGAGTGTGTGTGTGTGTGTGTGTGTGTGAGTGCGTTATTGAGTGCAAATAGCAATTTCGCAACAATTCTGCCTGGGAGCATCTGGAAATTTGCTCGTTTTGCCTTTCAGCACTTTAGGCCCGAGCATTGTGGGGTTGAGTTGCCATTCTGCTGGATCCTGTAAAATATAAAACCCCACGACCCAACCAATTGCCTTGGGGCCACTACTGGTATCTACTCAAGGGCGTAGTGGGGGGGGAGGGGGTTGGTTGGTTTTCCGGGCGCATTGTAACGGATTTCTGGTAACTGTTTTTGGTTGCCGTCGCGTCGATTTTTGCTGCTTCAACTGCGTGCGTCCTGCCTGCATCCTTTTTTGCATTCACACACAATGAACTGTCAAATCTTTTTGTGTGTCGGTGTCTCGATAGTGGAGCATTGCATTGGAGTTTTTCGTTGGACAAAAACCCCTCGGAAAACCCCTCAGAGGAAAAGGGGGCTACGGCATTCCTGCAGTCGATTTTATTGGATTACGGTTTAGATTGCAATAGCAAAAACTGCAGGCATGTTGTTTATGCTGTTGTTATTGTTGTTGTTGTTGTTGTTGGCGTTGTTTAGGAAACATGTAGAATAAAAAAAAAAAAAAAATGCCTTTTGACGGCACTCGCCGCTTATTGTCCTTGTGCATATCCTTGCTGTATGGCCCAAAATGCCACATTTTGTTGTTCTTAATTTTTTGGCATATGATGGTGACAACGGCGTGAACGAATTGAAATTTGTTTGTTTGTTGTTGTTATTGTTGTTATTATTGCAGTTGCTGTTGTTGTTATTGTTGTTGTTGTTGTTGTTGTTGTTGGTCATGTTGTTGTTTGATGTTCGATGCCATGCGCTTCCGTTGCGTTGTACGTGCAACGAGAAGCAACATTGAAGTTGCGTCCAATTGTTAAGTAGCGGTGTGGAGGAAAGGGGGGTATAATGACACCAGGAGGGGTTGAATGTATAGCTCGGATTGGGTTTTTGGGCTGATCTGTCAAGCTGCATTTCAAGTGCTCTACTCTCGATTTTTGAAGTTAAATATAGCCCAACAACGAGTCGAGAGTAAATAGAGGAAAGTGTATACAACTAGCTTCATAGAAAATATATCGCTGAAAAGAGCTACAAATCAAATCGTCTATAAAATGTTTTAAATAGTGTATAAAATATAACGAATGAGAAAATTCAAATTTTGTATGCTACATGAAATTTTAAATATTATAAAATATCTAAAAATTCAATCGATCAATCGTTAGAATCGTCTATTAAATGCTTTAATCGTGAATAAAATTTATCGAATGAGAAAATTCAAATATTGTATGCTACATAAAATTTTAAATGTTATAAAATATTTATTTATGTCATAAATCGAATGGCCTTAACTATTGGATAAGTCCCATACTATCAAATATAATATTATATAAATTGGCTTAGTTTTTTCAATTTAAAACATTTCATTAAATTCACTAAATGAAGTTAAGAAATTTTAAAAGTACTCATAATTAATAATAAAATTTTATTACCTAAGTTGTTAAAATTATATTTTATTTTATTTATTTATTAATTTACTTAGTTTTCCAGCACTATAACGTATAACAACGTTGATTTATATTTTCCTATACACCTTATTTAATATAATTAATTTAATTGAAATATAAGGTATATAGGGTTTATTCATAACTAAAAATAATATTTCATAGCAAAAATATTTTAAAAAAAATTTATTTTTAAATAATTTAATTTCTTAATATATGGATGCTTAAAAATGTTTTCATTTCATAACTAAAATTAATTTTTTATAGCAAAAATACATAGGATTTTTGCAATTTTATTTTAAAAAAAAATTTCATCACATATTTAAGGTTTTTTTGCTTTTGGTCTAAAATAATTAAAAAAATAAAATTAATTAATTAATAATAATATTTGTACTTTTTTGACATTTTTAATGAACTAAAAGTTCTTAAAAAAAATTGGTAAAACTTTCAAATCCTGGTTTAAATACCTTTACATTTTACGGAACTAAAATGGAATATGTTTTCCTCTCACCAAAACTTATGTAACTGAATTATAAAATAAAATATAAATAATAATGTAATAATCGTTATATACGGTTCATAGTTTGAATATGCAGAAAATAATAATTTCACATTTAACTATGAAAAGAAATGATGAGAAACTTACATTTAAAGTAACACAACACTTGGAAAATGTCTCAAGTATTTAAAATAAAAAAGTCTCAGATATAAAAAATAAAATATTCTAATTAACCCATGTTTTTTATCTGAATTTAAGGTTTCATACCTTTCCGAATTGTTTTTGTAACAATTTTTTATTATTGATTTTTTGTATCTAGCTTTTGAAAGTAATTTTTGTTATATTGAAAATAATTCAAATAAAACTGAATCACAAATGATTTTAAGTCTTTGCATATTTTGAAACCAAACTTGGTCCAAATTCTAGTGCCTCTGTTAGGGTATTCAAAGTTCGAATAGGCATAGAATATATTTGCCAATACAGTTTCATATGATTTTTATTATTTTTGTGTTTTAATTTTTGAGTAGTTTGCAGTGCGGATGTTGTCAGTTTGTTACAATGTCTCGGGCCTGTGCATTGTCACAATTGTTTGTTGTCCTTGTTGTTGATTTTCTAATGCATTTTGCAGGATGTTTGTGTGTGTGTGTGGGCTGATTTGGTAGGTGTTATATGGGTGTATGTGAAGTTATGCACTCTTGTCACATGATTCGTTGAAATCGGATTTTCAATTATTGGATTTTGTTTTTAGCAATTGTTTGGAGCGCCATCCAGGACCTAGTCAAACGCACCACCAAACCACACAAAAACCACCCAAACCATCAGCATCCTTGGAAGTTTATTTGATTGCCACCGCAGCGCGTGTAAGCGAAATGGCGATACAACAAGGATGAGAAACTGTATTGTAAGGTTTGCAAGTTGGAGTTAAGCCTGTAGTTTGGGGTTTATTTTGGTTAAGGTCCTTGGCATGGGTGTGTGTGTGTGAGATGTTAATAATGGCGCTACATGCGGCGCTCATGTTTTGTCCGTTGTCAAAGGATTTGTGTGCTCGGACTGTGGCCCAAACTAAGCTAATTAAAATTTGGCCACGGCGCGCAAAAGCAAAAAGAAAGCAAAAGGCAAAGGTCAAAGGCCAAAGGCCAAGGGCCAAGGGCCCAAATGAGCTGCAGCAGCGTTTTAATTAAAATTTGCCAACAGCTTTGGCAAAGCACACATAGCCCCCCTCCCCGAAAGTCCAACGACTAACCCAATAGGATCAAAGGATCAAAAGCTATCGCTGATGCGGCAACGGCGACCACAAGCTGCAGCAACATATGGATGAAGGATGTAGTGTGGACGCACAGGACGATATATGCTATATCCTTTTGCCTAATGCGCAGTTAATGCGTGCAACGCACACACACAAACACACACACACACACACACGCAGCTTGTAGATGGTAGAGATAATCCCAATTTTAGGCTAATTAAATTGTCAAATATTTGCCATGCGGCGGGGGGGCAGACAGGCAGAGACTGGGCAGGAGGCGTGGGCGTGGCAAGTAAACAAAAATCGAAACCGAAAAATGCTCAAAAAAAAAAAAAAAAGCTGAAACTAATTTGCAGCTAATTAAATGTCTCAGCGGCCAGCTGCCAGGATCACAGAATCGAGCGATCAAGCGTCCTTCAGGTAGCTATATATATATATATACATTAACAGGTTAAAGGATACGCTAGACAAGGATATTTCGTGCATTGTTTTGTTGGTCAGCCAAACAATATGCTAACCGGGTCAAAGGTTTATGGCCCTGTAATATTATTGGCCCGTAAGGCTCTCAAGCCCAATAAACGTTCAATGTCAAAAGCGGCTGCCGAAGGAGTTAAAAGGAGTGAGCCATATAAATATATATATATATATATAGTGAACGGGCACATATCATAAAATATCCTTTTTTCTTGTTCTTTGTTTTTGTTGGCCGCGACCAGAAATTTGTTTATTTATGCACTCGCATTGTGTGGCCAATGCAAACGGTGATTGGGTTGTCCTCGTTCTCGGTCTTTTAATGATCCCTTGCCATGTATCCTCAGCGAGCTCGTACCGTTGTCGGCATCCTTGCAACAACACGGTGCAACCCTTTTTGCTGCCGACGACAACGTCTTGCGCCTTTCATTGGAAATTTCCGCGCGCTGCCGTTTCATATTGTTCACATATATATATATCCTTTCTCTTGCCCTCTTTCTACCCTTCTTGAAAGCATTCTAGGACCGTACCCTGCACCCTCTGCCCCTTTGTTCGTGCAGCGTTTTACAACTTGTCAGTCATTTGAACAAAACTAATTTGCATGTCATTTCTTTAGCACTCTTGAAATATTTTTTGAACATTTTGCACGAAATACACAAAAATACGGAATGTGTGCGAATAATACCTGAATACATGTGCATATATTTGGCGGACGGTGTGGTGGGTGTGTGGCAGTTACCATTTCAACTGGTTAAGCGTTATATTATTATTGGTAAACAAGTCGACAAGCCTCAAATTGAACTCATAAAAGCCTACATCGAATCAAGTAGACACCCAAGGTTTATTTCGTGCATGTGAACGAACCTTAATTGCAATATAAATTTCAACTACAACCAGGGTTGCAAATTCCGTGATTATATTCAAATCCTTTGCTTTAACTAACCAAAATAAATCGAGTAAGCAAATCAGACCAGATAACCTGAAAAATAAGAAAAAACGTCTATCCTCAACCGAATTAATATACCCTTGTAATGGCATCCTAAAAAATGTTTAGTACTTGACCGATTGTTTCTATGATAGCTATATGATATAATGATCCGATGTCATTCAAACTTTATCAGATATTACAGAACGTATTTATATATTCATGTGGTGAATTTGACTCTGATATTTTAAAAATCAAAAAAGTTTTTAATAGAAAAACTTATTTTTCACTGGAGTGTTCCTATGGCGGCTATATGATATATTGTTCCGATTTTGATCAAAGCTTGTCAGATAGTGCAAATCATAATTCTATATCGAACTGTTGACTTTCATTTTGATATCTTAAAGAACAAAAATGTTTTTCTTACAAACACTTTTCGACCGATTGTTCCTATGACAGCTATAAGATATAGGAGTGCGATTTTGATGAAACTTGGTAGGATTGTTAAGATTAAAATAAAACATCGAAACGTCATGTTTGGTTTTGATATCTTGCAAAAAATATATATCGTTCCTATGGCAGCTATGTGATATAGTGTTACGATCTGACCGATTCTGACATATGTACTGACTGAAATTTAAAGAAGCATCTATGTTAAATTTCATTGAAATAGCTCAAATACTGACAGACAGCAGGACATGGTTGTATCGACTCAGCTCGTTGTCCTGATCAAGAATATATATACTCTATGGGGTCGGAGACGTCTCCTTCTATGCGTTACATAATTAGAGACAAAATTAAATTATCCTTTTGCAAGGAACAACAAAATTAATTGCAAAAAAAAACTTCGACTATTATGTTTACACCCTTAATAAAAGGAATTAATTTTATTAGGAAGTGTTTAGTGCATGGAAGTAGACATTTTCGACCTCTTTAAAGAACATAGTCTTTATATTTTTAATAACAAAAATCTATTTCAAAAGCTAAATTTATTAGGACGGCAATCACAATAAATGTTTTTTTTTCCAGGTTCCAGGGTACTTGTATTTTAGAGGCTAACAATTGTCAACTAGGCTATAGCCTGACACTGACAACAATTAAACTATACTTTTAAACAGATCTATATATTATAGTATAAACAAAAATAATTTTAAATTTAAATTATTATTATAAAAAATTCTATAAATATTTGAAATTGATAACCATAGCTGATAATAATTGTTTGGCAAAATGCCTTAAGGCTAGCAGTAAGTTTACTTGAATAAAAATTCAAAAAAAAATTATTTTAAATGAAATTCCCAAACCCTCTCTCATAACTGAAGAAAAGTCATAATTTTTTTAATTGATTTTTTTTTTTGGAGATTTTACTTGCTTCATTTGTGCGTCCCAACGAAAACACATGCCCCTCGAAGGCAATTTTGGATTGAAAGAAAGATTGACTGTTTAAAAAAAATGTGCACACAAAATGACACACAGGCCAACAATTAGCGAATGTTTTTTTAGCTGAGAGTTCAGAAAACTTGAGCATTATACCATCAACGAACAGTGTTCAGTAACGCAGCTTTGTCCAACCCATCATTTCCAACACTTTTACCATAAAGAAAATATGCAGTGTTCATTAACTCCATTATAAGCTCCATCACTGTACAAATACCGTACAAGGTAGTTAGACAGATATATATATATATTTATCGATCAATTTTAAGTTCCAGATCGATATATGTAAGCTTACTTAGATCGATATTGTTGATCAGTTAGCTAGATAATATTTTGATGGCATCTATTATTTAGATGACATCACCATCTGGCTCCTGAGACGAAGGTGAATGATCATTACGCTGACTCAATTTCCTCTCATAGGCATCAATCTGGGCATCAATTGTTTCCAGCTGCATTTGTATAAAATCACATAAACGTAATATTTGCATCACACTGCGCTCCCGTCGCTGTCCCAGAGTCTCACGTCTTGGCGGCTGGATCACTTGCTGTACAATATTAGCGGGTTCATCATCCAACACTTGAATGCCATCGCCTGCACCACGATTCTGTGGCGGTAATGGTGCCACAAATTCCATCTCTGCATCGCCACCACCCATATGGGCCATATGATTGGGAGGTAGAGCCGTTGGTATGCCCACAACATTATGATTATCGCCAATGTTGCCAATATCGCCAGCTTGTCTCTCATCACCCAATATCTCACCCCAGACATCAAATAGCATTCCGTCACCACCTCCTCTGGCACCAATATCTCGTCCGCCTCCACCAGCTGCGGCGCCGCCACGATGCTGCTCTTGCTCCATCTGTTGCCGGGCATAACGAGTTTGTGCCGCCATTGCCATACCCATACGAATTCCCATCTCAATTGGCATTGGCATCCAGGGTAACATCATCGGCATTACCAAGTCTCCCACATAGTCTATCACATGTGGCCTATAGTTGCGACGACGATTTATTGGTATGCGATTATTGTTGTTATTACTATTATTATTATTAACATTATTAGTCGTATTATTATTGATGTTGTTGCTATTGTTTCTGTTCGAAGCCATTGCTATTTTATTGGACGTTTTGAATTTGAAAACCGAAACTTAAAACTTTTGCGAGTGCCAAGCGAATTTCTAAAAGTTTGAAGCGTGCTTGTGATCCGATCTGTATGCCAATGAAATATAACTAATATATAAATGTTCCCTAACTAACACATCTAAGCCTCGCTGAATTTTAAAACGTCGCCCACTTATAAATAATAAATAATATAAATAATAATATTGGTCGAACAATTCAAGTAAATTTGTTGATTTTTACCAACTTATATTTTAGAAATTTGTAAGCTTTGTAAATTGTAAATTGTACAGACAAATTTCTTTAACCGAACAAAATTTTCTTAGTGCCAAAAAGAGAAATAATTCAGAGTCAAAGGCTTCTTCTCCTAGGTGAACATCTCTATTCGAAGATAAAATAAAAAAACAACGATTCAGTGGCCAATAAACTTTTTATTAATATATATATATCTTATTGTCTATTCAATTATTTTTAATCTTTCAGACAGAAATTAAATATTAAGTCAATTTCTTAAGATGTGTAGGAAACAAATTACTAAAGTAATCGAAAGACAATCGTTGCTATCGATGAGCCTATAAAAAAGCCCATAAATTAATAAAATAAGCCATATATCATAATGCTATTAATTTAAAAATGATGTTTATAAAATGCCACTCACAATGCTTTGAACAATTTTACAATATTAAAATTCTAAGTAAGCCATATTTTATCTTACAAAACTTGAAGATTCTATATTAATATTATCTATATTATATATTTTTAACTATATATTATACTACGTATAATTCGAGCAGTGAATATTTAAAAAAAAAATCTATCCTCAGCTGCGATAATAAAGAGTTGGCGACCTCAGTATCCAATTCTCAAATATACTTATACTTTTTATGCTATGTGTATGTAAGCTCTTTACAATATAATGCATGCTAGATGGCAGGACATGCTCATAAAAATTGGTAGCACAGGTAGACAGGAAAGGATAGCACAGTACTGGACAGGACGGGACAGGACAGGACAGGACAGGACATTGGATACGTAAAGCGGCCAACACAAATCATATTACAAAACTTTACACGCTTAAGAGCGCATGTAATTGGCTTTTGAAATGTACGCGCGGCAAAAGGTTAACACATTTCTGGTAGCCAGTAGCAAGGACAATGGACAATGCCTCGAGTTAGCCCCGATGTGCTAATAACAATAAGTGTCGTCCCTGCCAGCTAAAATGTCGCTGTGTGCCTGTGTCCTGTCCACGTTTGAAATATGAGTAGAACACAACGAGCGAATGAACAACCCGGCAAAGGATCCCAGCAAGGACAACGGCTGGCTGCCAACAAGCCCCCTCCCCGTCCCACTTGATGCCACTGGCTAATTTTCAACGCTGGCAGCAACTTAACGTGTATTGTTGTCCTTGTTGTTGTTGTTGCCGTTGCCGTTGCTGTTGGAGTTTTGGTTATATCCTTGAAACTTTTGGCGCTAGACATGTGCTCGTTTTAGCTGTGACGTATATTTAACATGCCACACCGCAACTCTAACTCCATCACCAAATGGCAACCCTGCCGCTCATCCCGCTTAGCCCTACACAACGTCAAATGCTTCGCCGCCCAAAAAAGTATGCTACACTTTTTGAGTGTTGGCATGTTTGCTGTCAGAAAATTGTCAGAATTTTATGGTCCCATTGCATTGTTGCAACGCTGTTGCCTTTTACTTTATTTTCCTTTTATTTTTTAATACTCATTTATTTTGGCAACTGTTGTTGTTATTATTATAGCGCTAGAAATTTCATTAGGCTTGATGATTGGAAAAATTGACAGGCGCCTTGCAAAAAACCCGATCACTTTATAGCTGTGTGGCACTCGTACTCAGTGCTGTGCCAATTGTTTGGCCAGACAATTGAGTAACATTTGCTGTATTTTGTTGGCACCTCAACTAAAATATAATACACAAAGTGTTAGACAATTATTTAGGATTATAATACTCCTATGTTGAGAATGGCAACTTCAAGTGATAAATAAATAAATTAAATTAATTTTGCTTTAATTTTGACAAGCAAAACAATGATTGTAAGAATTTTAAATAATAAATCAGAATCTCGATATTCTGCAAATTCTACGAAATCTTTTAATGAAGAGTTCAACAAAAACATTAATTTTTTTCACCAATATAGCTAATTCTATCTAAATAGAAAATATTGCATTTTTTAGAACCAGACAATGGAAGAAATTTTTTAGATACTTCAAAAATATATTTAGTTGTTTAAAACTCAACTCGCCGTTTATATATTTGTATATTTCAAATTACTAATTTGATTTATAATGTTAAATCTCAATTTTTAATTTAATATATAAAAAAATATCTTTAAGTATATTAAATTTAATATTCACGAATATTGTAAATAATATCTTCTCATAAATAAGTATAGAAAGCGTTTTCAAATTATGCTTTAAAAAAATAAAATATATATATATATTTAGTCGTATCCATTAAGTAATTGTTAATCTTAAATTTTTCTATTTAAATTTTTTAAATTTTGTTGCCGCTTTATTGCACTGAATATGTGAAAAATATGTTTAAAAATATTTATATTAAAAATTCAGTAATAATATAAATAATATCATCTCACAAATAAGTAAAGAAAAAGTTTTTAAATTATGCTTCCCAAGAATAAAATATATATATACTCGTATCCATTAAGTAAATGTTAATCTTACATTTTTGTATTAAAAATGTTCAATTTTTTTGCCGCTTCGTGGCATTTAATAAGTGACATATATGCAAAAATTTATTTAATTAAATAACCATTAATATTGCAAATATATATTATCTTTCCATAAATAAGTTTAGAAACGTCTATAAATTAATCTTTTTTAAAATAAAATATATACTTACGCATATTCCTTAGGCAACGACCGTAAAAGTTATAATTAAAAGAGAAAAATTTATGATATACAAATTATATGTTGATTTTTATCAAAATATAAAAAAAACATAATATTTGTCTTAAAATAAAAATAAAAATTATTATTACATTTTTATTATAAAAATCAAAATTAAATATTGAATGTAAATATCTTTGGAATCAGCTAAAGTGCTATACCTTTTAAATGCTACACAACATGTCCTTAAACGACCAATATAAAGGATGCTTAAACTATGAAAAATAATTTCTATTTTTATTTTTTAATAAATATAAGAGCTAATATTAATTTTTATAATAACAAATTATAAATTAATGTTTATTCTACAATATTTCGAAGGTACTGCTTCCTGAATTAGGTTATTTTAGATTTTGCCATTAATCCAAGCCAATTTATTGCAGTTTTGATTTTTTTATACTCATAACACTTATTTGTGATACCCGCTTTTAAGTATAAATTTTTTTAATTTTTTTTTATTAATTATTGTAGTTTTAAATGAAATTTTCAATCAATTTAATTACTTTTTGTTTTATTTAAATTTTATGAGCTTCTGAAATTTGCAAAATATATATATATTGGGTAATAACAAAAATCTCCTTTCAAAGCTGACAGGATCTGAATATGATTGCACTCTGCACTCTATGGAACTGCGTCTGAGTCAGCGCCCAACAAGGAAGTAACAACTAAAGTCAAAACCGTGACATATATCCTTTTAATGGCCGCCGTGATGCCTTGTCTTGCCTCACGCATTTTAATGATGGCACTCAGGACACTCACAACTGTTTCCCTTTCCTTTCCCCTCCCCCCACCTTAGCCAGCTTGACTTACATTCAGCAACTGTTTTTGCATCTCTCTCTCTCGCTCTTTCTCTCTGTGTCTGTGTGTCAGTCGCCATTGTTTGGTTATCTAATGCCTCGACAAAGGGGCAGGGGGTGGTGGCAACCAACAAAATACAAAAAATAAAAGGAAAACAAAAAAAAATTCATCATAAGTGCGACATTTGTAGTCCTTGTTGCCTTGTGCTCTCTGCTGTCTGCATATGCCTGATAATGTTATCCGGCATAGCGTGCCCAAACTTCATACAGGATCTTCTGCTAGTACCTCCATCCCTTGTGCCGCCAATTTACCACATATACCCCACCCCCCTCACTACCCAATGCTGTTTGAAGTGGTTGTACGATTTGGATTTTGATTTCAATGCCACTCAAACTGGCCGTTTGCCGCCCTGGGAAAATCGCCTTAAACAGTCCATTTCGAAAATGCGAAAAACGCGAGGCGAGTGCAACCCCAGGACATATGCCAGCGAGCTGTAGAGAGGGGGGGGGGCGAGGAGGCTGAAACATACATACATATAGTATAGACAGGATCTGGGAGCAATCGCATCGGTCGCATCACAGTCGAAAAACCAACCATTGGCCATGCACGGGGTGGTTTTTCATTATCATTTGCCCTGCACATAAATTATTTATTGTTAGCGATTTTCCAAAAAAGATAACACAGTAGCAAAAAGCAAAAGCAACAGCAGAGGCAGAGGCAGAGGCAGAGGCAGAGGCAAATGCGAGGCCAGGCTTTTATTTACTTTGGTCGCGATTCCGCCAGGATGCGGACCAGGCAACAGGAATCCCAGGACCCAGGACGCATGTAAAGCGTGCGTATGTGTGTGTGTGTATACAGTAAGTCAGAATGCATATAGATACACGAGTACCATAACATACATATGTATATTTTCATATACCACTCGATATAGTTGTTGATATTGTTGTATATGTTCACCCTAAATCGACACCCTGAATAAAAAAAAAAATAAATAAAAATACAAAAATGATATAATACATTTTCTCCCAGCCCCGGATATACATAAATATTTATAAGTTTTGCCTTTGCCGCATTATGCGATACGATATATGTATATAAAAAGCATATTAATATGAATTTTTTGGGGTTTTCAAGTAAATAGCCTAGGGATATTGTATATACACATATGGACTTTCAGCCTATTGCTCTTCACTTAAATGAAATTTATTAAAAAATTTTACCAAATTGACAGACACCAAATGGAAATAAAATAAAACAGAAAGAAAAGCAACAAAATTGAAATTTCGACAATTATAATAAATTAATTGAATAATTAACTAATTCCAAGCGTTTGTTAAAATCAACTTAATTAAACACTTTCTACCTAAAAGCATATTGAGTATATTTTTGGTTTATTTCAGGGATCGCAAATAATAGTTAAGAATTAAATAAAATCAAGCCAAAAAAAAGATTTCTAGATAAATCGGAAAATCTTTGATAAACTAATTCAGGATGCAGAAATTTGAGACAGGTTAAACTTTCGTTGTCAATATTTATTAACAAATTACAATTTAACTTTTATTTTTCCATAAAAAAAATAGAATTGTGCAATATTAATTTAATTTCAATTTTAATTTAAAAGTTGTAAATAAAATTTTTTTTTTAAATTTCAATTTACAATTTTCATATTTAACATTTATTTGGAATATCTTCAAGCTGTGAATTGACAAAAAAAAATTTTAATATCTGTTTTTTTTTTTTGGGTCGAGTTATTGCCAATTTTATTGAAATAAATCCATAAATAATTCTTGTTCATAATTTTTATACATAAAAATTATAAGTGTTGCGATCTTTGGTTTATTTCTTTAAATTTATTAACCAGACTTAATTTTGTTGTTTTTTCAACATGTTGCCAGTCTAGAGATAAAATATTTAATTTTAATTTTTATAAATTTATATATTTACAGTCAAAATTTTCATTTTAAAACGAACTTAAAAACCAACAAAAATTGTTTTCAACATTAGTTTCACATATTCATAAATATTTTTATAGTTTTAGTCATTTTTTAAATTTATTTATAAATAAATATGATTGAATTACATGTATATCTGACATTCATATTAATTAAGTTACATTGCTTTCAAATCGATTCAAAATCCTTCTAATTAAAATGCTCAACTTAAAATATACCCTAAAACATTGCAAAGTTCAGGCATTTTTAAATAGTTTAAAAAATATTTTAATTGAACGAATTTGTTGCTAGACTATTTATAATGCGTAGTAATATGCAAATTAATAATATAATAGAATGCATATTTAAAATTGCTAAACAAATTTTTAGTCGCATTTCATGTTCGACCTTTGACTTTGCTTTTTATCGATATTTACAACAAGATATTAAATCTGAAGTTGAATTAAAAAAAAATTCGATTACCCGGTCTACACAAGGCCACTACATTAGCACCACCAAAAAAAAATAAAATATATATATATAAATGTATATATATTTATGTTAATAAAAAAAATTCGCGCATTTTCCCCTTCGACCCGCCTGCTCCTGCTAAATAATTGGACTTTATGCTGATGCACAAATGCTGCAGCTTCTATCTGACTGGCCACAAGAGCGGAAGTTAACTTGCGTGCCAGGCCAAAGCCCCCCTCCCTCCCTTTGCCCAACATTCAGACATGTTTCACCCCCTCAAAAAAATAAGTGCATCACATCCCCCAATTTTTTTTTTGCCCATGCCCCCGCGGCTCGTTCAGTTGCGGTTCAAATTTAATATTCACTCGCGCAAATAATCCACGAAGGACACAAAGACACAGGGGCAAATAGACGTACAGATAGACGGACAGACAGCCGGACAGACTGGTAAATACAATGCTGAAATGGCGCTGCTAAGCTGACACAAAAGGGGGGGGTTCCATAACCCTGCCCACCCCCCTTTATGGACAACCACAGCCGCCAGCTATGCAAACTGCAACTGCAAGTGAAGTTTGTCTGTGGCTAGAACCGGCTGACTGTGACTGTGACATTGCGGGTGTGACTATGTGTGTGTGTGTGTGTAGTGTGTGTTGTGTGCTTGTGAAATTGTTTATTATTTGCCAATATCCAAGCAGCTACTCAAGTTGCAGATGGATTAACCCAAAAGCCAAGCATTAACCCCATAACAAATATTAATAACACACACAATATAAACATTGTGTTTCTAATATCTGAAATATGTATAATACAACTTTAAACAGAATTTAATTTAAAAATATAATATTAAAATACAAGTTTCTAAAATAATTTTAATAATTTTTTTTTTTTAGCTGAAATTTATATTTGAGACCTAAGGCAAGGATGATTAATTGCCTATGATATAATTTTAGATATTCTTTTATTCTCATATATAGAAAGAGGAAAAGTTGATTATTTGCTTATGATAATATTCTAGATATGAGAATAAAATGTAGATTTAAGCTAAGCTGAAAATAATATTTTATATTATTTTAGAAACTTGTTATTTAATATTTTCTGATAGTTCTTTATTTAATTACACTATGCAACAACATTTTGTATTCCACACATTTAACAGTCATTTGATATGTAATATGAACCACTGATTCCGAAAATAAATTTAAAAATATAGAAACTTACAAATGCAGAATGCATTTTAAACAAAAAAAAATTCAAAAATTAAAATAGAATTTGAAAACCTTTTATTAAAAATCATGCAAATTAGTAAAAAAGAAAAAAAAGTGCGGAGAACATTTATCAGTTATTTAAGTTTTTACTTATTTAAATATAAATTAAATTAGATAAGAACTTTAATTCTTATTTGATTTTTTCCTAATAAACTTTTTACGTTCATCAAATAATAAACTTTTAAGCAACACACTATGAAAAGAAGCCCGAAATTTTGGCATAAATGCAATTATTTTAATGTTTGGTATTTTGACATTCTTTTGATTTTCTTAATCTCAAAAATTAAGATAAAATAAAAAATATTTTTTTCTACATTTTTACGGACCTCTATTAATATTTGAGACACGATTAAAGTCAGTTAATTCATTAAAGAAAAATCAAAACTCTAATCTAAAGTCTAGCCAAAATTCGTGCTAATTTCAAGTTCCTAGCTTTTATATTTTATACAAAAAAATCGAGAACATTTAGAATAATAATACAAATTTATTTACAAAAATTATTGCCCAAATTTTGCTGGCAACAGAGCGTTAAAAGACAGCTAATTCTTTTTCAGAGACATTGCGCATACGTCACGGTGACCAGTTCAAGTTAATTACCACACTTCATATGCACACACACACACACACAGACACACACACGCACACACAGATTTGTAAGTAGTATGTTATGCCACAAGTTTGTAACTTGAAATTCAAAATGACGACGCATCTCAGATTGTAAGCGGTTTTTGTGGTTTTTAGAATTCAAATTCAGTATTCAGGTTATATTTTTTTTTCTTGTTTTTTGGTAATTTTTGGTTAAGGCAAAAGAAAAACTTTGCTTCTCAGTTGCTTGTCAGTTGCCAGGAGTCTCACATTGTTGACGAGATAAATGCGTTCGCCGCTTTCATTGTCTGCGGTCTGACGTGTTAGGCTAACAATTACCAAATTTGGAAGCTTTTTTGTGTGTTTGGCTATAATTTGGCTTGATTTGTCAGCTGAACTGACCAGGGTTAAAATGTCAATTGTAACCCCCCCACCCCCCGCTGCACTGCAGCTGCATTTTTGTCAAGTCACAGACCCCAAAAACAACAAAAAAAAAGCCAAAATTGAAATAAAAAAAAAAAAAAAGTAAAAACATTTGCTTGTCTGCCAAATTGCAACTGCACGCTGACTGACCCCAGTTACCAACACCCCCCTACCGACTGCTCTATGCCTCCCCCTCCTCACCCCTCGTGTGTGTTGTTGTGTCGCGACTGCTACTTCAGTTCATGTTGCTGTTGTGCCTGTTTGTTGTTAGTGTTGCTTCATTTCACTCGTTTGTTTTTGTGCCTTTTTCTCGACGCGCTTCTCGTACAACTGTCCAAGTGACAGCTGCCGCCGTGCTTGACAGGCAGCGCCATCCCTGGCCCCTGCTCCCAGTCAGACAGCCACCCCCTATACTGGCCCCTGTTGCAACGTACCTGCCCCCTTTTTGACCCCTGCCCCCCTATCCAATGCGCAATCAGTTGCAACGCAATTTGATTTTGTCGCTTCATGGCTCGTAGCAGTTGCCATACACCACATTCAGGCTGGCTCCCCTCCATTCCCCCCACCACTCTTTGCCCATGTTGTGTGTGGCAATAGCGTCCATCGCTTGGCCGCCATAAAGTGCACATGTCGCTTCGTGTTCGCAGTGACATTCATTCGCCGTTACAGGACTTTCTTTTTGGTTCGCAATGCGCATACGACGAGTGGGCCATAAAAAGTTCTGGCCATTGCGATTGTGTTTCACCTCTGACCCCATACCGTCTACTCAATACTCTATACTCTACTCACACCCACACATCTCCTCCAACCTCCCCCCAAACGGCAACCATTTACATTGCATTCTTTTTTGACAATTTATTTGACGGCTTCAAGTTGCCGACGTTGCTGCGGTTGCAAAAGTGCATTAGCCGCTGCCTGTCACTCAACAACAGCAACAGCAACAATAACAGCAACAACAGCAACAATAACAGCAACAACAACAACAACAGATATAACAAATGCAGGCCTGACTGAGCCCCAACTCTGAATTTTAATATAGTTTCCGAGAATAAAATCGAATAAGTTGGAAGAGAAGTTGCGAATAGTACTTGGAATGACATTCACAACTAAATATATTTTATAAGAATAATTTAAATAGAATATAATATTAACTAATTACAAGAATGCAAACAACTTACCCCATAAAAATTAACAGAAATATAATTAAGAAAAATTAAAATTACTTTTAAGGACTGTTTCAGGGGCAAACGCAGCTCTAGACAAGGAAATTCTCAGTATGAAAAGAATAACTATTAAAAAATTAAAAAAAACCTTTTAAAAAATTAACCCAAACCAAATATAAAATAAACAAGCAATAAAAATTTTAGTTTTTAAGTAAAAAGCGTGAGTAAACAAATATAAAAAAAATGCTTTCAAAATAAATTAATTTAAATTGTTGAAAAAAAAAACTTAAGCGAAAAAAATTATTTACGCTAAATGCAGTTAAATTAAATTAGTGAAGAGCATGAAAGAAAATGTAAATTAAATTGTTGAAATTAGAAACTCAAATAAAATCAAGAATTTTAGATATATTTACACAGTTAGCTCAAAGTAAATAATTATCAATAATATTTATAATATTTACAATAATATTATTAAAAGCATGACAAACAAAAAAAAACTTGTTTTAAAAATATTAAACATATTCTATAAAGTTGGCAGGCTTACTATAACGCTACTAGGTAAAAAAAAATATTTAAAAATTTGGAAATAAAAATGCATTAAAAATACATCAGATTAAAGTAACAAATTAATATAGATTTGAAATTATCAGCAAAAACAAATTCCAAATAAAAATTTGCTGCTTTTTATATATAAAAATAAGTATTTTAATGAAATATTATAAATAAAAACTTGAATCCTGAACAAGAATATATAAAAACTACCACTAACTACTACTACTAATTTTAAACATTTATTTGTGATTTCTAATTAAAATGACATTTTGACATTTTTAACATTTTTTTTCAAAGTACTGTACCTTTAAAAATTTAGTTCAAATTTATTTGAAAATTATGGAAAATTCAACTTGAGCGTTAATAAAAAAATAAGATTTATGTGTTAAGCCTTTCATTACATGTTTTATAAATGCTACAGTGCCTGCTAAAAGAAAGATACACCAAAAACTAAATTTCGCATACAAATTTCTTAAGCTTTAATAAAGCTATCTAGGAATTGCATATAAAATCAATAAATATTTAACATTATTTGAATCAAAAACGTAAACTATATAGAAATATTTGTAAAATTTAAATGGCAGTGCAAATTTTAAATTTTTCTAGTCCGCAACGTTTTAAATTAATATTATAACATTTTTAACATTTTTTTTTTGCAAAGTAATTTACATTTTTAAATTAAGTTCAAATTTATTTAAAAATTAAGAAAAATTCAACTTACAAGAAATAATTTTAAATAAATTTAAATAACATTGCTTACTTTCAACTTTTCCAGATTCTAAATTTCTAAATTAATATTATAACATTTTTCACATTTTTTTTTTTTCAAAGTAAATTCCCTTTTTTTTTATTTAACTTCAAATTTATTAAAAAAATTAAGGAAAATTCAACTTGAGAGTGAATAAGAAATAAGATTCTTGTGTTTGTGCTTTTGATTATATGATTTATAAATGCTACAGTGCCTGCTAAAGATAGATACACCAAAAACCAAATTCGGCATAAGAATTTATTAAGCTTTAGAATTTATATTTTTATATCTTACATTTTCCTAGTCGTCAACGTATTAAATTAATATTATAACATTTTTAACATATTTTTTTTTTTTTTTAAGTAATTTTCTTTTTTTTTTTATTTAACTTCAAATTTATTTAAAAATTAAGGAAAATGCAACTTGAGAGTGAATAAGAAATAAGATGCTTGTGTTTGTGCTTTTGATTATATGATTTATAAATGCTACAGTGCCTGCTAAAGATAGATACACCAAAAACTAAATTTTAATAAAGCTATCTAGAAATTGCATATAAAATCAATAAATATTTAACATTATTTGAATCATCAAAAACGTAAACTATATAGAAATATTTGTAAAATTTAAATGGCAATGCAAATTTTAAAATTTTCTAGTCCGCAACGTTTTAAATTAATATTATAAAATTTTAAAATTTTTTTTTTTTTTTAAGTAATTTACTTTTTTAAATTAACTTCAAATTTATTTAAAAATTAAGGAAAATACTACAAGAAATATTTTAAATAAATTTAAATAACATTGCTTACTTTCAACTTTTCTAGATTCTAAATTTATAAATTTATATTATAACATTTTTCACATTTTTTTTTTTTTTTCAAAGTAATTTCCTTTTTTTTTTTATTTAACTTCAAATTTATTGAAAAATTAAGGAAAATTCAACTTGAGAGTGAATAGGAAATAAGATTCTTGTGTTTGTGCTTTTGATTATATGCTACAGTGCTTATAAATGCTACAGTGCCTGCTAAAAAGATACATACACTCAAAGCTGCGATTGCAATTTTATTTTACTGTCTGAGCGTTAACGACAATGGCACTTGATGTTGTTGTTGTTGTTGTTGCTGGTTTTAGCACTCAATTGATTTTTGGCTGACTTTGTTGTTGTTGTTGTTGTTGCATTGTTGTCTGTTTGCCTTGGTTTTTGGCTTTTTTTTTTTTGGCTGCCTTTCGCTGGCAATGCTGAAGCATTGCGGTCGCCATATTGCGTTTGCATGCACGCCCACAGTCAAACAGGCGTATACGCACACGCACACACACACACACATACACACACACATACACACACACACACGCACACACATATATACATGCATTGACGCGGCCATATTGATGGCCATGTTTCATGCGCCGTTGTCAGTCAAATTTAATGCGCGCCGCAAATATGCAACAATCCCTTCCAATCTACGACCTGCCATCAGGATATGCCCTGCTGCTCCTGTTTGTGCCATTACACAGGACTCTGCTGGCTCCATTGTGAGCCGCCGCATCGAATGGCTGACAATAAGCGCGACTTTTCATTTGGTCATTTAATAAAATGCAGCAGAGGCGCCTCCCCCCCCTTTAAGGGCTGAAATTGTTGTTGGATTTATGGCGGCATTACATGACATGATTAATGGCCATTGGGCGTATGGAGCCGCAGCAGCTTCAGGCTTAACTGGCCATCAAAGCAGCTGCCACGCTCTGGACAAGATGAGCACCAGGCGAACCCATAAGCTGCCCAACAATTGAGATGCCAGCAATAAGCTAAAACAAGTGAAAAGCTTGTAAAACAAAAATATAACCGACTTGCAGTATACTCTGTTAACAGTCGAATAGCGTCTTCATTAGCTTAATATGTTATACTTAAATAAATCGTGCTTATAAACCTATATAAGCATAATATATTTAATATAATTTTATTTATATATTTATTTATTTATATTTATTTATTTATATATTTAATATATTATATATATTAACCTTTTACTTATCTGATATTTTAAATTGAAAATTTGTTTAATAACTGTTATTTTCAGTCACTGAAATATATTAACTTTGTTTACTTTAAACCTATATAAGCATAATATATTTAATATAATTTTATTTATATATTTATATTTTAATATTTATTTATTTATATATTTAATTATATAATTAACCTTTTAGTTATCTGATATTTTAAATTGAAAATTTGTTTAATAACTGTTATTTTCAGTCCCTGAAATATATTAATTTTATTTACTTTAGCTATAAAATCAATTCATTTTTTAAATTTTTTTTTGAATATATATTTGATATAAATATTTTAGCATGAACTTTAGACTATAAATAAAATATACAAAGGTAATAAAAAAATATTATTTTTAATTTAAATATATAAGATAGCCCAATTTGTTATATTCACAATTGAAGAATATATTCTAAAAGTGATAAATTTATTTAATTATCTCCCAATAGATTATACATATAATTGTAATTGTTATTATTAACAAAAATAAAAGTGATATTATAATAGTATTGTATTGAGGATGAAATGAGAAATGAGGCATATTGAAGAAAGTGCAAGTCAAAGTCTGTAACTTTTGAACGATCTAAAATTTAAAATATATATACTTATAATTGCAAGAAAAAATTTGATCAATTAAATAAAAAAAGGCGTAATTTTACAAAATAAATGTACATGGCTTGTTCAGCTCATTTCATCAAATAAAAAAAACAATATTTGGTTTATTAAATGAAAAAAAAATTTATAAAATTTCTTGCAATAAAATATGAATCAGAATTGCGCCCAACATGATTGAGCTATATGTTCTTTTAAATAAAGGTATTAAAATAACTTAAAATACCTCAACCTGATATCTTTATTTTAGACACACGGTTTTATTGTGAAATATATTTTCAGAATTCATTGTAGATTGCGATTCTGGTGGATCAGAGAGGGTTTCTGGGAAAACTTTCCGAAAAAGTTGCTAGCGTCTTCACAGTTGTACTCACTGTTAATGCATACAGCACTGTTAACGAATACAACAGCACTGTTAACATATACAGCACTGTTACGACAATTCACAGCAGACAGTATTTTTTAAATAAATTAAGAAAATCACAGTTAACAGTATTTTTTAAATGAACTCAAATTATGTTATATTATTTGAGCGTAAAGTCACTTGAATTAATTTTTATGACAAAACAACGTTTGCTGGGTCAACTAAAATATGATTAGATTTTTTTATTTTTTTTTTTTATAGAGTGGGCGTAGCAACGCGCGACGGGTACACGAGTTGTTCATTATTAAAACAAAATTATTGTTTATTTAAAAATAATCACTGTAATAAGATTATTTCTTCAGCATAACAGTAGAGTTTCATAGAACAAGAAAACAAATTTGTTGACTTCACAAAAGTTGATATTTCTCAGCTAAGATTTATGAGTTTTGAGTAATTTCAACAGTTCAGCAGCATTCAAAGCCATATTTCATATGCATATCTGAAAGCCACAACATACATTTCACCAGCATTTGCTGTCAAAAATCAATGCAAATATAACACCCAAGCGCCACACACACACACACACACACACACACCACAGACATACCTGGCAATATGAACTGTGACATGAAGTTTTGGTTTTAGCTTCAGCTTCAGTTGCAGATTGAACTTCAACTTCATTCGCTGTCAAAACCGTAAACTGCAAAACCCAAAAACAGAAAAGGCAAACCGTAAAATCCACACCCACACCCACACCTACACCCTCACCTACACATCTACACCCATTTCAATCCCAGTGAACTCAACAAAACCCATCAAACCCAAGCCAATTTCCAATTACCTCAATGCTCGCTCGATGTTGCCTCGCTTACGATTCGTTTATTCTGTTGATCCATCAAATTAAAAATGTAATGCTTCAACATTTAAACTTGCAACACCCTGCCCAAATACATCCCCCCCATCTAATGCTTGCTACTGTTGCAACGGATCAGGTGGCATGGCACTAATAAGTGCAATCAGTAAGGACGAATCTCTCACTTCTCCCTCTTGTTCCTTTACTCTTTACTCACTCTATAGCAATCTATATGGTCTCTCCTGGTCTATGTTCTCTGGCGCCTCGTTGGCTTTTGTTTTAAATACTCTGCACAAAGATTACTATAAGTTTTTCTACCAAATATGTGACACATTGAAATAAGAAAATTTTTTAATATTTTTATATTATTTTTATTGACTTTTCAAAAACTATATTTATTATTTGACAGTTGCTGCCATTTTTCATATCTCTATATCATTTAGTTATTATAATAGTATTTTTGTAAAATTTTTTAATTTATATTTAATAATTCTGTTCATATTTAAAAACCTTTAAGCTTTAATTATTTTTTAAGTTGTCTGCAAATTAAGCAAGTTATATCAGTATTGAGCTACTTTATCTTATAGCTAACATCGGTCGATAAATATTATTTAAATGAAAACATTTTCTATATGTTTTTGCAAATTTGCTAAAATTACCATTGTGTTTTATTTTTAATAAATGTTTATTATTTATTAAAAATTGTCTTTAATTTTTTATTTAAACTTGTCAGGGAGTCTGCGAAAAATTAAAAAAAAATATATTTTATTATAACATTTTCTGTTTTTTATAAGTTCATAGCCAAGCTCGATAATCATAGTACTTTATAGCTCCCATAAAATCCAAAAATCAGTCGTTATATGTATAGTTTAATCAAAATATTGCTAATTAATTATATTTCAATCAAAGTCAACAATCTGAATTTTAAAAAAAGTAGACAAATTTAATTAAAGTTTTATTACAATGCCTCATTGTTTCCTAAGTTATATATAAATATTAGGTTTCTCATTTAAGAGTTGTGAGTTATAAAATCAAGCCTGAAAAAAGTATTCTAGACGATTGGAAAAAACTTAGATATATTGAATCAGGATGCAGGATACTGGAAACACGATAAACCATATTTTCAATATTTATTATTGAATTACATTTTAACTTGTAATTTTCTATCAATAAATAAAATTGTGAAATAATAATTAAATTTAAATGTTTATTTAAAAGTTGAAAATAAAAATTATATTTGAACCAGAAGATGTTCAAAATTAATTTTTATTACCTAGCATTTAAAATAAAACTAAAAAATTCATTTAATAATCAAATTTGAATAAATTTTTCAAATAATTTGTGTTATCACTTTTTATTTTCGATTTAAAAAAATATTATTTCTATTACTTAACATTTAAAATAAAAGCTACAAAATACGTTTTATATTTAACTTTTTAATAAAAGTTGGCAAATAATATATTTTTAAATAAATTTTATTTTTAAGTTAAATAAAGAATTATTGAAAAAATTCCAAAAATAATTCTTAGAAAATTATGAGACTTGTAATCCCTGATAAATATCGAAGACAAAGCGAATAAAATCTTTTTTAAAATGAATTAAAAATTTTAAAACAATATTTTATTATTGCTTTTGTAATTGAATTTTCTTCGTAAAGTGTATCAGCACTTCGTTAGCTGAAAGACATCTTCACTTTCTTGTTGTTTTTAATTTTTTTGCATTTTTTTTATTTTTTTTTTTTTATTTTTGGGGCATACGTCTCCTAATGAACTGAGCGCGCAACAAGCGTCGAGCTGTTGTCGGTGGAGAGAGGCAACATCAGCAGACCGTGCTGAACCATCAAGTGGCATCAACGTTGTCATGATTTCTGCTTGTTAACATGGCTACCGTAGCAGGGTCCTGGTCCTACACCCCAAACCCCTGACCAACTAACCCCTAACCCCCCGCCCACATTGGTTTTGCCATCTTGCGAATTGTGAATTCTGAAAATTTAACTCTTAACGTAAAATGTTAGCTCTCGCTTTTTGGTTGCTATTGACTTTGATGGATAACGAGGAGGGGGGAGAGAGAGAGAGTGTATAGAGAGTGAGAGGGGGTGTGTAACAAACCCTATCTACTCTTCCTTCTCCTAGCCAGTACAGTGATGTCTCCTCTGCCATAATTCGCCAACGACATGTCAACAGAATGCGCATTGCTCCACATCCAAAATGACTACATGGATGAATTTTTGGGAACGGTCTGTGGCAGCTTCAACATTGGCCAAAAAGGGTCGGGGGAGCGAGGGTGGGGGGATGGGTGAGTGAGGTGTTGTAAGCACACAGAGCAACGGAGCAACGTGTTAGTTCATTTTGATTGCTAATTGGTTTGTTACACAATGGCGCAATGGGTTTTAACGAATTGGCCAAAAATTTCAACGAACTCTAAAGTTGATCAACTTGGCCAGAATATACGTAAATTTCCAAAAGGGTAGAAAAGCTGATCAATTGGTAAGTAAGGGAGTAATTAAAGGAGCAATTGGTAGAAGGTATAAGTATTATTTAATTTAATTCAATTGCATTCTCTTAAATGTTAATAATTTATATTTACAAGTAGTGTAATTATATAGTCCATAAAGAGTACAGGCGACATAGTCTTTTCTATTTAATAATACATAACATATTACAAAAAAAACCCATCTAAAAAAAGTATTATAATTATTTCAAATTAAAATTTTTATAACTTGCCTAAAAGTATGATGATAGGAAAAAAAATAATTTTGTGCATTTAGATTTAAATTAAATGTTTTAAAATATTTGACATTGATAAACTATTAATATTTATTTATTTTATTTCATTGCAACATTTTAAGAATATGCTTATAATTTTAAAATTAAAATCACAATATAATAATTGTTTTTAATTTTGTATATATATTAATTAACATAAATAACTTATTTTTATTTTTGAATGAAAATTGAATTATAAATCAAATTTGTTAATTTATAGAAATATAGTTGAAAATAATATTTACTTTTGAGTTTTTAAATTATAAAGGCTTAGTTTTTATTTAAAAAAAAAAAAAACCCTTGAAAAATGCCAATAAATTTGAATTTTTAAAATTAAAATGATTCAAAAAGTTTGACAAGTTTATTTTATTTTATTACAAAATGTTTCAAGCAAGAATCGTAATAGCTATGACTTTTAAATTAAAAATTGCAATATAATAATTATTTAAAAAATATATTAAGATTTTATTTTGATTTTTTCAATAAAAATTCAGTTTGTACTCAAATTTGATGAAAATAATATTTACTCATGACTTTTTGAATAAAAATGGAGAAAATAATCTTTTATTTTTGCTTTATAATAAAAAAAATTAAAAAATTACAATTATTTTAAATTTATGAAATAAGAATTTAAAAAAAAACTTTAATTTCTAATTTTTTAAATAAAAGTTAATTATACAAATAAAATTTTGATTTGTACAGTAAAAATTAATAAAAAATATATACCTTTAATAGCTATTAATTAATCGATGATATTATTATTAGTTTTTGATTTTTAAATTCAATAATAATAAAAATGCAATTTTATGTCAAGAATTTTAAATATGAGTTGATTGTTATTTTTTTTTGATACTCCATACCAGGGTAAGATAAATATTTTGTGTATTTTAATTTATTTATGATGTATAATATAACATATATGAATATAATAAACTAGAGAGGAGATTCCAGTCGATTAAACAATAATATAATGGAAAATTCGAAAAAAAAAAAATGTGGCAAAAACATAAAATAATTTTTATTTTACAATCAAATAGAATTTACAAAATTTTAAATGTTTTTCAAAAGGAAAAATTTAAATAGATATTTCAAAACTCTTCCATCTTACGGACTCTACTAATTAGTTTGATTAAAAAAAAAGGTTCTCCCTGGTTCCCTCTGGCCAAAACTCAAAACACATGTTGATCATAAATCTTGCCGTAAGTATTTAACAGCTAGAAGTATTTTGTGTGCTGCAATTAAGTTCCAAGGACGAGCAGAATTTTACTGCCCAATTGTCGCAGGATATTCAGGTAAAATATAATGCACAGGGTTTGAGTTTTTAATGTCGGAGCAAATGAGTTTGCCGCAGCAGCAGCGCAATGCAAAACTGCAACAAGTGAGCCAACCGCATAATCCACAGTAACCACAAAGGTCACACTTACACACACACACACACACACAGATACACACAGATACACGCACAGTTTGGCATTAATAAATTTGCAGGAAAAAGCTGTTGGAAAATATTGAAAAAACGATCTCTACACAATGTGGAGCAGCGACTCGGGTAGATTTTTATTTTTATTATTATTTTATTTTTTTTTTTTTTTTGTGGCAACCGCAGCAAGGATTAAAGTGGACAGTGCAGCAAACGGCAGCGCCAACGTAACAACAACAACAACAACAATTGCTGTGACAATGTGGCAAACAAAAGCAAACAATGCCGCCTCGTTGATATTGACAACTTTTTAATCACTTAATAAATTCAATAAAAATTAAATGCGGTCGCGCGTCAACAAGGACAACAACAACAGGAACAACAGCAACAAGCAGACAGGACACAGGACACATGTCGAGCTAAAAGCGAAAGCGGAGCCACAACAATTCTTTCAGTCAATCAGTAATCAGTTAGTCAGTCATTCAGTCAGTCAATCAAACGCTTGACAATGCTCAAAAGCTGTCAAACGACAACCAGACTTCAGACTGAAACCAATTCAAAAAGGGTTTTCAATCTCTTCGATTTCATTCTTAAGAGCTTAGAGCTGCCAACCTTTTGTGTACTCCACATGACGAGTGCGTAATTAAGTTGGCAGCGCTTTATTTAATAGCTCAAACAAGAAAGAAAGAAAACTACAAAGAATTTGTACAATCATTTATTTATTTATTTTATAAAAAAATATACAATAATATGTTTTATTTATTTTATGATTCTCTTATGTTGTATTTAGCAGCATCTTGATTTTTTTTATTTAATGGCTACAAAAAAAATAAGAAAGAAAATTACTAACAATTTTTACAATCATTTATTTATTTTATAAAAATATACAATAATATGCTTTTTATTTATTTTATGATTCTTTTTGTAATAGTATATAATATCGAGTTTTTTCCTTAGAATTAATTCCCAGATTTATATGCAAACCGTTTGGTTTATGTGGTTCCATATTATAGCCTTAGAGGTTTGGGGCTAATCTTTAATTACTTACCTATCAAAGATTTATTTAAAAATAATAAAAATAAAAAAAAAACTTCTTTTAAGCTCAGTAAAATATATTTCGATATATTTTATATATTTGTAGAATATTTAAAAATGTTAAAACTATAACATTAAATTGAACATGTTCTCAATTAGCTGGCACAGATTTGTTTACGCTATAAATCTAAATTTAATTGCATTTTAATTACTTTAATTTATGTGTCTCAAATTTAAATTACACTAGTTGACAAATTTTAACTTTATCAAGGAAGCTGGGCTCTCATAGATTTTTTTAAATTTATTTTAGAGCACTGATATATATTAATAAATTTTATATTTATTTAAACATTCTCTATACAAACTTATTTATAATATATACATTTTCTATACATTTTTTTACTACTTGAAAATTAAATGCAAAATTTCTTATAAAATCACAAATGGTGTAATCTCTCGATTATATATAATTTTTAAGTATCAATATAAAATATAAAAATAAATAATAAAACAGAAAAAAAATAAATAATAAACAATATAATAGAACTCTATCTGTGAGGTAGATATATTAATATGTTTATGCTTTTTTTAATTAAAATAAAAATATAAATTTAATATAATTATTTTAGATAATATTGCACATAATCCATAAACAAATAATATCAAGTTTTTCAACTTAAATCAAAATGTAAATATATTAATATATTAAATATTATTGAACATAATCTATAATCAAATAATTTTCAGATGCAGCTGAAAGTCCAGAAATTAAAATAGATTAAGTCTGTTCAGAAGCAGTTTTTGCTTTTTGCCTTACGTGGTTTAAACTGGGATCCCAACCTTCGTTTACCATCGTACTCCAGTAGGCTTCTCCTTCTCAATCTTCCATCTTTAATTAATCGTAGAAAAACTCTTGGTGTTGTTTTTCTCCATAAATTAATTATTGGTGAGATCGACTCCATGTTTCTGTTAGGTCGTATAAATTTTTCTGTTCCTCGTCGCACAACGAGAAATTACTTTCCTCTCACCCTCCCAGTATGTACAACTGATTATGCCTTGCACAGTTCTTTTCACGCTTTATGTGTCAATTATAATTCATTATACCACGTACTCGCAACTGAACTCTCTCTTCCCTCTTTAAAAAACTATATTTCCTTATATCTTACAAGAAATCCCTGACCACAATAGATGTGAATATAGGCTTAGCCGGCCAGCCCGGCTAATACATCTCCTCTATTGGGTCAGAGATTTCTCTCTAACTTTCTTTAAAATTTCCTTATTTTTCTCTTACTTTTTTTTCTTTGTCTCTCTATACCTATCTTTAAATTAATCTTATTTTCCTTTTACTTATTTTCTTATTTATTTACTAACTTTTGTTATTTTATTTAATTTTATTTAAAAAAAATTTATTTTTTTTTTTTTTTTTTCTTTTCTTTTTTTTTAATTATGCTTTAATTATATATATATATTCCTTTTTTTTTTTTTTATATTACTAATTTAACTTTTAATTATAATCACTTTTTCAACTTTTATTACTAACTCTCTTCTGTTTAGCTTCAGGTTCAAATAATGACACTGACTAACCTGGCTGTGAGTAGGGGCATAGCTGGCCGGACTGGCAAATAAATATCCCCTGTGTCAGTGTCATTATATTTGAAACTTATGTAATTTAATTAGGCTTTTTCTATCCTTCTATTACATTTAAGAAATATTATAACGTTTGCTTATCTGGGACAGCACTGATTGTCTGCCAGAATAAATAAATGAATAAAATAAAATAAAAAGAATTTATTTGTTAAAATTCTTCTTATTAATAATAATAACAATTTCTAGTTTCTTAATAAAACATAATTTTTTTATTTAAAACTGAAAATCTAATATATATTTAAAGTCTTTTCTTAAGCATTCAATTTGTATATCTATAAATAATATCTAAAACACTTTCTAGGATTAATTGCTAAATTTCGAGCTGCCTTGAAATCTTAACCCCAGTTTGACACTGTGCTAAAATTGAATGGCATTTAATTAGCGTGAAATATTTTTTTGCAGCACTTTAATTTGCCAAATTAAGTGGAACTCGAAGGCCAAAATGAGAGGGTTGACGTTAACTTCTGGCACTGACTGTTACAGTGCCTGTAAATGGTGTGGAAATGTAGCAAATTGAGTTTGACTTGGGGTTAGGGCTTGTGTATTGAGGATTGAAGTAAATATATATATCCAATATATATATCTGTTTTGTCGATATCGATATCGCTTTTTTTGCAGCTAAGCTAAGGTAGAGCAAATCTCAGCTATTGGGGATTACGCCGCCTCTTCTATACCAAATGGGCGACTAATTTGCTTTTATTTTATTTGTTTTTTTCTTTTTTAAACCTTAAACTAAGCGCATTAGAAATACACAGAAATACAAGCGAACAAACAGTTAATGATTAAGTATGGCCAACCCCAATGGGCTAACCGCGAATCCATAGTCCGGTCATACTAGTAGATACTCAGTCCAATTGTATCTATATCCAAATCTCCTCCTCCTGCTCTCAGTCTCTCTGATACTTTTCCTCTGTCTTTATAAGAGACATTTTATGTCGCATAGTGACAAGTTACAAATCGCCAACATTGGCATTTAAATTGTAAACCGGACAGCTTTAAAGTTGCCCAGACAATTGACTTTGCTTGCGTGACATGTGGCCGAATGCACTTCATTTTGTACACAGAGGGTGTGGTGTGATGAGGGGGGGGGTTAGGGGGGTTGTTGCATGTGGCAGGACCATTTTGGACTGGGCACAGGACTAGGCCACATGCAATCAGCGTCACCAGTCGCATTTCATTAGCGCTAAATTAAGCAAAAATCAAACCAAAATTGTAAAAAAAAAAAAAATAAAAAAATTTAAATGTGAATTTAATATGTTGCAGCAAGACGAATAACAAATACATTTTAAATTGCAAAGAATTTCTGATTTAATTATTTTTTAAACAATAAAATGCTTTAAAATTATGTATTTCAATTTTAGATTATTAACTTAAGCAATATATAAAATAAAACAAATTTTATAAACATTTTTTAATATTTCGAAAAAGTTTGGTTAAATATTTTTTAATTTTTTTTATATTTATTTATGGTTCCAAACAGTCAACATTTATTAATAAAACAGGGCTAAAACTTAATTATATTTTTAAGCCACGTCTAATCTATTAATATACTAGATTAAGCTTAGTAATAATTTTTGAAAAAATTAAAAAAATACTAGATTGGGCTGAAAAAACCGATTTCTAATCGAACTTTATTCCCACTTTTGTTTGCTACGATATTTTAAGTGTTTTTTTTATTTAGAAATTTTTTAAATGTATTTTTATTAAATGTAATTTTGGCGCATTGAATTCGCAAATATTTCCAATTTTTCTCTAATTTCTTTGTTGTAGAGTAAATTTTTAACAAAATATCTATACAAAAATGAAGCTTCTTTAATCAAATTTCTACAAATTAGTAAAAGAATTTTGTTTTTACTTTGTTTTAGAAAGATAGCTAATATTATCTACTCCGCAAATTTTTAAAAAAAATTTCTACTCACAATTTTTTAACTCAATAAAAAAATGTTCTTATAAATTCCATTTCTCAAACAAATTTTTCCCAAATAGTTAAATAATTATTTTTTTGCATTCTTTTAAAAACTAGCTAATATTTGAAGCTCTTGCATAATTTTAAAAGTTATTTAACTAGAAATAAACAAAGCAATAAAATATATTTTCATTTATTTTTTTTTTTGTATTCCTTGATTAACAATTTACTATTTAATGTCAACACTGACAACAATTAACTAATTACATTATTTATTATGGATTGGTAAGTTATTTAACTATTTTGTTGCTATTAAAACTATTTGAATTTCAACCAAAAAGGTGTTTGAATATTTAAAAACAAAAAAGGCGCAAATTTCATAAAGTTTTTTCAAAAATGCTGATATAAAACATCTATTAAAAATGTAAGTTCAATATTAGGCAACTTGAAAAAATAACAAAAAATTCTTTGATAATTTCAGATCAAAATGCTTTAGCATAGCTAATGAAACATTTTGTTTTTGTAGTGTAACAATGCCGAACAAAGGCGATTGCAATTCATTTTCCAATGTCATTGGGGTCCGAAAAACTCGCTCATTTTCGTTTGTAATTTGTATGGCAATGGATGGGCAGGGTGGGGGAGAGGGAGAGGGGTGGGGAACGTATGGTGCATGCATCAGCAATGGCAACGTACCACACCACACATCTCTAACCAGACTTTCGCCAATTTTCACTGATGCGCTCTTTGTAATTTCTGGCCAACCATTTTCCATTGCAATGCATTTTTTTTTTTGTTTTTTCTTTTCTTTTTGATAAATTTTTTTTTGATTTTTTTTTTGTATATATTTTTCAGTTAATTTCTTTACGTTTTTCGTTTTGTTGCACGTCGCGTTGTGCGGTTTTTCGCGTAGCTCTATACGAAAAATATCTGTATCTGTAGCTACATTTGTATCTGTAACTGTAGCTCGTGTGCGTGTGTGTGCGTGTGTGGGTGCGTAGGCATTTTTGACTTTTGCAGTTTTTCGCTTACCACCCGCCAACAATCACACAGTCAACCTCAGTTTGTGGCAACAACAACAACAACCAATGCTAAATAGTCAAATAGTTTTCCACGCGCCGCATTTTACACAAAAAATAAAAAAAAATAAAAAAAAAAAAAAGAAAATTGCAAGCCATAGCTCCCAACTGTAGTATACTCTCTTTGCAAACGGCAAAAAAAAATTCTTGAACGAAATTTTCAATATTTCTCTAAACAAAATTACTTGAAACATTTAGTTGTTGCTCAATTAAAGTTCACATATTTTAAAAAAACACTTGCTCAGTATTTATTATAAAATTTTTGTAATTTAAAAAAAAACCATATATTCAATATACTCACCTTGCTTTCCCTTAATAGAGTATAAATACAAGTACAACAAAATTTAACGCAATTCGAAAATGCAACGATATACAAAAAACCCCAAAAACCAAACCCAAAATCCACAATCCAAAGCCTTCTCACCCCCGTGTACTGTCAAGCTTGGTTGAAACAAAAAAAATAAATAAAATTTAAAATAAATATATAAAAACAACAACATGCAGAAAAGTGTAAAACACATTGTGAAAATGTAAATTTTCCATTGATTAAAAGCGAAATGCGTATTGCAGTCACATTCCAAATATTGTAACGCCCTTGCGCTCCTGTTTGAGCCCTTTAGTCCTTGCATTCTGGTTTGTAGTTCAGCAATCGGACACTCATTAGTTGACATGATTTTTAATAGATTTAACTGAATATATCTATATATAGTATATGTTAAAACTAAAGAAATCAAGTTAGAATACTATAGGCGAGTATACAAAATTAATAGAGGCCTCTTGGCCAATTTAAATGGAAATGAAATTTCTTTTTTATAAAGATAACAATGTAATAAGTACTAGGACTAAAAAAACAAAACAAATAAAGCACAAATTAATAAAAAATAAAAATCATTTAAATAAATATTTGAAGTGCAAAAATACAGTTTGTGAAGAGACAATAATAGTATTAAGTTTCTAACAATTATTTATATGAAAAGAAAGCCATTTAAGTAAAGCAAAAAACAAAAAAAAAAAGTAATACAAGCAAACATAATATTTCTTAAAAAAAAAATAGAAATCTTTCTTAAAAAATAAATGAAAATATATCAAGAAAACAAAATATTTCTTATTAAAAAATAAAAAACGTTAGGAAGTAAGGAAACTATTGCCATAGTATTGATATAATAAAAATCTAGTAAATATGGTAAGAATAGGAAAGAAAATTCTTAAAAAAAAGTTATAAAAGAGACAAAAAATTATTTTAAAAAATGTCCACAAAATTTTGTCATTAAAAGAAGATATAATAATATCAGATTAAAAAAGAAACAAACTTTTTATTTGTTTGAAAGCAAGTTGGGCACTCTTTGATTGTTAAACGTTCTTAAACTAAAAATTGTTATAATAAATTTATTAAAAATATTTATACATAAAAGACAAGTTATCAAATTTGTAGCAAAACCTCTTTTAAGTATTTTGTGCTCACAATAGTTTTCTAGAAAACGATGATTGTTCAGCTAGTCGAACAGTCCACTTTCGTCTTTATTTTAAGCATAATAATTCATCTTAATTCCAGATTGTAGTTCATAATTAACTGCTCTCAAATATTGACAACAATTATTGATAAAATTTATATTGAAATTCATTGTATAAATTATCAAATTCCTGATTAGAAAAAAATATTTTAAAAAAGGTTTAAATATACGATTTTTCCAAGCCCCAACTGGTACCCAAAATAAAAAATATGTCCATAAGATATTATTTTTTTCTGAAAGCCAATATAACGTACTAAAATATTGCATCTTTACTTTAATCATAACTATAAATCGGTTGAACAAAGTATTTTTTTGAAATTATCCTAACTTCGCTGTTCGTGTAGTCGAACTGTGGGTAAAAGAAAAACCTGCCCTCACTCTTAACTTTTAAATAAAATCTATTTTTCTTTGATTTCTTTTACAGACGAAACTAATACACTACTTGCTAAGATGACAGACAATATAAGCTGAAGAAAATATTTTAAATATTAGGTATTTTTAATAAACAGATCAACATTGCCTTTGTTTTTGTTGAAAATTTGGAAATAAACCTTTTCTCTTACATTTATGATTATATTACCAATGAATAGACCTCGTATTTTGCATATATATTTTACATAATTTTGGTATATTTTACTGCATCTTTTTTGCATATTTAATTATTTTGCACTAAAATTAAAAAATTAAATTGAATAAAAAAACAAACAAAATCAAAAAAAATATGCAAAATCCGAAGTCTACTAATGAAGCCCGCAAAGAACTACAAATATTAACATTTAAAAATCAAATATTAATTAAATATATTGGTTATTTTATATAAATTGCAGCAAGTGTCATTCGAATGCAGGTAAAAAATTATATTCAATATAATCATGTTCACAACAACTGTTCCATAACCAATTGTGAACAAGTTTCCCAATCCTGTCAGCAACTGTGGCCAAGGATCAACATGTGTTCCGACGGCCTTGACAATGGTTAATTGAGAGTTTACAAATTTTCTATTTTCAATTTTATTTTTGTTTTTTTTTTTTGTCAATTTTGTGTGTCCTGAAATCGTTGTCCTTGAATAGCCCCGTGTGGTTAACTCTATGCACATGCATAGTGCCAAAAATTGAGGTTGTTATGCTAATTAATGCGACAATTGTAGTTAATTGATGCATGCTGATGCGTCAGGACCACACAGGACATGCCAGGACTCGTTCGAAGCACTATGAGCTAGATAATATAACAAGACCCCCCCGTTTAGAGCTCATAATGTCTAATTATGCGTATTAATTGCAATTGTAAAACGCTGCGGTTGCCAAAAGACCTTCAAAAAAAAATTTGAAAAATATTCCAGAATGCAGGATATTATCCTGACATTGACAAGACGACAAGAAAGCAACAAACAGCGCAACAGATTCAAGGTTAAACTAAAAGATAACTAAACGCTGTTAAAAGCTAAAAATAATGCAATAAAATTGTAAAAATATAAAATATAATAATTATTATTTCAGGAAATGTTAGACCTGATATCTGTTTATCTCTCAATTAAAATCAAATTTAACTGGGCTTTACCATTTAATTATGTTTTATTTGCTTATCTTCAAGCCAAATGTTTTTTTTGGTTTTTAAAACCATATCTTTAGACCACAAAAGTGCGACTACTTCATAGATAAGTTTATGAATGAATACTTATAGATTGATATTGACAAACCCACAAAAATTGTCATATCTTCTCAATTTAATGGGTTTTTTTTCTCTAGTGGAATCTATAAATTTTATAACCAAAATATAAAACACAATTTTAATTTGTAATTTGTTGATTTGTTTTGTATTTTTTGTTTTCATTTTGTTTATTTGGTTTCAGAAATTCGTTTGTGTTAATTTTTTTTTCGCGCTAAAACTTAAAGCTATACAAAAAAATTGTTTTTTTTTTGCTTACATGTCTATGAAAAAAAAGACTTAAAAATTATCAATAGCTAAATTCGCATTATTCGAAAAAAAAAATAATTGTTTAAGATATATGTAGATATATCACACTATTTACAAGTACAACATTTAGTGAAAAAAAAAAACTGAAAAAACTTAAAAAACTAATAATTTAGAATACTATGTTGCTTTTTTTTTTGTTTTTGCTTTTTAAACGCTATCGAAGACAAGGTATGTTTAGATCGAAAATTTACAAAAAAAAACTAAAAAAAAATAATAATAATAATAAAAAAAAGCATAAAATTGAACTAAAGTTTGATATTTTTTTGTTTGTTTTTTTGGTTGGGGGCGTTCGAGTGTTTAAACATTTTGTTTTTTTTTTTTTTGTTTTTCTAAGCGTTCGCTGCTCGGCGATCGTTGAAATTACATTTTTGTTTGCTACACATTTTTTCGAGGGTTTTTAGCCAGTTTCTAGTAGGATTTTGCATTATTTAAGTGTTTTATAATTTTTTTAAAAACTATTTTTTTTTGTGTGTAACGAACTCGACACACGATTTTATGTATCGAGCATAAAACTTCGAGGGAGCTCGCCGCACAATGTTTTTTCAGCTCTAAGAAACCCCCAAATTATTAAATTTTTTTCTTTTTTTTTGCGGAAATAAAAACCTGCTCTCCCAAACCGCTCCGTTAGCCGGCCGGAGTCCTTTCTGCTATTTTGCTTACTATTTTTTTTTTGTTTGTTTGGTTTTTTTTTTGTGCTGTGCTCTGCTGTGGACGTGTCTAACTTATATGACTATATCACAATGTTGCTGCCGCTCTGCGCCTGCATCCTGCATCCTGCATCCTAATGCATCCATTTTGCTCCATGCCAGCTATCACTCTGTGTGTGTGTATGTGTGTGTTTAGGTGTGTGTCTCCTGTGTGTGCCTCTTAATAGGGCCGCCACACCGTCTTCTGTTGCACGGCGGCACTTTTTAATTTAGTTGCCGCCGGCAGTGTCGTCTCGGGCGATGCCTGACGTGGCGTCGCCGTTGCCGTCGTTGTCTCATGGTAGAGCGGCTTCAATGCCGACGGAGCTTTGAGATCACAGCGCATACGCAATGGCACAGAGATCTGCTGGCTGGGCGAGCAGCTGCGCGTGGAATCAATCGATTTATCCAATTCATATTCCGATTTAACCACATCAATTTGCTCATCATCCGAATCCGCATCGGAGGCAGATTGTTCGTGTATGGAGCTCGTTTCAATCGATGTGTTTAGCTTGAGCAGGACATGGGGCGTGGGCGAGGAGCTGGAGGGACGCGATGAGGCCGGACTCATGTGTGATGCCTCGCCATGATGCAGTGCAGCGGCGGCTGCATTGCGTGCCCGTAAACCCGCTGCTGCCGCAAAATTATACGGATGAAATGCGTGTGGCGTTGATTTTTGACTCTGATGTGCGGCGGCGGCGGCTGCAGCTGCCACATGATTAAATGGAAATTGTGGCATGGCATAGGCAGCCGCTGGTGCAGCGCCCGGCGGTGAGGGCATCATGCTAGCCGGCGGTACAGCGCCCACTGGCGGCGGCGGTGGATAATCGGCGGTGGATTGTGCATTGGGCACAGCGGCGGCACCATTTGGTGAAATGGCGCTGCCATTGGGCGAATTGGCCGCCTTGGACAATGCCGGATGATGCACTGCAGCGGCAGCGGCCTGCTGATGTCGGAAATAATCCGCATAGCCGTATGTCATATAGGCGGCATCTAGCCAGGCGGGATTCAGCATGAAGGGATTAAAGGCGCCGGGATGTGGATAGCCATAGCCTGGAAAAAGCAAAAAATAAAAAAAAAAAAAATTTAGTAAAATACAAAAATAAAGCGTAAAAAGTGTATTTTATTAACTACATAAATTGAGGATTGGTTTTTTGTGGTGGGGTTTAAGGATAACTGAAAATTGTAATTGAAACTAAAAAACTCACTTTGCTTACTTCTTGGCTCCCGCGGTCCATCGACCGTTACTTTGATCGCCTTGCTATAGCTGGCTATTTGTACAGGATATGTGGCAATTGTGATGGTCAGTGTAAACGATTTGCCACGCCCCGAGCGGCCCACAAAGCGCAGATCATTAAATTTCGCCACCTGATTCTTCATCGTTGTCGTACAGTTGCGCAATTCGCCGCAATAGTTCTCATCGTTGCCACATTTAATGGACACCAGTGTGCCATCGGGCACATCATCCAAGGCGATCACCTTAAAGGCGCCCGGCAGGGATTTATTGGAACGCCAATGATTGGGCAGAGCGCTGCAGAGGATCGACGGCGAGCCGGTCTGTGCCAATTCGCCGTGATATTCCTGTAACATTTCGTGCAGGCTGGCAAACATGTCTGTCATTGAGCTGGGCATTTTCGCCGAGTTCGCTGAGTTCGCCGCATTCGCTGTGTTTGAATTGGAGCTGCTGCTGTTGTTGTTGTTATTATTGTTGTTGCTGCTGCTGTTGTTGTTGTTGTTGCTCTGACTGCTGCTGCTGTGGTGTGTATTGTCCGGCGTGGAGCTGCCCGTGCTGCTGGCCGAATGTGTGCTTATATTGCCTTGGCTAACATTTGTATTAGCCGCTGCCGCTGCCGCCGCCGCTGCGGCCGCTGCTGCTGCGGCTGCGGCCAGGACCTGCGTGTGGGCGTTCGTATTGGCCACCATTGTGGGTCCAGCGGGCAAATGCATGTTTGTATTGTATTTGTTGCACGTGCTCAAAAAAAAAATTATATATATATGTATTTGTTGTTGCTGCTGTTGTTTGTAATCCAAGCTGTTTAATCCTTGTTGTTTATGCACTTTCACCAAATTATAAACAAAAAAAATAAAACATTTATTTTTCTTTCGAAAATTTCTTCGCTAGCTGGCAATGCCGCTGCTTTTTTTTTTGCTTAAGCACTCAAGTTTGCACGCCAAAAAAATGTTTATTTTGATTTATATTATTTTTGGAAATTTTTGTTAAATATTATTATTATTATTCGTTGCGCTGTTACACTGTTTTTGAAAACGCGGCGAATTTATATCAAATACACTCGCTGCTCGCTCGCTTGTTGTTGTGGCTGCGTTCTCGACACGTTAAAGTCGCTGTGTGAACTGTTTCTCAACTGCGATCGTTGCCAGTATTTAAAGTAGAATGCGCTGCTGTCGGCGTCAATGTTGCTGCGTCGCTGCGCTGCTGCTGCAAGACAACAGAGGCGCGCTCGCTCTTGCCTTAATGTACGCTAGTGCACTGGGCAATTGTCGCGCTCGCTCGCACTCGCTGCATTTGTTCAGGACGTTGCTGCGTGGTTTGGTTGGCTCGTTCGCTTACCTATTGTTTATGTGTGTGTGTGCGTGTATTTGGTCTAAGGGTGCAGCGGCGGCGGTGGTGACCGGGGCAGGTATCAAGCAACCACCATTGCCACAACAACAACCACAGTAAAAATTTCCCATTTTTCCATTGCGGTGTACACTCGCGCACACAGAAAACACGGCCAGCAACAACAGCAACAACAAACAACAACGACAACAAGAAATAAGGGAAGTCGCAAACTGAGGCAGCGGCAGCGACTGTGGCAGAGGCGTGCGTTGTTGTTGTTGTTGTTGCTGCTGTTGCCTTGCTACTTGTGGCCAGGGGCGCGCGGTCAAACCGACAAACGAAAAAAAAAAATATATACATACATATGTACGTACGTATGTAGCAAATACCAAAAGGAAAAAAAATCGTTGGAAGCGAAATAAAAATGTGCCCTGAGAGCGCGTCGCGAGAGCGGGCGGCCGGCTCTCTGAGCGCATTGGAAAGGCGCAGGCGGACGCATAAAAAAATCAAAATGAAGATGAAATAAAAAAAACACGCTGGGGTTTTTATGAAAAGTCATGCAGAAAGCAGAAAGCACACAACAACAGCAACAACAAAGCAAAAAAAAAAAATAGTACGCAAAGGAATAACTCATCTTGCTCTCATTCTTGCTTTGCTCTCTTTCTCTTTCGCTCGCTCGTTTGCTCTGTGGCTCGCCCAACGGGCGGTCGCTGGCTGGAAAATTTCGTTTCTTTACGCACGCAACTTTAACATCGGCATGCAACAGTTCCAACTGAGCGCGTGTAGGCACCCCATGGTCCCTCTATCCCAGGACCCTGAACAGCAGCAATATACCAATATGCCGTACCAGGCTCAGGCTCAGGGCAAACAGCACTAACTAAAGCCCAAGGTAGCGAGGAACGCCATTTTTTGTATCTTCTTCTTCTTTTTTTTGTGGAGGCAACCACAGTGGCTGCCGAAACGGGGATATTGTGAGCGAAAAGTGCGAGTGATCGACTGAGATTAAATAAACATTTTATTTATTTAATAAAAATGCAAAGGCAGCTAGTTTTATTAAATACCTAGTAAAATATTTAAAAAAAATATTTTTTTTTATGTTCAAACGCCTTTGGCGGTCTCTGATCAGTTAAAGTCTAATGTTAATCTTCGGATTAGTGAATTCGCTATAATCCTTTGTGTTTGCGGAAGTGATTAAGGCTAATCGAGTGCTGAGTTGGGTCAAAATTAATATTAAAGCCTACAAGGCACTATGGGCAAAAGACCGATTTGTTAGCATAAACTCTATATATAAAGCTTGAGATTTAAAATTTTGTATAACATTTAGTTAGATTAACGTAGAATTTTGATTTTTTTAATTGCACTTTTTCCCATAGTGCAAGGCAAGTTTTAAGGAAAAGAGATTTTTTTTTTAATTTCCTGTAGTTTTCAAATTTAAATGAATAATAACAGCATTATTATATATAAAGGCATATTTAAGTCTGAATTAAGTCTTATAATCTTTAGGAAATTTTTATTTTTCTTTGTTTGATCAAAAAAGTGTGTTTAATCTATAATTAATTTAACGCAATTATTCCTTAGTAATATTTATCGGAAATGATTTTTCCTTAATCTTGTAGTAAGATATATATTTTTAAATTAACCATAGTGAGAAATCTTCTAAGGGATACCCTCTGTTAGACGGACACTTCTCTTAGTTGGGCCATTGTTGAATAATATTAATTAAAGTCCTCTACATTAGTGGGTCACAGACAAAAAATGCCCGACTGTCGCTGTATTCACTGTACTTGAGAATTTATTGAAATATTTTTCTCTTAATGTCTATATTTCTAATTTTTTGAATGTATATATACAAGAATTTAATCGAAAATATGTTTGTAACATTTCTTAATGGTTTTCCCTACAATTTCATTTTGTTTTGCTTTAAATTAATGAAGAAATGTCAATTTAAGCATTTAACTGTTATAAAAAGGTAATTGTAGCCATAATAATTACTTTAATAATTGTAATATTTATAATAGTTTAGTTTGCACTGTAATTTAATGTTATTTTAAGTAAAAAAATTATCAAGATTATAATACACTGTAATATATTTCAAGCCATAAATTGATCTGAACTATAAGCAAAATAAATTCCGAAATTAACCAAATTGACTTGCTCGATTTTTAATATAATACAATTATTGTTTTTATAAATAGATTTCAGGGTTTTTTTTATTAACAAAGCCAAAAAATAAATAAAAAGTTAGATCTTAATATAACCTTGATATAAAGGAAATAAAATGCTTTGGTTTTTTTGGTGCACAAAAATACAAATTTATAAGAAACAACATCAAGGATATCAATATAAACCAAGCATTTCCTTGACACTCCCTAATTGCCCCAAACCCACGCTCACGCCCAGCCCCCCTCACAGTGAACGCCTCTGGAGTTCTGGACGACAAATCAAACTCGCGGCAGCCCAAAAAATTGCGGAGCACCAAGCAAGTTAAAACGAGGCCACAAAGCGGAGAGACAAAGCGACAGACAAGGAAATGCGAGAGTGAAGGAGTGTGGGATAGACAGAGAGAGAGAAAGAGAGAGCGAGTGAGAGAGTGGGAGTCTGAGTGTGGAACAGGTGGGCGAGCGGGAGAGCAGCAAAAAAAAAATATGTATGGCAGGGCAACCACAATGAGGGGAGGCTAGCCACTAGTCTAGGGGACTGGGGGGGCGCAACTCTCAAGTGCGAGGCGAAGACTGCGTCGGGAAGTTGCTCGAGCCAACCAAAATGTCGCGAGAACGCGCCTCGCAGCGGGTTGCGGGTGTTTTTGCTGGGAAAGTACACGCACACTTCCAATAAACAGCAACGCTAGCAGCGACGTTGACTGCGACGACGACGACTACGCGGCTGCTGCGTGTGCGCCCGCTTGCTGTGACAACAACAGCAACAACAAGGTGAAAGAAATACAAGGACGCGCCTGGATGCGTTGGCAGCCAGCGAAGGTGCCACAGGTTAAGTAGCGTGCGACAAGGACGCATCGGGCTATGGCCGGCAAGGATTTGTACATTTTTTTTTTGATTTGATTGTTCTTAAGGATGCATTTCCAGCGAATTCGCAACGCTCCTGTGTCCTCGCTGAACGCGCTCCTGTCGCGTTTCCTTTCAACACACACCCCCCGCTGATCCTCCAACAGAAGCTGCAAATTGCATTGCACGCGCATCACGCGCGGCAGGACATGCGAAATGTCCTCAAGGATCAAACTGCTGTCAAATTACCTGCGCCTGCCAGGACCCAGCTGCGCAAGGAGCTATAAGCTAAGCCACCCTTTTTTTTATGGCCATTTTATTAATTTTTTTGGCATTACGAAAACTCCGTTAAAAATCCTGCGCCCAGGTAGAACAGGTATATATATGAATATATATGCATATGTACCTGTATACAGGACGAAATGCAGGACGCCAGTTTTGTCGTTAATCCTTTTACTTATGCGAAGTCAATCGCCTGGATTAACCAGCACGCCCAACAAATATTTTGGGCGATTAGCCGCCCCGCAAGATGTCATAAAACCCATGAATATCCTGGCAGCCATAATGCATTTTATACTAACAGTGCTGGCTAAAAAAATGACAACGTTGCAATCGAAAATCTTTAAATTTTGCATCTTTGTCTTTGCATTAGCGCTTAGCTAAGTAATTCAATATAATTCCCATCCTTAAGAATCATATTTAAGTTAAAATAAATAATTTAGTATACTTAAAAAAATAATTAATATAATAAATTCTTTATTAAATTACAAATTTTGATGTTCTTTAAGCACATTCTTTCTTTTCATATAATTCCTTTCCGGAAGATTCATATTTAAGCATAAAAAATAAAATAAGTAAACTTAAAAAATAACTAATATAATAAGAACTTTATTTATTGGCAAATTTTACCGTTTTTGTGTTTTCAGCTACGTTAATTTTTTTTCTTTTTTTTTTTTTGGGAAATCAGAACTATTTTTCGTTACAGAATATTAAAAACATTTTTATTTAGAAACAATTAATGTTGCGAAAATTTTAAAGAATCCCTTGATTAATATAGTAAAACTATCGTTCAATATTCAACTTACATAGAAAATGATGTGATTTGTATTTAAAAATGAATTAAATTTGAAGATTTCTTATTAACTACATAAACTGTTAATATTATTGTAATCTATTAATTATATCAGGAATCGTAATGTAATTTATATTATAAAAACACTTGTTAATTAAAATTTGTTGATTTTATCAAATTACTCTTAAAATAAAGCATTTTTTTAAATTTTTATCAAAATATCAAGAAAAAAGTATTCATATTCATATGGAGGCAAAAATAAAAATGTAATATAAAATTCAAAATAAATAAAAAATATGTTAACTATGCACAATTGGTAATTCGTCGTATTTTTGGCATTAATTCGATTAGTAGTATTTTCAAAATTGATTTTATTTGTTTAAAATAAGAAACTTAGTTAAACTCAAAATATTTTTTTTCGACTTAATTAAATTGAATTAAATATTAGAATAAACGCAAAAAAAGAATCAACAAATCGCACATTGCTGTGGTTAAAATTCATAGATTATCCTTAGAGGATTCTAGTGGCATATTGTCTTATCTCTTTTTCTTTCACTATCCATAAGATATAATAAATGACTGATTATCTTGATTAAAAAAAAAATTTTTTTTTATGCAACGTCTTTCTAAATAACACAAATAACCTTAGAGACTTGATATTAATCGATTAACTGCGTGGAATCTGTTTGTTCTGAATATATTATAATTACTACATGTTAATTCCAATATTAGTTGAAAATTGCAGTTAAATTTTAATTGAATAAATTTAAAACTACATATATAATATCTTGATTGTTAAGTGGAATCATTCCCTGATTTGAAAGACTTCTAAGTACATTCTAATTCACTGTGATCTTTAGTTATTAATATTATTATTTCAAAAATATTTACATTCATTATATTATTATATACTGTATTAAATTCCCTGATTACACTTCTGGAATATTGATCGCTTTCCAGTTATGTACAGCTTAAGGCTTTAAGCTTGATTTACTCCTCATTTGAGGAATTGCATAAATAAGAATATGATTCATAAAATTTTCCTAATTTATTATATTCAAAAATATTCTTTTCTGTTTTCAAAATAAATTTTCGACTATTGATCGATTTATATTTTAATCCCCTCTAAACATCTCTTTTTGCTGAACGATCAATTTCTTTTAATATTCTATTACGTATAGTATTTAAATATTTCTAGCATATATCGTACATCAATTAAAATAATCCCTTTTCCGTCTTTTCCAGCATTATAAAGCTCTGATCGCATTCGATTGCACTGTAATCCAGCCTTAAGCTCCCTCTCTCTTTTAAGCTTTCATCTTGCCTTCCAGACCAAAAATTCACCATGCGAGTGGCCGCTGCGCTGTTGAGGTGAATGCAGTGCAGGCATTAACCGATCGGCCCAACCCTCACACACACACACGCACAATGGCATGGCATTCAACAAATGGGGGAAGGGGGCGCTGCCACATTAAGGCCAGCCAACCACTGTCAAGCGTCCCCTGCAAGTGCCCAGCCCCTGGCCTTGAATAAACGCAATTTTATCAGTACGATCAGTGGCTGCTGCTGCTACTGAGGGGTTGTTTATAAATAGACGCACGCCGTTTATTTACTCAGCAGCAGCCAAGCGTGAAGCATTCCAGTGATCATGAATGAGAGAGAGAGGCAGAGAGATTTGTTCGACTTTGCTCCGCCCCAAAGAAAATAGCGCGCGATCAACGTTGACGGCAGCTGCTGCTTGTTCCGTGCGCTACGCTACGTTTGCTCCAAACGCCGCCGCTAACTAGGCAACACTAAAGACATTGACGCGAGAGATGTCACAGCGAAATTCCAATTTCCAGTTTTGTGGAAACGCAGCAAAAACAATAACAAAAAGCGACAATTGCAAATGAGAGCCATTTTTGTACAAAAAAAAAAAAGAAGAAAAAAAATAATATGCGGCGACGTCGACTGCGGCCGAACGCTAGCAGCGACCACGAACGTCGCTTGTAAGTGAATTGTGGTTTGTTATTTTGGTTGGCGCGCGCTGCCACTGCTGACGTTGGCGTTGGCGTTGACGTCGCTGGCGCTGCCAGGATCAACCACCGCGTTGCGAACGAAACAAACACATAAAACAGAGTAAAAAAAAACCTTTGAAATTTTTTTCCAACTGCCGCGCTCTTCATGAATGAGCGAGCGCCTGAGTGAGCGAGCGAGTGACTGGACTGAACTGAACTGAGTGAGAGAGTGAGTTGAGTGTCCCTTTTTTGCGAGTGAGCGCATAAAAATCACCACACTTCCAACTGGCGCCGACCACATTTCCATTGAACAATTTTTACTTTGAGTCGTTTTTTTTGTTGCGGGTGGTAGCGGGGAGTTTGAGCGTGCTGTTTGAGAGCTGTGGTGGGTTTGAAGATGAGCGCATTTTTGTTTTCTTTTTTTTTTTTCGTTTTTGTTGCGACTGCGGCGGCGACACTCCCACAACACACACACACACAGAGTCTCCTTCTTGGCCGCAACAACGTCAACTGTGCCCACAAGTTTGTGTAATATGTTTTGGCGTTAGTGTTAGTGTAACGGTGCTTTGTCCAGACGCCCAAGCATTGGCTGGCTCAATTTTCTGCCCGCTACTCATACTCTCTCTCTCTCTCTCTCTTGCTCGTTGTCGCTCTCTTTCTATCGGCTCCCGTATTGCTGCTGCTTCCAGCTGCTCTCATAAGACATCGGCACATGTCGCTATTGCATTCCCTTTGTCTTCCCTTTTCTTCACAATTTGTATTTTGTTTTGTATTTACACAAATTCCAATAATAACAAATAAACAAAAATGCATTTTCTATGGCATGTAACATTTTCTATAGCTTTTGCTCGTGCCCACCACTTCAACAATAAGATCACATAACCTCCAAAAAGAAAATAAGAAGAAGATCATAACCTTAAAAAAATGAGGCCGCGTGACAATTAACAGCTGCAACGTTGCATCGTTGAAATACTAATGATTGTTGTTGTTGAAATGTCATTAAGGGCATGAGAAATGGATAAAGAAAAAAAATATATATAATACTAAATTCTAAAATACTGAACAATAGTTGAAGGAGGGGGAGGGCCAAGCAACATGTGATCGCAATGTAAAAGAATTGAAAAGATCTTGTAAACATGAATTTTTATTCAAGTACAGCTGTGTTTCTGATATATTAATGAAAGGACATAGAATAAGAAAGAATCAATTATATATATGACAGCTAGAATATAAAAGAAAGCTATTAAATATATGAAATAAACTATAAAATATTATTGATAAACATATAATAATATAATGTATTATATTGATATATTAATCGTTGTTAATATAAATATATTTCTAATTACTATAAAAAATTGCCAATTTCTATCTCTATAAAACGATCAATATCAATTTAGCGTAGATTAACATTAATTACACTAAGCAACGGCATTTTGTATCTCCCAGCGCTTTTAAAGTCAAATAACATGTAAAATGGATCAATGATTCCGAAAACAATTTTTAAAAAACGAAAAAAGCTAGATTTTTGACATTTTCTAAAAGGTATCTTATATAACTGCCAATAACTCCGAACATAGCTAATTGATATTAAAAGTGTTTATATTTTTGATTAGGTAATGAAATGACCTCAAACATGTTTTAAAACATTTTTTAATTTGATAATTCGTTTGGATGTTATTGAGCATTGAAGTGAAAATTTTGCTTAAAAATAAGCCCTTTTAAAAAAAAAATCAATTTTTTTGTTTTTTGAAATTTTTTGTTTGAAAACTTGAAACTTTTGGTATCATTTATTTTTAGTCGAAGAACAAAAGAATTCAAATAACCTTAACTTTTTCGAGCTTGTATAAATATTGTAAGCACATTGTTTATAAAAAAAAACTTTGATAAATTTTACAAATTAAGTCACTTTTAATTTTTATTAAAGCAGATTCATTAAAATACCTAAATAATTTTTATATTAAGAGTAACAGTTGGAAATACCCTAAATAATTTAAAAAATTTTAATTTACCTTTTTTTTTTATTATTATGAATAAATACTTTAAGCACTTTTGTATAAAAAATCTTTGATAAAGCCAAAAAAAATTAAGTCACTTTTAATTTTTATCACAGCCTGACTTATTTAAATATTATAATTTTTATATTATGAGTAACAGTTAAAAAATTCTTAAATAATTTAAAAATTTACATTTTACTTATATTGTACTTTTATTTTAAATAAATTCTCTAAGCACTTTTGTATAAAAAAATATTCTATAAAGAATCTTCAATAAATCCTTAAAAATAAAATCACTTTTAATTTTTATTAGATTCTGATTTATTTAAATACCTAAATAATTGTTATACTATGAGTAACAGTTTAAAATACCATAAATAATTTAAAAATTTACATTTTTATTTTTTACATTTATTATGAATATTTCAAAACATAATTATGGGAAAACTCATTTAGAATAAGCTACTTTTTAAATGTTAACTTTAAAACAATTCACAAAAAAAAAAAAAAAATCATTTCAGACTCGTAGCCCTTCTTCTTCTTCTTTTTAACCCTGCTTTTTTAGGCCGTGGGCTAACTTCTGGCTTCTGTCATGTGATACATCCATCAAATATATATATATATATGTATATTGTTATAGCCTATAATGATGCTAATATTAGAGCACACACACACACACACTCCACACACCACTCCGGGGCGTTACGCACACACTGCCCCTGCCACTGGGCCCCTTTAGACATGTTGCACTCGAAAAAAATGCGTAGACAATATAAAGATTAAAGTTGAAATCCGTTAAGCCCAGCAATGGGCCCTTAATGCGATTGCGCCCTATATACAACAACAACAACAAACATCTACTTATAACATCTATGATAACTGACAGGAACTGAAACGAGTTTTATTTGTAAATTTCACACACACACACACAATTCGAATGCAGTAAATATCAAATTTCATATAATTGGCGGCCATTTTGAAGTTTTGCATTCAAAATGGAAATAAAAAAAGAATTTGAAAGAAATATATTCAAATTGTTACTTAATGATAAGCAAATGCTAAAGACACTTAATATTGTAGAGCATTTAACTGATAGACTGCATGAGGAGCCGATTGGGGAAATAGCGGGGCAACTTGGAAGCTTCAATTTGCACATGGAAGGCAGCGCCACTTGATTTTTTTTTTATGCTACTCTGCCTACGGGCAGAAGCGTCGCTAAACGGGGGTTGGAGAACAAATAAAAGGAGAATAATATTAAAATGTTTATAAAATCGATGTTAAATAATAAAATGATTTATTTATTTAGTTAATTCCTATACTAGTGCGACAAAATAAAGATTTCTTTTTAATTTAACATCAATTAAACGCAAGTAAGAGCAGTCTTTTAATTAAATAGAAATACTGAGTATCAAAGCTGTCCAGTTTATTTGGGGCAGGGATTTATATAAAATATTTTAAAAATCTCATTTTTGTAGTTAGAGGATTATATTTTTGATATATATTTGCCTTTTGCCTTTCCCAAGGATATTTATGTATGTTAAAAATTATAAATTGTCGAAATATTTTTATTTATTTAATTAAACATAAAAAAAATATTGTACATATTGTACATATTGTTAACTTATTTTAATTTTTTACAAGCTGTTATTTAAAAGAGATAATTAAAAACTATTTAGAAAACTTATAAATGTTTTTAAATTTCACTCTGATATTCATTTTTATATAAGTATAGATTCTATTATCAATTATTATTAATTTTTCTTAGTTATTATAAATTTTTTTAAATTTTGTTAATTTGCTATTAATCTACATACCAATAACGTTAGTAAAATTGTATTTAAACATAATTTTTTTTTAACTATCTGAATTATTTCAAAATGATAAATAAATATTGAAAAATTCATTATTTCTTTATAGTTTGAAAGTATTTTTCATTAAATATTACATTCCAATTTGCAGACATTTTAATTTTTCCAGATACTGCCAAACGAGACTTTCATTTTTCATTCGATTTTTATTTCTCAAGTGTTCAGAAAACGTTAAGCCTATGAAATTTAACTATTGCATTTGAAAAATAATGCTACTTAAAATCAATTAAACCACTAAAACTATATATTTATAAATTTGTGTTTTCGTATTTTTTAAATTTAAATGCGTACGAATGTAACATTTGCGAATCTGGAAATGCCTATTTGTATCTTGTAATTGTAGAAATTTTGCAGAAATTGTATTATGATCAAATTAAAAAGCTACTTTAAAATTAAATATGCATATTGAGAACTTCAACAAATTATCTTACTATTGATTTGAGTTATATTTCTATGAAATGGGGTCTACAATTACAAGATCAGCACAATGTAATGATTTTGAAACGTAATCGTAGCTATAGGGTTCAAAAAATATATACCAAAATTTAGTAATGAAATTATATAAGTGCTTAAATTTGTATTAAACTTAAATGCAATATATGCAATAATTTTGCTTATGAGAATATATTTATTTTTGTAACTATGTTTTGGGATATTTATTATGTTCATTTATTATTGTATTTCTTACTTTTCGCACGCTCCCTTCACAGCGCCTCTGCTGGCCCCCCACACCCACAGACAGTGGCTCCATGACAACTCTTCTCTTCATTTTTTTTATGTTGTTGCTTTTTTTCGCTTCTTCGTTTTATTTTTATTTTTATTGGCAATTCGCTGAGAGCGCCCAGCCTGGAAATGCCCAGCAGAGCGGAGAGCGCGCGCCATGTTGTTGTTGTTGTTTTTATTGTCGTCTTGGAAATGTGCAGTCGCGTCGCTTTGACGTTTAACATTTTTTTTTTTTTTCATTTTTTGTTGGTATTCTTTCCTTTTGCTGTTGTTGTTGCTGCTTTTGTTTTTACCAAGGACCCATAAGGCAGCGCCAGTAGCAGGCCAAGAAGGGTTTACCCTACGCTGCTCACACCGCTCACACCCCTTACGTTGTTGTCGTAGTCGCTGCCGTGTTGGGCTGCCGCAAAACTAGTTTGGCTTTGGCTTTGACAGCGACAGCGACGGCATCGTCAGCGGCTGCGGCAAAAACCGACTTTCCACCCACTTTTGTTGGTTTATTCTCTGGTTATTCCGGTGGCTGTCTTAGAGCTTTTTAAGGGTTGCAAATCAAAACGCGGTTTGTTGGTTTGTATTTTTGGCCAAAGTCGTCGTAACTTTATCGCAACACTCGTGCAACAGAGTAGGCAATAGTATGTAAGAGAGAGAGAGAGAGAGAGAGAAAGAGTGAAACAGTGTGTGTGTGTGCGTGTGCTAGCTGAGAGCACTGTGTGGGCTGGGTAGTCGGTGTTTTTTTTGTACTGTTAAAGAGTTTTCAGCGCCATTATTGACACTTGCCAAGTGTTGGCCACCCAAAAAAGTAGCCCCCACCCGCCCCCCACGCGCTTCCTTGGCGCTTACCTACAATGTGAACCTCTTCCCTTCGCACATTGTGCTGGAAGTTGTCAACTCATATGCATAATTGCCTGTGCATTTATGTGTGGCGCCATCGCTGCGCAGTTGGAGCTCGCTCTCTCTCTCTCTCTCTCTCGCTCGCCCGTTCGCTCTCACTTAGTGCTTGCTGTCCCGTTCTCGTTCTCGTTCTCTATCTCACACTCTCATTCTCTCATTCTAGCGTTGCGTGTTGTTGTTCTTGTTGTTGTTTGTGTGCATTTTAGTTTGGGATTTTCGTGGCATTTTTGTGGCCTTTTGTCTGGTTAACCGTGGTTGGTTATTGGTCAACACGCACACAGAGACACAAACACACACACACACACGCACACGCACATATATAGATGTGTAACCGCTAAAAAATATTGACTTAACCAAAAACGCTTGATTAACTGTTGCCATTTAAAATATTGTTTAAGCCATTTAATAAGTGCCATAAAAAAACAACAAGAAGAAGAAAAAACACAATAAAAAAACAGCAATTGCAATAGCAATAAACAATTGTTGTTTGTTGGCTATAAATTAGTTCACACGCATGAAATATATGTATTTAAAAATATATCAAAAGTTTTATTTTCTTCTATATGTACATAACTAGCTTTCTCGGCGTGCGTTGCTACGCTTTCGCTTCAAAAATAAATAAGTAAATCATATATTCTTCTTATTCTATGATTAACAAGACAATCTAATATTCTACAATGTCACTATAATTAGTAGCCTACTGCGTTCAGCTGAATTTTTCATAGAATTTTCAAATGCATTTTTCACACACTTCCCGATATATATTTGGCAACATTTTTTTAGAGTGCCAACCTACGATATAATAAGAAGCTACAGTAAAAATTTCAGATTTCTAGCTTATACCGTTTGGCCTGGGAGTGAGTCGTCAGTCAGTCAGGTTGTCAGTCAATCAGGTTAAGCACTTTAATATTTATAGAAGATATCATTTTTAAATATAGCTAATAATGTACAATTTTATTGTGTTGCTAATAATGATAATATAATTAAATATTATAAAAGAATAAAATTAAACAAAAAATTGTAATTGTAACCAAAAGTTTGAATAGAAATTAAATTAATAATGGTAGCAGATTTTTAATAAACAGTTCTCTTTTCCTTCGAAACATATTTCAGACTTTAACCTAATCAGGAATAATAAGAAAAATTAATACTTAGTTTTAGTAGAAAATAGATTTTTTTTATTTTTTTTTTATTTTATTTTATATTAAATAGTATTCATTTATTTTATTTTACTTATTATTATTAAATTAATACAGATTCTCAAAAATCAAATATGCTTATTTTGACTCGAAAATTTTTAATTTAATTTCAAATAATTACCCAATTAATGAAAGCATTTAAAAATGAAATATAATAAATTGATAGAGTATTTTATAGCCTTTTTAAAAATAGTTAACATATTTAATATCATTAAACTAAGTTCGCAGCTATTTACAGTTAACCAAGGTAACTTATTTTATTAAAAGTCAAAAGTTATTTTACATAAAGCTCGAACACGGCCACTAAAAAATTTAAAAGTAAATTTAATTATTTTTTATTTTATTTTGCAAGCAATTTATTTACTTATAGTATGAATTTTCATATTATGAATATATTCTGCAATGGCAATTCAAAAAATTTCGATTTCTCAGAAAAAATGCATAACACAATGATGATATGTAATTGAAATATATTTATAAGCCAACAAAAGAAATATAAAAAAATACAAAATAAATAAAACTTGGAGCTAACAAAAAATACAACAATTAAACGGATAAACATGACATATGAGTAAAATAATTATTTTAATAACAATATATCAACAAATTCAATTATAAATTCAATAAATAAATATAGACAGGTCAATTTCAAAGAAAATAGTATCTTAAGTTGATCAAAATTTCACTACAATATTTCATAATTAAATCTTGATAATTTGCAATTATTATCATAATCTGTCAAGTACTTAAAATCTTAATACACCTTTGGGAACTTATCTAACATTTCCTGCTACCGACTGTGTTTCTGTTGTTTTTTTTTTGTGTCCTGACCGCAAAAATGTTGAGAAAAAAATACAAAACAAAAAAATGAAACAATAGTGGCAAAAAATGGTAACAAATCCCAACCTTAGAATGAAAACGATGGTCATATAAAATATGTACTCCAATTTTTTGACCAATTTTTAGTGCTGTTTTTTGTGCAATATTAGCTTTTTTTCTTTCCAAATTTTTTTTTGTAGAACGCCTAACAATGGAACAATAACCGTAGAGCAATCTATACCAATCTATTCCTGGTAAGTGTCGGGAAGTTCTCAGACCAATTATACTGAAAAGAGGGCGAAAAATTTGTTGACAAAAAGATGCATTGTGTTTTATGAGCTTGTTAAAAAAAAATCATAAAAATCATAAAAATTATTTATATATTTATTTAAATCTAGATCAGGTCAGTCCTCAGGAATCGGGTCATTTGAGTCTCATAAATCTTCAAGCTGACCTACAAATTGTGCGGAAAGCAAAAAAAAAAAAAAAAAAAAAACCAAACAATCGCATTGCTCAAGTTTCCAGGAAGCGTTACGGCGACACGGCAAGGACTCGTTGCGTAATAATTTGCATGTTTTTTCTCTGTTTTTCTATATATCTTTTTTCATTCATTTGTGAAGGCGCGATCCCCTGGCCAGGACGACACAAAAAATTGGCCTAAAAATTACCTAAGCTGTGTAAAACGAGAGCATATCGTAAATACGGCCGTGCAGGACAAAACAGGATCTGCTCTCGACCCGCTGTGCGATGTTCTACTTTTTTGCATGTGCCATAATACGAAAATCCAAAGAATTTTTTTTTTTCTTCTTTTTGTAAATTTTATTTTATTTTTTTCTTCAGCTAGATCTCATAAAATACGCTGAGCGCTAAATTCTTTAAACATGGATGATTATCGCTCAAAAATTTCAAACTAATTGAGGCGGGTGGTGTTACGTTTATGGCACCTTGATCCTTCAGGCTTAATCCTCCAGATCTAGTTTTGGTTTTTTTTCTAGTTCTCTGCCAAACGATCATAAAAGTGCTTAAAAAAAAATAGAAGATATATGTAAAAAAATAACACAGAAAAAACACTAAAAATTGGTCAGAAAACTGGAGCAACAATTTTATGGAATCTCGGTTGCAGTTTTTTGTAAGTCATTGTCTAAGTCCTTGCCAGGATCAGTCTTTGTATTTGTCTTTGTTGTGTACTCTTATTTTGTTGTTGTTGTAATTCATTTGCAATGTCAGCGCCACCTGCTGTTTATTGCCAATATGTCGCGATTTTTTTGTTGTTTTATTTTTTATTTCATTTTTTTTACCCTATACACATGTTCCCAGTGGGCAACACCAGTGTAATTGGGCGTGTGGGTTGAGTACTCCGAAGGGTCTCCTCCTCAATCCGGCTGTTTGCCCTCTAACCCCAACAGCAAACAGCGTGCAGGGCAACCAAACGGAAAAGCAAAAGCAAAGTTTGAAAAATCAACAATAAAAAAAAACAACAACAACAACAGCAACTTTTTGTGTTAATAATTTGACATTTTATTTGTCAAACACGAAGCAAACAATCAAAAAAATGCCAACACTTTGAATATAACAAGTGAAGCTACAAGCAATGAGCCCCATAAATAACATAAATCAAATATAATAAAGTTGAAAATTTTCAGCAAAAAAATAAAGAAATATTTTTGTAAAAATTAGTTTCGATTTGATTAAATTATAATATATTAAAATGTAACACTAGTATATTAAATAAAACTATTGCTGACTATTAAATCTAGTTGTTATATATATCTTCTGTATATTTAAATTCGTTCAGCCTGACTTACTGACTGATAGGAGACTAACGAGCAGGCTAGACGGTAGAAGCTAGAAACCTGAAAATTTTACTATAACTTCATATTATATTTTAGATTGGCACTTTGAAAAAAATTTGGCAAAAATATATTTGGAAGTGCGTGAAAAATGCCATTGAAATTGTATGAAAAACTCAGCTGGAGCATAATTGCCACCAAGCAGGCTACAATCATTATGAAATTTTAGAATATGATTTTTTATTTTTTTTTTTTGAAGCGGGAGCGTAGCAACACACGCAGGATGAGCTATTATTTTTATAGTTATAATACATTTCGAACATTTTTAATTTTTAATTTTCGCATTAAATTCTTAAATATATTTAAAAAAATATTTACTATCTGTTAATAACATCAATTTGAAAATTTTTGCAATATGTAAAATTCAATTGCGTAAGAAGTGGGCCTACAGATAACATAAGATTTCTATTTATTGTATTATAAAATCTCGTATTTGCCTAAATTTCAAAATATTGCTTGAAGATTTTAAATAAATATTAATTGCAATTAAAAATATAATTTGATGTCAATTATATACAAACAACAATTTATTTAAAGTCAGTTTTTGAGTGGTATACTATCTTTATGTAACAGTTTAATTAAATAACCAGTCGACCTTTTTTTTTAATTTTGTAAAATCTTTTTTAATTAAACATTCTTAAATAAACAAAAAGAAATTCACATTTTTTAGTTATCTTAAGAATTAAAGACACAATAATATATATAAAATAAATTTTATTAAAATTGTTAGTAATATTTAGACCTTGGATTTTGCATATTTTTTTGTTTTTGTTTTGTTTTTCATCAGATTGGTAACAAATTTTTTATTTAGACATGTTATTGCTCAAATGTAATAAAATTTTAGTGCAAAATATTGAAAATGTTCAAAATGTATGCAAAAAAATATGTTAAATATATGAAAAATCAAAGATCTAGTAATATTACATTTTTAAGATAATTCACAGTTTAATTTGTTACATTTATTTAAACAGTTTCTCTATATATATTTAATATATATTTTCAAAATATTTTACATATTTCATTCGATTTTGATCTACTTGAAATATAGCTCATAATATTTTCAAATTGTTTTTATAATTTGAATACTTAGAATATTTTTTGATGAACATCTTAACCAACCCATTGAGCTCTATATCTATAATTATATATATTGATGATATATATATTTATATATACTCTTATATACCTACATATACCATATATGTATTTAAATGTTCCGTTTTGTGTGCTTTGCATGATTGCATTGCGAATTGAGTTTACCAAAATAAAATATTTCGATTCAAGTGTAAAATTCCCAATTTACCCAGAGGGCTTATTCGCTAGAAAACAAATTCAAGACATATTTTGGAAAAAACAAAATTTAATTTACTATTAATAAATTTAGATTTAATATAAAAAAAATATTTTAATCAATTTTTATTTAATCAATTTTACTTTTTAATAAATTTTTAAGATCTTAAGATTTTTAGCTAAAATCGAATACTTAAATTTATTTGTGAATTTTGAAAAAAAAAAAATAAATTAATCAGTCGGAGAAAGTCTGGTTGAACAGCTTTATATATCTATATAAAGTATATAAGAATTTCTATAAGCCATTTTAAATGCAATCAAATCTTTAAATTAATCACAACATTAAATTAATATTTATATTTAACTAAGATTTTTTTTTTTTTAATTTTTGTTAGAGTATACAGTGTTTGTTATGTGCCACGTGAACAATGCAATCTTGTTGATTTATTTACATCGCCAGCCTTTTGCAAAATAATCCTTTCCGGCTGCAAGTCCTTCCCCAACCCCGCACTTACAACCACGCCCTTCTTACCCACAATTTGTGAACCCCAAGCTTGCTCCAACTCTTGAATTGTGCGCTGACACTTTCGCGTTTGGCTTTGTCAGCAACGTCCTTGCTGCTGTCATTTGTTTGCATTGCAGCAACAGCAACAACAACAACTGCAACAACAACAACTGCAACAACAACAACAACAACAACAACAACAACGACGTAACAACACTCAAACAACACAAAAGGTGATTGCGATTGCGAATTCCGTTGACGTTTTTATGGCGCATTCAGCAAACCTAACAATTGCAAAACCGACAACCTGGAAGCCAAGGAAGCCAACTCCTTCGCATGAATGCAACCAACCAACACACACAACACACACACACACAACACACACACAACAGACACACACTTATAAATACACAGAAGCCGCGAATTTGAACACTTGCCTACAGCTACCCTGTATTCTATTACATATAGACTTGAAAGGGTATAATATAAACTTTATATTACGATATATGTATATTATTATATTATGATTATAAATTTATTTATTTATTTATATAATACAGAGTTAAACAGTCTAAATAAATAAAATAAATTTGACAGAAAGCGAAAAGTGAAAAATTGTTTGTGTATTTTGCAATGTGCAGCAAAACCTTGCCCATGTGTCAGCTCAGAAAAAAAAACAAAAAAGAACTTAAGCAAATGTATATTATGTGCATAGCCACCTCTGTTCTAACCTCTGTTCAATAAAATTTTGAAGGATATAATTTGAATTATTGCAACATAAATTAAAAGAATTTAAGAGCTTAGATCAGGGCCGTCTGCAGGTACCCACCGGGCTGCGGCGGGGCCAGTAAATATCCCAAAATAATTAATAACAATAATTTCAAAATATTTCAAAATATACTTCTTTTTAATATAAAATTAAAGTAATATAATTTTGGAAATAATATAAAATAAAACCCAAAAAAAAAATCTTTATTAAAAATTATATATTAAATTTATTGAAGATCAATCAAATTTTAATGCATGCAACTAAAATATCTGCAACACATTCTTAAAGATTATAAGAGTTAGAGTCAGGGCCGTTTTAAGGTTACCGCGGGGCTACGGTCGGCCCTTAAATATCACAAAATATTTAATAATTCCAAAATATATAAGCTTAAGGTATATTTTTATTTAATAAATTGATATTTAAATATATTGAAATAATGAAAAATAATTAATCAAACAAAATTTAACTTGAAAATATATATGTATTTATTTTTACGTTTTTGACATTTCTTTGCACAAAATTCATCAAAAATTAAATTAAATGATAATTCATTAAATGATAACACTGTGCAACAATTCTTAGATTTTGGAAAATGTTCATATATATACATTGTAGTCCTACTGAAATATATAGTATAACTGCATACTTGATATTTTCTAATGACAACCAAAATCTTGAGTTATGGCCAAGCAAAGTTTTCGAGGCATTTTTTTATAGTTGACAGATACTGACACTATAATGAATTTTGAAGTATCTGGCTTAATGTGCTTTGCAGAGTATTTGTCAACAATTTTTATCTAAAAAATTTTAATTTTCCTGTTCAATATGAAACCATATTCTTAATAGTTAAAGATTTTCCTCCAACGGGACCACGCTGCTCTTAAACTTAAGATTTTTATCACGCGGTGCCCCGTTTTTATATAATAGTAATTTCCGAGTAATTTTATATATTCTAATTTCAAATATTTTTTTTTTATTTTAAGTAAAAAATACCACTCGAGCCCCTGGCTAATGCCCAGTGTGTCATGCCCTAAATACGGGCCTGGTTTTGGTGTGTATACAATACGAAGAAAATTTTATATCCCACATAATCCTTTAAAAGAATTCGTTTGTGATTTGATTTTTTATTTAAATTATTTATAGGTATAGCAAAAAAATTTTGCAATATGTATAGTTTGATCTTTAAGCCCATTAAAGCTAATAACACAAATTTTTTTGTTCATATCAATTTCTCGCTTCGATTTATAATACATTTTTAATTTTTGTATATTACAATAACAATTTATTTTGCAATATCAATCTAACAAATTAATTATAATCTATTGGGTAAAAATCTCTATGTGGTGTGTGTTAAAATAAAAAGATTTACATTTAAAAATTTAAAAATTTAAGCAAATAAATCTCAAAATAAAAGGCAACATAAATCAAGTCAAAATGCTATAAGGTCTAAATTGTTAGGAATTCATATAGAAAAGTGTATACAACTTTAACTTAAAACATTTTTAAAATGTATACAGGGTATGTTGTAGTTGCTACACACTTGTGCAAAGCATTATCACTTGTTAATGTTGACGGCGACTTCAAACCATCGAAAGGCGGTTGAAAGTATTTTTCGCCATAAGCGAAAAACACGCGGACGGTAAAAAAACAAAAAAAAAATAAAAAAAAGGACAACGAAGGAAGGATTTACTCATGCATGACGCGACACCCACGCCAAGAGTCCTGTCTCTGGTTTTGCGAGTGCCTTCTACATCCTTTCGTCCTTTTGTTAAACGCCTTTTGCGCATTGTTGTTCCTTTTGTTGTTATTTGTTTGTTTGTTCATTTGTTTGTTGTGCTTTTTGCAAATTTTTATGGCTTGCTTAACAAAACACAAACACAAGCAAAGTTACATACTTATATGTATGTACATATATATTTATATAAGTAGAAAAAAACCCCAACCATAGTATACTTACATGTACCTAGACTTTGAGGAGTTAAGAGTTTTCCTTTTTTTTTTTTCTTAGACCATATTTCACAGGAAGTGGCCAACAAACAAAACAACAAAATTATATCCTTTACACGCATTTTAAACTCTAATATAATCTGAACAAAATGGTAAAGTCTTAAGTAACCTGCTAAGAAATAATATAATTTAGATTTAGAAAAAAAAAAAAATAATAAAACCAACATAATTGCGAATGAGGCAAAATTTTTTAGTAGAGTTTATATATAAACATAAATTGAAAAAATTGCAAACAAAAAAAATAAATAATAACACTGCAAGTTTTTTTTTGTAAAAAAAAGGAAAGCCAGAATTAACCGGATTAACCCTATTTATGGCCTTCTAAATCGAACTGCATCATAAGTTCATCGCGCTATCACGAGGGTTTCATATAAATTTTTTTTTTTTAAGTTTTCGGTTATATGGGCACTTTTTCAGAAGTACCACATTTTTCGTTGATCTATAAATCTGTTGGTGTTAATTTTTTCGAAAAATCTACTGTCGAAAAGTTGTTTTAAATACTCCAAAGTTAAACTTGTATGAGCACACCAAACCGTCAAATTGAAGTTCTGTTGGTGTTTTGGGGCAAAATATTGAATAAATCGTATTTTGACAGCCATAGGCTCTTGGGGGAAAAATTAGTTGTTCTATTAAAAATTTTGTTTGTTTTTGAAGATATCAAAACCAAACTTTTTAGTTAACAGTTTTTTTTATGGTTTATGCAATCTGACTAATGATCTTCGAAATCGGATCACTATATCTTATAGCTGCCATTGGAACAATCGGCCGAAAAATAAGTTCTTATATGACATTTTTTTTTATTTTTCAAGGTAACTAAACCAAACTCACCAGATCGACGTTTTATTATAATCTAGACCATCTGACCAAGTTTAATTAAAATCGGATCACTATATCTTATAGCACCCATAGAAAACATCCGATTTTCATATAAAAACTAGTTCTACACCTGATTATCACGTTAAATTAAATTTAAACAAAATAAAGTACTTTTTTAATTATTATAATACACTTTTCAATATGTTAATACACAAAAAGTATTTAAAAACTCTTTTATGCTTAATTCATTTTAAAAATAATAAAGCGATTAAATGATTAAATGTACTTCATACATTTGTATCTTAAAGTTTATCATATTTTATATATTTATATTTTTTTTATGAGTATTATGAGCAGACATTCATAAACTTTGTTCTTTTTATTACAAAAAAATTAAGACGTAATTTTGGATTAATAGAAACTGTAATTACACTAGAAATAAATAAAAATTATAAAAATAAAACTTATGTGGAAAGATGCTTTATCTATTACAATATACATTCAATAATAATATTGAAAAAATAAATTAAATAATTATATTGAAAAAAATATATAACATCCATGAAAAGGCTCATTTCTACTTAATAATGTTTTATAAAATAAAATAAAAATGGTGTTAGAATAAAGTCTTAGAAAATGGGCTTAATAAATGCTTAGCACTTGGAATAGTTTTTAAAAACTAAAAAAAATATGTGTTGTAGAAATGCTATAGAAAATGTTTTCCATTTTTCACAGACTTCCTGATAAAGGTAAAAAAATTTACCGAAGAGTAGAAGCACAATTTTTAATAAATAAAAAGCATTTAACGTCCTTATTAACTTAATTACAAAAATATAAACAATAGCAACATTAAAGAAGCCCACAAATTCATATGCTAAATATTTTTCTATAATATTATATATACAAAGACTCTGCTATATATATATACATATATATATATTAACTTAGCTTACTTAAGCGCATTTAAATTTAAAGTTTATATAATTCCAATATCAAACAATACACAAAATGGTAGATTGCTTAAGGATACTTAAGAAAAGTGTTCAAGTGAACAAGGAATGCTCAAACTCAGTTGGGCATGGATAAAGGACCTCCTAAGTCGATTGTTGTTGTTGTTATTATTATCCTGGTTGCTTTATTCAAGTGGCCCACTTGGCATTTGGCACTCCATGTAAATCTACACAAATCGCTCGACAAATTTGCAATAAATCCGAATCATTTGCCCAGATTCTCATTTCACAAATGTCAAATGCACATTAACGGCAACCCTCAAAAACTATATTTGACAGGGGGTTACGGACTGTAATATATATATATATATATATATATATGTATATATATATATATTTATATGGTATATGAGATTACGGGTAGCGGGTAACCAGCAGCCGTGCGAATATCGAAATTGAAAATATGACAACGGAATGGTTCTTATCTGGGCGCTTTAGTATATTTTGTTATATTTGTACTATGCTGGCCATTCACAATGCGACCCTTAACACTCGGACAGGGGTCGTCCTTTCGTCCTGCGTCTGCTTAGTGGCCGGGGGCCTCTTCCTGTCCGCCTGCCGCTGCTGTAGCTGAGCTGCCAATATTGTCAATGCAGTTTGACAGAGGGACGCAAAAGTCGAGGTATATATATTATATCCGTCCGCTCATCCATCCATCTCTCTATGAGCGCCCAAAAACGAACAACAATTGAACATATTTTGCTGACATTTTAATTAATTTGACACTCGTCACACGTTTTCTGTATTTTTCTCATTTTTATTTTTATTTTATATATTTTTTTTGTTCCGGTTTTTAGGTTTGGGCCTCTGGTTTCTGGGGGTATTATGCGGCTTTTCATCGACAATCGCAACATTCCATAAAAACGTGAAATGCGATTGCACTTTGGCATAACGAAAAATATGTGAAAAATGTTTAGTATTTTTAACAAGAAACACAAATAAGTGCTATTGAGCTGCATTCAGCAATGTTTAATGCAATTTTTTTTTTGTATTCACTAAATGCATTAATATATTTGTTAATGCATAAAATTATTCAATTTTAAAGTCTACATTTTATAAAAGTATAGAATAATATATTTAATTCAATTTCAATCACTTAAATGTTATTAATATAGATTTACAAGTGGGATAATAATATAGTGTCCAATAAAGAGTACAGACGACTTTTTCTACTTAATAATATAGCTTAAGAAAAATAATTAATAATACAAAATAACACTTTAAAACAGGGAAATTTATACAAAAAAAAAAAAAACAATAAAGCTAAGAAAAATATATGAATTTACTAAAATTTGTGCAATTTTATATAGTAAAAATAATCATATGTAAATTGTAATCCTATTCGAGTATAATATTACTGCATACTTTAAAACTAGAAATATAAATCTGTCCATCGTTTAAAATAACATATTTGTACAAAGAATTGATTGGAAATTAGTTCAAAAATTTAAAAAAAAATTGGTGCGCAGGAATTTTTTGACTGAAGCGCGTTCAAAGTCAAAAAATTAAAATGATTACAAAAAAAAACTACATTGACAGGGGTATATCTTGAACAATACTAAATATTTAGTAAGAATATATATAAATCATCTGAAAGATCTATTTAATCCCTTTAAGGCAATAACTCCATATTTTGGGAGACATTTGAAAATTTCAATCATGCAATAATAATATACTCGAGTAGGACTACATACGGTTATTTTCCATATTTGGTCACTTTTGTATTTTTAATCGCACAAACAAAAACATTCAGTAAACACAATCAATGTATAAAATTATTACATACCAACATTGAAGTCTTAATGTTTATTTTATTAATTTATTTATTTTTATAATGCCAAATTAAGTGAGCTCAAAAATGTATACGTTTAAAGTTAGTTTAATAGTAAAAAAAATAAGAAGGTATTTTTTTTCGGTAATAATAAAAATGTATAATATTTTAAAAGAGAATTTTTAAAAAAATATAATATGTGTTAAACTTTTTAATTTTCATGAATATTATTTTATTCTAATAATTTTCCTAATTTAATTATTTCAAAGCAAAGATGAGTTTAATACTAAAAGAAAGCTTATTTCATAATATACAATTTAATAAACTGATTGAAACAAAACTCAATTATTATATATATAATATTTTTATAGCTAAATAAATTTATAGATAATATTAAATAATATTTAGTTATGTTTCAATTAGATTCAAAATAAATTTTTATTTGCTTAACAATAAAAATAAATGTTGAAAAATAACTTTTATATTCAATTTTTAAATAAAAGTTGGAAAATAATTTTTTTTTTAATTTTAATTTTCCGGTAAAAATAGAGAATTATTGCCAATTTTAATGAAAAAAATGCATAAGTAATTCCAACTCAAAATTATGATACATAAAATTTACAAAATTTGCGCTCCCTGATAAAAATAATTCCAATTACTGATTCTTATGGAAATAATCCAAATGAAATATTTAACTAACCGTTATGATCCTTGAGTCGGAGTGTTTAAAGAAATTCAAAAACTCAACAAGGCGCGTCCAAAGTCAGCTAATTAAAACAAAACCCCTTCCCTTGATCCCCTCGCAAAGCAAAGGATCTGGCTTCGAGTGAAACAACAAACGCCCCCTGGCAGGACTCAAGGCGTGGCAGCCAGACAGCTTAACAGGCGATGCGAGCAAATGTTAATTACCAACTTTGGATGGCGGAACCAAAGTAAGCCACACTTTCCGGAAAAGCGAGAGCCAGGACGAACTTCAGGACATTTCAATTCGCACTAAGATCAGTCGAAAGTCAAAGGATTAGGTGCGCGGATCAGTGACCCTCAGCTAGTCGAAGGCAGGGGTAAAGGGGTGTCGCTTGTTTTCAAAATAAACAAATTGCAAACGCACACGCAGTCGAAAGGATCAGGATCGAAAATTGAAGCTGACAGAGTGTACAGGACGCCCACAAAAATGCTGTGTGCAAATTTTTGTTAGCCTTGTGAGCGACCGCGAGACTCTGTTAATTGCCTGCAACTAATTATGAATAGGATATCAGGCCGGCCTAAGAAAAGGATTGGAAAAGGAGTGAGTGTATCCTGCACTGAGCTCAGGCAGGCAGCAGGATAAAGGCAACACTACTGTTTGTCCTTGCCGCGATTGTCGTCATTGTTGTTTGCAATTGTCATTTTATAGATGATGCCTTTGTTCGACGCTGGCAGCTCGTTTTACCCGCCCACCCCGTTGCCGCACCCGTAAAACTCGGCCGGATTAGTGGGCATCAAATCTAGCTGCTTGCGAAAGGATTAAAACGAAATTAGTTGACAGAGAGAGAGCGAGAGAGACAGAGAACGAAAGAGGAAATCCTTGCAACAGCTCAGTTCCTTTTATATAGACATATATTATAAAGCTAGTACAGCCAAATGGTAGCTATATAAATCTTAAAAAAATAACGATATTTTAGAAAGAAAATATATAAATAAAAGTTTGTATTTGTATAGAGAATTATGGCCTTGAAGAAATTATGTTTAAAGCAATATCATAGTAAAATTTGAATTTTTAAATCTTTTTTTATTAAACATAAAAAAAAAATATTTTTCTTCGGTAAACTGAACAAAGTAGGAAACTAAAAATAAACTAACTAACTATATTTTAAATGGAAAAAATATAAATAAAAGCTATGATATTTAAAGCGAATTATGGCGATTTACAAGAAATTATGTTAAAAAAAATATTATAAAAATAATTTTTTTTAAATATTATTTTTATAAAAAAAAAAAAAAAACCGATTTTTTCTGTATACTTAACAAAGCAGGAAATTTAAGAGATAAGGATAATTTCAAAGGAAAATATAAAAATTAAAGTTATAAATTTAGGAGAAAATTTTAGATTTGTAGAAATTATGTTTAAAATAAAATATTAATTTGAATATTTTTTTTAATAAAAAACAAGTACGAACAGGAAATGAAAAATTAAAGAAACAACGATATTTGAAAAAACAAAACATTTTAATTATAGTTATAAAATTCTAAAAAAAATTATGGTATTGTAGAACAATTATGTTAAAAATAATATCATAAAAAAAATTGTATTTTCAAATATATATTTTTTTTTAATTAAAATACAAAAAAGCTCAGAATTCTTTGGTAAACTTAACAAAGTATGAAAATTATTATTAGAGAAATAATTTAAAATACAAGAAATATTTATAAAAATATAAGTAAACTGTTTAAAAAATTAAATTAATGTTTATTTCAAAAAAAATATTTGTATTTTTTTTTTTTTAACTAGACAGAACAGCTACGGTATACTGAAAAAAAAATCAGGAAATTAAAAATTTGTATTGTAAGTGTTTTTCCATTTTAAATTGAAATGGTTTGGGTGACGTATTGATTTTTAAATAGTTTAGTTTTAGCTAGCTTGGTTTTATAGAAATTTGAAAAATAAAAAATTGAATTTGTTGGCTAGTTATGTAGTACCTTTTCAGCTGCTGCCTGGTAAGTCTTTTCAGTTGTTTTTAACTTTTTTGTTCAAATCGAATCCGAGTCCTCTTGTTCGTTAGGCGGTTGACTGTTCTTCCTTTCCATTTGTTTTAAATTTATGTTCTATAAGTAATACTTGTACTTACTCTTAAGCTAACTTCAAAAATATTTCAAGCAGAAAATTTTGTTGTTCAATTTTCAAAGCAACAGATCAGATTAAAAAAATAAAATAAGCTGCGAATTATGGACGTAACTTCTCTTCAACCTCCTTATCAATATCGTTTCAGTAAGATCGGAAACATTGTAATTTTTTTGATTTCACATTCACCAACTATTACTCTCAATTTTTCTACCAATTAGTTTATTTACACTAGTTAGATATTATTATTTATATTAAATAGTCAAACATTATTCGTATTATTATATTTAGGATACCCTCTATTTTCTTAAGGATAGACTTTGACCAAATTTAATTTTCTTACTATTTTTTCAACTTTATTTACTTCATTATAACTAATTAAACTTGCACCCTTAATTTATGAGTTCTGTTCACTATTAAGTTGACACTCAAAAATATCTGAAAATAATATTTTTATTATTGAAATTGTCTCTTAAATTTAAGCTGAAGCTCAAGCGAAATTTTAAGGAAAATATTTGTCCATTTAGGGGAAGAAAAAGTTAGTTTTAATTGTATTATTATTGTATTAATAATAAGTATGACATAGTGCTATAATTTCATGTTTCTTAACAATATTTAATCTTAAATCTTTGAAGTCATTAATGCTACTTACATTATCTGTTTTGTGAGCTGTGTGCGTGCATATCCTGTTGTATCCTTGTGTAACACCTTCAGCTAACACTCTTTTGCAGCAATTCAAATTAATTATGTGGGGCACTTGAAACTTGATCAATTATGCCAAGTAAAAGAGGGCTTTGACGGGCAGAGAAGGTGGTAAGTCCTTTGGCAAATACACAGCAATATTGCGGCTCATTATTAATGCAAGCCAAGGAAATTAAAGTGATTTTTGGTGTCGCTAAAGTTAGAGCTCTTTTTTTTTTTTTTTTTGGTTTTGTTTGGGTGGTTGCTTAAAAGGATTTCAAGGACAACGACAACCACATCAAGAACCTTAATATGCGCATCCATTTGCACAGCTTCAAGGAATACAAAAAAAAAAAAAAATAACGTACTGCACATAAAATGCCGTTTAATGCGCCTTTTTTTTTTGTCAATAATCAATTTTCGCTGAGCTCCGCGCGCGTAATAATGCCAATTTATTTGCACGTCGAAAGGGTTGACAACCCTTCTTCGAACGCCTCACATGTGTGTATCCTGCGCGTCTGTCTCCGGCTGACTCACGTCTGCACGTGTCCTTAACCGTATCCTATAGCTAGTGGAACCAAAAAAAAAAACAAAAAAAATTCCAGCAATTTATCTATTTGATTTTTAGATATGCGTCGTCGCGCCGTCTGAGCCGTGGCAAACTTTCGGCTCGTTTAGCAACTAAGCGATCCAATCCTACATTCACAGCCTCAATCCTTTGGCTGATGAATCGAGATGTTGGCCAAATGATACGCCCAAAATCCAAATGCTCACACTCGATCACTCAATGCGCTCTCAGGATTAGTAGCTCCATACGTGCACGAGCTTGTAAGTAGTATTATTTTTATGGGCACAGTCCTTGGTTCAAATAGGATTATGACAGGACATGTGGCTGTACTATGTAATGCAGTGAATACTTCATTTAATTAGTCTAGTGTCTGTGTAGGTGGAAAGTTTTGGGAATTTAAGTATATATTTTTGCTTGACTTTTAAACAAAAATATAATTTAATTTTTCATAAAATATTGACACGATTTTGGTTAAATTTAATCAATTTATGGAACAAATAGAAAAAATTCCGGCGGAGTATACATTTTTGCTTGTCTTTTTAATAAATATATAATTAATTTTTCATAAAATATTGACACGATTTTGGTTAAATTTAATCAATTTATGGAACAAATAGAAAAAACTCCGGCGAATTTTGTTAAAATTTCTTGAAAATAAACATATTTTCCAACAACATTTTAGAAGCAGTTTTTCAATTGAAGCTATTAAAAATTGTGATCCGGCTTTAATTAGAATTAAGGAAATTTATATTTGGTTTTTGATTTGATTGCAATATCTTAAAAGGAAAACTTATTTTTGATATAAAAGCGTCTAAACGTATCTTTAGAGCCTATATGATAATCCAACAATGTCGACAAGTTTTTAAGATTAAAAAACTGAGAATTTGTAGAGAAATGAATATATATATATAAAAAATTTATGTAAAATATACTGAGCTCACACATGATTCGATCAGTGCGATCTACATTTTCTGAAAAATTTATTAAGCCTTAATAAGAATACCCTTAAGACTTAAGAACATATTTTAAACATACAAATACTTCTATGAAACCTATATTATATATTACACCCATCCGACCAATTTCGATATGAGTATGTACTGCTTCCTGCAAAAAAAAAAACCTTCTATGCCAAGTTTTAAAAATATAGTTTAAAAACTGAGAGTTAAGTTTGTATAAAAGGAGAGAGACATTATACTGGTTTACTTCGGCAGCTGGCTAAGCATATATATACTTTATAAGATTAAAGATGATTCGATCAATACATTTAAGCAGTTAATTTGTTAACTAACAAAAATATAAAGCCGTTTTGGTAATAAGAATATGTTAGACTTAAAAATATCTTTGTTTTACTAAACACGCATTGTACAATGAAGTTACAATTTGAGATTGCTTGGCAAAATCTGAAATGAAAGTATATCTATATAATAATTTAGCCAATTTCTAGCTTTTATAACATTTGGGCGTACAATTGTCCCGTAACGTCATTCTGAAAATCCCCATATATAAAAGTGTTCGACCTGCCTGACTGATTGACGACTCACTCCCAGGCCAAACTGTAGCAGCTAGAAATTTGAAATTTTTACTGTAGCTTCCTATTATATTGTAGGTTGACAATCTGAATAAATTTTGTAAAATATATATCGGGAGGTGTGTGAAAAATGCATTTGAAAATTATATGAAAATCTCATCTGGAACATACCCGGAGCGCAGTAGGCTACTACTACTAATTATAGCGATATTGTAAAAAATTATTAGATTAGATTGTTTTTAGCGGGTGCGTAGCAACGCACGCCGGGTGAACAATTTATTTATATGCGTATAAAACGTTGATTCCAAGAAATTACATATCAATATCTTGTACACTCTTCAAGCACATTAGAGCAACGAAATTAAATCGTTAAAATTTCATGCAAGTTGCGTTTAAAAATTGCATGAAATACGAAAAACTAATGCGATAAAGCGTTCTCCCTGTGGTTCCACTTGAGTTTTGTTTTATTCTTAATAAATGTATCCTATTTATTGTTTCTATACTACTTACATGGAATAATAATGATGTAAGTAGATTCTTGAGCAACTGCAAACATTTGACAACTCAATGGCACATCGTTTTGGCAAAAACTCTGGTAAATCTTTTGTGGCATGCCACCCAGTTTGATTTGCTTGAGAGCCGCTGGCAGGACTTAAGTGGCCTCGTGGTGCCGTGGCTAATGTTGCACAGAGACAAACGAAATTGTAGGTGACAATGCAACATTTGGTTGACAGTTTTGCTAACTTCATTTGGGCAGCTGACCACACGCACTCTACTAATGACAACAATTAGTGCAGAATTTTCATTATATATTTTTCACAATATTTTCTTTAAAAATATATGTGAGTTTTGTGTGTTTTTGGCCAGGTTTTTGTGAATGGTAAACCAAAAACAAAGCAGTTAAAATAAAAAACAGAATAAAATAAATAAAAATACCCTAAGAACATTTTGCTATTGACGGGGTCAAAGCAACGGGAGACTTTGGACGGGGCAAGTGCAGCAAAGTCCTTACGTCCTGGCGACAACATAATCAGGAGCAGCATAAGCGGAGGCAGAGGCAGCAACCACGGGGCACAGCTAACAAGAGGCAGCAACAACTCTCTGGGGCAGCAGGGTGCAGTGTGTTTGCCGCTGTGCGAGAGTTGCTGAAAGCGGAACGCGTTGCAGTGGCATGCGGCGAAGCGTGAAAAGGCAGCAGCAGCTAGAGAGAGAAGGAGAGTGCGACAGAGAGGGCTAGCAAAAATCACAAATGGCGCAAAAATTGCACGCCAGGATGCAGCCAAAAAGGATGCACAGACACTTCAATTATGAGTTAGGTAAATATTTTGTAAAAACAACGCAACAGGATATCAATTGAGTATTATGTTCCAAAGCGCATTATCAAAATGTGCCCATGTGTGTGTATTTGTGTATATATATATATATACTATATCCTGACATTTGAATAACTCAATTTGACACAAAAGTCAATGGATGAGCAGCAGCAGCAGCAGCAGCAGCCGCAGGACATGCCATACTGAGCCCAAGGCTCTGTGGCCACCCCGGAAGCAAAAACTGGAGTGCCAATTGTGCTCCTTGTGTTTGCCAGTGTGTGTGTGCGTGTCCTGTTGCCCAGAAACATTGTCTCACTTCTATTTTCTATTTTAAATTTTCTATTTATTTTTATTTTTTTTTTTTTTTTTTTTTTTGGCACAATTTTTGGCCAGCAGCTGCGCTTGTCTACCTTTCAGCCGTTTACTGCGAATGCCATTCCGGCAGCTCAGCATCCTGGCCATCAAATATTACGTAAGCCATAAAATTTTGCTGGCCGCGTCCTTTTTCCGCGTAAGCCAAAACAATTCAGCCGCAACCGCCGCGTGTCAGCCTAAAAAACTACAAATCTCTATTTATATATACGAAAATGAAGCGAACTGCACACGCAACTAGCTCATAAACATAAAACGGGCTATAATAAAAAGAAAGTCGAGAGCAGCCTAAAAAATTGACAGCCCACAAAGGGCTGCCACAAAAGGATACGCGTTTGCATCATAAAAATAAAAAAAAAAACGCCGCAAAATTGCATCAAATGCGAGCGTTAAAAAATTCAACAAAAAATTCGAAGAAAATTTTTTTGCCTCACCAAAAAAAATGTAGAAAAAAGAATTTTTCTTGAAGTTTATGTAATATTACGTAAAATGCAATCGTTCTGCAAAAACAACAGTTAATGACCAGTCGACCGGCACTTGCCTTATTTTTTTTTATTTTTTTATTTTTTACCTTTTTTTTTAGCTCGAGTTCCTTTTTTGTGTTTCATTTTTTTCCTCGATATTTTCCTAAAAAATAAAATAACTTAAGCTTGCAAAAAATTTCTTTATTTTTTATTGCATTTGAGAAACCGCATTGCAGGCAGTTTTATGATAGGGATCGTAACAAGAATTATGTAATAGGATATATATAATATATTTAAAATATATAGATACTCATATTTGAGGATGGTTTACCGAACTTTTTAGAGTCGATGTATATGTAAAATGGATCACTGTAAAATTCCGTAAATAAATTTTCAAAAAATATAAATCAACTCTAAATAGTTCGAGAAACAATAATTTTTTTTCAAATTGTTGCATAGTGTAATTAATGAAATTTTTATTTTCAGCTTGCCTCAAAAATTACATTAATTCTAAAAAATATGTTAATTCTATTTTTGTGGCTTTTGTTAAATATTTACACTCTGTAGACATTAAAAATGTGTAAAGGAGTATCATAAAAGAGTACAAGGAGGTATCTCCGGCTGTGTAATCCCGATCAGCATCACCAAGTCGAACTATTCCTGTCAATCTATCTGTCCTGCTATTGTATCATAATATTTAATTTATTGCCAAATGGGCAGATGTAAATATAGATAAACAAATTCAACTATCTGTCTATTTGAACGCACAGATTACAGAGTCTATAAATGCTTAAAAAATATTTTTTTATATTTTTACTAATAATATTTTTTAATATTTTTTAATATTTGATGTACCTTAGTCAGGTTATTGTTAGGTTTTAAAATAAATTGCCTAATAAAGCATACTTTTTCAATATATTGAATACAGTCGACGCTCTCAAATTATAAACGTGAGTTATTTAAATTTCCAAAAATTAGAAATATGTTTGTAATACATTTTCTTAGTTTTTTACTAAATGTATATCGATTTTGTGGCTTTAACTAGAAAATTATCTTTAATGTAATTGAAGTGAATTTTTGTTTATTTTATTTTTATTTTTTGCATCAAATTTTCATTTATTTTATGTAACATATGTATATATTTTTAATTAAAAAATAACTAGTTTATGACATTTTGTTTTCTTGCTGTTATTAATAAAATTAACTAAAAATATAGTTCCATTTTTTTTATGTATATATAAAAAAGTTTCCGAAAATTAGAATATTTCAGAAATTAGAAATACCTTAAAAATTTATGAGCGTTGACTCTATATCTAAGTAGCATAAACTATTAAATGTAAATATTCTGATAAATTTTATATTCCAAATGTGCTCATATTTTTGTATATTAAATTTAAAGAAAATGTAATTTTTTTAATTTATTAAACACTTTGAACTTAACTTTGTGTATTTAAATAATCTAATACAGTAGAAAATATTCTCCTCACTTTCTCAGCCATTAGTAAACTCTTTAAAAATAAAAGTTTCTATAAAAAGTGTGTGTGTTTTTTTTTTAATATAATTGCAATCTTTGATACGTATATCAATGTCAAGGATAATAAGAATCACACCCGTTCGAATAAGTGCATTGTGTGAATTTCCTTTTTGCTGTTTTTGTTCATTTTTCGAAGGACTTGTGCCGTTTGACATGTCAACTAATCCAACGCGCCAGATGACCTCGTTGCGTAAAGAGCAAAGGGAAGCAACCCTTAATAAAGGCAGGCACAGGATTCAGAAGGCAGCAGGATAACAGCTCAATCACACACACACACACACACACACACACATAGACCGACATCGGAGCCATATAATTAGTGTAATTACCTCAACAGCCTACTAAATTCGAGAAAAATGCAAACAAAAATTAAGAAATCACAACATTTATATCCCCCCTGTCAACGAGCCAACGAGGCAATGAGTCTACAAGTCCTGCTGCAACAAAAGGAACTCAAAAACCCAATCAATGTTGGTGTGTGTGCGTGTGGACCCTTTATATATATATATATATATATATTTTTTTTTTTTTGTTCCAGGACAATTGAATTGGCATCGACAGGCAGCATCTAATGACAGGGTGGAATTGCAATTTTCGTTTTAATTTCGGCAAAAATATTTGTAAAATTATTCGCAGTTGTTGCATTGTCAGATCCTTTCTATAAATTGCAGTAGCAACCAGGCCAGACAGAATGGCAGACTGTCAGACAGTCAGTTTTGTCAGCTAATTGTGGCAGAGTGTGTTGCATGATTTGGCAAATCTTATCATTGGTCTAAAGGGGCAAACAACAAAATGTTGCACACACATTCCAGCGAAGACCACCAGCTAAATTGCATATCATCCATTGGTATATCCTTTTTCGTTTTTTTTTGAGCCTTTGACTGGTTCATTAGTAGCATTTTATTTTTACATGCTCGCTTACACGGAACTCCTGCCGGCGCATCCTTTGAATTCATTCAGTTTTTGTTTTTTTTTTTGGCTTGAAAATATTTTGGCTTCTGTGCGTCACAAACATAATTAACGCCTAATGAAAATATTTTGGCCATCGGCACTTTTGATGTCTCATCGTAACAAGAATAGCATAAAGATGTAAATGGCATTGCACATGGGAATAACTCGACTTATAGCTATGTGTATATATATTTGGTATTATATTTATATTTTTTTCCTATTTCTTTGTTTTTCTTATTTTTGACTTGTTTTGTGTTTAGTTAGTTTTTGCCTGTGGCAACACTTTTACATTGGATTAAACTATGAAACAGCATTTTCATTTTTCATTTTAGAGTCGAGATTCTGAAAATACCATTTTTTTTTAAAACTATTTTGTAATTAGCAAGCCAACAGATTCCAAAAGTGATGCAAAAACCAAAATTTAAGCTTTGGCGAAAAAATTGTAAAGAAAAATAGTTTTTTTTTAAATATACATATTTTAAGCCAAAATATCCATTTCAATCTACAAAAACTTCTAAAAGAAATATAATTTAAAATTGTTGTGTAGCAGGTTGAAAGACCTTTTTTTATTATCTTTTCAAAAAGATAAATATCTTAAATATCATTAAACAATGTGCAAAGCAATTTGCATTTTAACAAAGCTACCTTTTTTTAAAGTCAAAAATCTAGCTTTTTTCGATTATGTCAAAACGGTCCGGCAACATAATTTTTTAATTTTATTTTGCGAAAAAATGAGGAATATAAGAATTTTTTTTCAAATTGTTGCATAGTGTAATTAGTCCACAGATCTACAAAAAAAACTAAAAATTCTAGTTTTTTGAAATGATAAACCATTTTTTTTATCTTTTTAAAAAGATAAACAACTTTAATATCATTGAACTATGTTTGGAGTTATTTGCACTTTACCAAAGCTACTTTTTTTTGAAAAATTCGAAAATCTGGCTTTTCTCAATTATCTCGAAAAATGTTCCGGCAACATATTTTTGAAACTTTTTTTTCGGAATCAGCGACCCATTTTATATATATAAATCGACTCTAAAAAATTCGGGATAAAAGATTTATGTTCAAATTGTTTCACAGTGTTATTAATAAAATTCTCCTTCTTAGTCAGCTCATGAGGATATTTTGGAGTATATATTTCATATTTTAGCACTTATCAATTTTGAAAATATTTATAAATTTAACAAAAACTCCTAAAAATATTAAAAAAAATTCAAAAGAAAATTTTCGAGAAATATAAAAGAAGAAAAATTAAGAAAAATTGAATTAAAAAAAAAATTGAATAAATAAATTCTTTGCTTAGCGTATGTATTACAACTGTATAACTTAAATAAGACATAATAAAATATCCAACTAAAAATTTAAAAAAAAGTCTCCATAATTTGATAGTTAATTGGTTTTAATTCTACAACTATATGGACACTGAAAGCAATAAGCTGCTGAGATTATAACTTAAAAATTGAGATTTAACTTAGCTAAATACTTGAGTTACAAAAAACACTCGTTAAATTCTAATTCCAACTCGTAATACCTACTTCAAAAAAGTGAATAATTTTGTTTTTGTTTTGCATTTTATTCTATGTTTTTTTTTTTCTTTTTTCAAATATATTGTAGTACCAGGAAAGGTGGTTGATTGCTCACAACATCATCGCAAATGACCCAAAACAAACATTATCATTATGGGATAAATGGGCAACCGTGAAAATTGTGGAAAATTGCGGAAAACCGTTTCGTTAGCTGAACTTGAATTAAATTTATAGAAAAGCAGAATAAATAGAAGACCAAATGTATGTACATTGACTGACAGTTATGTATGTACATATTAAATTAAAAATTTAAACAATTTTAATTTGGTTTAATTATAGTATTTATTAGGCTAATGCATATATGCACTTTGTGTAGAAAGATGTGACAGTAAATCAATTTTTATTAATTGTAATCTAAAAATCAAGAAAAAAAAGCAATGTTGTTCTAAATTTTAAATAAATTATATATTAAATTCAGATAAAATTTAAAACGAAATATATATATTTATATGATAAATTTTCTCAATTTTTCTTGCATATTTTTGAAATAAATTTATATTATTTTGTTGATATATATTTGATATATATAGAGCTTATGACCAATTGTAACTTTCTTCTATATATATGCAGACATAGTACAAAAGTACATCTATATGTATTTAATATAGAACATATAAAATTATTTATGCATATATATAATAATAAATATCTTATTTGATGCATTTGACAATTGCCATTGACAATCCAAAAGCGAAATCAAAGCGAATTTATGACTACAAGAAGAACACAACATTAAAAAAAAAAAAAAAAAAAAAATAAATAAATTCAACTTTTGCATAATTTATGCATTTAATGTAAACAGACAATTTAAAGGCACAACAAGATGGTAAGAGATCAAGGGGAAGTCCCAGAGACAGAGACAGAGACAGAACGAGGGGAGTATATAATACAATGATATAGGATTAGATGTGCGTAAGCGAGGGTAGTTAGATTGCTTTCAAAATAACAAACAAAGGCGAATATAAAAGTTGAACTAATATAATAAATATATTTAGTATACCGCTGATACATAACAATATGCAGAAGAATTTTATGTAAAATTTAAAGTTGCAAAATAACTGTGAAAGCTTTATTTAATTAAATTATTAATTATTCAACCAAATTCATATTTGACAAAAGTTTACTATTTAAGAGAGAAAACAGTGATGCGTTAGTATATTTAAAGAACAAATTTCGCATATTGTCTACGGAAGAAATCAAAGTGGAAATATGCAATAAAGATACGCCAATCCTTAGGATCATGAATCTATTTTAATAAAGCAAACAATCCATTCAAATCGGCGTAGTAGCTAAAGTATTTAGCTGGAATAGTGATGAACAAGTTGAATTTTATCTTGGGTGTTTTTACTAATTGCTGCATAACTACCATATTTACCGACCGATTCTGACAAATGTATACTTAAAATATTCGCAAAAAAATTATCTAATACAACAAATCTTAAAAAGTATTTAAACAAATTTTTAAAATTTTTAAAAGGGTTTCAATTTGCTAGCAATTTTTCAAAAATGCAAAAAAAAATTATTTTTCAACTTCGCGAGTTTACAATGGCTTTAATTTTTATTCGATTTGCATAAGCGGAATACCGTTAGCAAGGGGATACAATAATTTATTTGAATGCGAATGTGTTTTAAGATCAAATAAGATCTGATGTAGATATGAATAAATTAGTCGAAATACTGCCAAAAAAAACTAGCTATTTGCGGTTTTCTCGAAAAATGGTTTGCATTTTTTAAATCAGCGCTCAAAAATACATCAAGAGTAGTCTATGAGAGCCCAGCTCCTTTTTTGCTGTAAACTAGTGTTATTCAAAAATGAATTAAATAGTTTTTTATACAAATACATTTTTTTTCTTTCCAAATTTTATAGAACTTTCATAAAGCAAACTTATTTTCAATTTGTTTTGTTATATTACCAATGGTTATCAATATATCCTTTATAATATATTAGCTCTTTCTGCGTGCGTTGCTACGCTACCGCTTAAAAAAATAAAATAAAATAAAATAAAATTATATTCTAAAATTTCATAATTATTGTACAATTTTCAAATGCATATTGCACTCAATTCCCGATATATTTTTGACAAATTTTTTTCGGAGTGCTAACCTAAGATATAATAGAAAGCTACAGAAAAAATTGCAGGTCTCTAGCTCCTGCCGTTTGGCCTGCTCGTAAGTCGCTAATCAGTCAGTCAGTCAGGTTAAACAACTTTATATATTGAATAAATATTTATATAATAGATATTATATAGTTATACATATATAAACTAAATGAAGCTATGTATACTGATATTGCTCATATAGAAAAATGTATTTTCACGCAAACTAGAACTTGTGGGAAAATGAAAATTTAAATATGAACTAGTTTTGTGGCAACCCTCTTAGCTATGGATATCAAAATATAATTTTAGCTGACAGCCAGCAGTCAGCAGCGCGTCAGAAATCACAAGAACAACCAGAAAAAAAAAATGAAAAGGAAAAGGAAAATATGGCGAGATGAGGATAACAACAGGATCAGGCTCAATTCTGGGGTGGGTCGAATGCAAAACAGCAGCAGCAGCAGCAGCAGCAACAACAATGGGCAAACTACTTGAAATGTTGCCACGGTGGAAGGCCATATTTAGGGGTAGGGGTAGGGGTAGTCGGAGGCCACACCAGGGTACTTGATGGACGAATCAGGACCATGGTTCATTGACGTAGCAAATTGGAACTTCCTTTGGGAGCAACGTTTCGCCTCTCCACCGCCTTGCGATGATAATGTTAATAATGATGATGATGTAACTCCCAAAACGCACAGCAAACTAATACGTTTTTTGTGTAACGTAACGTTACGTTAAGGGAGGGAGGGAGGGCGGAAGGCAGGCAGGCAGGTAAAACGGGAATTGAGACGGATAGTGAGCGGAAGTGCAAAGAGTATTTTCAAGATACAGATACACAGATATACACAGATATAAATGGCACTGATTGTGACGCACTGATAGCGTGCAAGCGAGCGGCTACTTGAATTACATTTACATGCCACTCTCGTCTGTCAGCCCGTCATACCCTATACACATTCAAGACTATATAGTATATACAATCTCACTGTACCGCCCGCCCGCAACCCGTCCTAAGCGCATTACGACAATGCAAAAATGTTGAGAATGAGACGATAAAGATTCATTCATAAAAATCTGAGAAGATCTTTGTGCAGTTTGTTTTTTATTATGTCAAGCGGATGAGTTTGTTTACCTCACAGATATTTAGATACAGATACACAGATACAGATACAGCTACAGCTACAGTATATCTGTACACACATTATATGCGAATTGTTGCAACGTATGCCATTCAGTAGTACTCTGAGCGAGTACGATATTCTCATCCGCTTTGCCAGCAGCTCGTAAAATTCATCAACTCAGTTGTAAATCTTTTGACAGCCTTATATAGTCAAATCGGAGCCATTGGATACATCAAAGTGGCGCCCGGCACCGCCCCGACCATGAAAAATGTGACCACATGAAAAGAAATTGGAACTTTGTTGCACAGTGCAGAGTTAAGCTAAAGTACAAAATAAAAGAGAAAACAACGTTCTAGCCTTAATTCCTGTTTTAAAAGGCAATAAGTTATCGAATTTTATCTCCCTACATTTTTATGACCATCACTAAGTTTTCGGGTCAGCTGTTTACAATTGCAAAGTCCACAATTTTGCATTTGATCAGCTGTTTTTTTTTTTGGTTATGATTTGAGAGGTATATGTGTGCATTTAAATTGTATACATAACAATTAAGGAGAATGTTCAAAAATGTATAAATGAATGAATAAATTTTGAAAATGAATATCTAAATTTACTGAATTTATTAGATGAAGAGGAGAAAAAGTTCAATATTTTGCAAAAATTTGTTACCAAACGTTTTTGCAATCTTTAGATATAATTAAAAAAAAAAAACATATTTTTCTTAACAAATTAGGAAATTAACTTTATGTGCCTACATAAAGTAAATATTTGCATTTTACAATAATAAGAAAATCTTATGCAATTATTTATTTTAAGTGTGGCTCCATAACCAAACTTGAAAAACACAAAACTAGGTCGAAAAATAATTGTTATAAAACTCTTTCTGGAAAGCTTTTATTTACATTAGTTTGTTTTTGTGCTAATCGGTTGTTGCAAAAAGAAAGGTACATTTTTTATGTTAAATTTGTTGAAATTCTGGTAAAATAATGTAAAGATAGTTAAAACCCTAACTATAATTTTTTCTAATGTAGAATTATATAAAGTTTTATTGGTGAAAAATTCATCTCAAAAGTTTTATGCTATAGACAGATATTAAGCTTCAAAGACAAGAAGCATATTTTAATTTTTTTTTAATATTTTAAAGTTTTTATAAAGAAAATATTTACTTACCATGACCATATTCAACAGATATCAATTAAATACTTTAATCTATATATATATAAAAAATTGTTCAACCTAACCAACTGCTGCAATTTTTGCAGTAGCTTCCTATTATATCGGAAGTTGAAACTCTGAGCAAATGTTGTCAAAAATATGTCGAAAAGTGGATGAAAAACGCATATGAAAATTGTATGAAAATATCAGCTAAAGCATATTCGGTTTTGCAGTCAGCTAGAATTTTAGTGACATTGCAGAAAATTCATAATTTAGTTTTTTTTTTATTTGAAGCGGGAGCGTAGCAACGCACGTCGGGAACGTCAATAGTATATACCTATGTTTTAAAGCCCGAAAATCACAATTCGTTTGGTAATAAAGAATATTAATAATTTAGGTTTTTTTTTTAATTTTTTTGGAGCGAGAGCGTAGCAACGCACGTCGGAAAGGCCCTTAGTATATATGTACATAAGTTTTTTACTCTAAAAATTGCAATTCGTTTGGTAATAAAGAATATTAAAAATTTAGGTTTTTTTTTATTTTTTTGGAACGGGAGCGTAGCAACGCACGTCGGAAAGGCCCTTAGTATATATGTACATATGTTTTTGACTCCGAAAATTGCAATTCGTTTGGTAATAAAGAATATTAATAATTTAGTTTTTTTTTTTTATTTGGAGCGGGAGCGTAGCAACGCACGTCGGAAAGGCCCTTAGTATATATGTACATATGTTTTTGACTCCGAAAATTGCAATTCGTTTGGTAATAAAGAATATTAATAATTTAGTTTTTTTTTATTTTTTTGGAGCGGGAGCGTAGCAACGCACGTCGGAAAGGCCCTTAGTATATATGTACATAAGTTTTTTACTGTAAAAATTGCAATTCGTTTGGTAATAAAAATAAGAACAGGTCTGTTGTCAGAGCACAGCTGTCGGTAACATTAAAACAAGTAATGAGACTCATTAATAAACATAGTACTTAAAACATTCATAATTTTGTTTAAAGGCGCCTACAAAAATTTGACAGGTTTAATTAGTTTTTTTTTTGTTTTTACGGGCTTATGGATAGTGGGTGCCAACTGGTAAATGGTAACTGATGATTGGTAAATGGTAAACTGGTCAACTGGTAACTGGTAAACTGGTAACTGATAAAGGGCAACATCCGTTTCCCATTTGACATGTGCATGTGGTGTGTGGGCGATTGAACTTGTGTGCAGCAATTTGTGATCATTAAAATGGGTTCCGAGGCAACATAGTATTCAAAAACGTTTAAAACAACGCGGGGCAAGGGTCCCAACACCGAAAGTGTCATTCGATGAGCCTCTCAAGGGAGAAAAAACAAAAAAAAAAAAAAACATGTGGGAAATGAGCAATAAAAACGCAGCCAGGAAATCGAAAGACAATAGAATTGCGGCGACCCGGGGTTCGTAATTGTTGGCGTTGGTCATGGTGAACCGTAACAACAGCAACTGTCAGGCATCATCTATAGGCAGATAGAGAAAGATATATATATATAGATTGAGTGAGAGAGAGATTGAGATCCCTAAACAACAAGTGTAGCCAAACACGTGCGTGGGAGCTGCACTTGGCCAGGGTCTAATTAAGGCTTAATACACATGTTGCAGAGTGGGAAATGACCAGACAACCAGGCAAACCAGCAACCTGCCACATGCAACATGCAGCATGGCTATGCTATGCTGCAACATCAACAGCTGTCGTAAACAGGCTCAGACATGGTTAAACGCTATTTCATTTCCACACTCTGCTTAACTCTCTATACAACTAGATACAGTGTATGCTCGATAGTAAGAAATTCTTTTATGTTCCGTAAAATAGTTCCAATTTAAAGCCATATCAATTTTGAATTATTTATAGTATTTATAAATTTGGGATTTTTGAAGAAATATTTTTTAAAGTTTTATTTTTTCAGTTTCTGCAAGACTTTGCGGTTTAATATGTATCTTAAAAGGGTTCTCAATTTCACTTTTGCATGATTTTCTGGATTATACTACATTTCTTATATCACTACTTATGGAAAATTATCTTCTAAAAATATTTCTGAAAGTGTAATTTAATACAGTTCTATGTGTTTCTGAATATTAATTGCACAACATTTTTTTCATTTCAATTTAAAATAATATAAATCCGCCTAATTATAATTATTAACAATAATAATATTTATTACTGAAGAAGTTTTTCCTTATTCCTTGCATTACATTGTTTTATATATTGTTTTGAATTTTTTTATTTTTAGCACACTTTTTTCTATTGAATTGTATCAAATAATTGGCGAATTTTAAAAAAAAAATATTGTCTTATTTATTATTTACAATAAAAATTGTTTTTTAACAAAGATAAATATATTTATATATATACATATATATAATAGGAGTTCTTATTTAGAAATAAGGGATTTAATTTTCAATTAACTAAAAAAAATATTGAATTATTCAAATGTCGCATATTACAAACGAATATATAAAATTAACATTAAATATATTTAATAAAGACTTAATTTTTATCAAACTCAAATCTGATCTGAAAGGTTTTTTTTTTTGCAAATATTTCAATTGTCGAGTGCTCACTGTATTTAGACATGGCAATTCTTGGCGAATTGAAATTAAATTGATGGATTTTTGCTGCTGAAGGTATTTAATATTAAAAGTCTTACTTATTCAGTATGCACTGTAATTGTTGCTATATCAAACTAACTACACACACATATGTGTGTGTCTGTGTGTGTGTCTAGTTTTGAGGCTCATTGAGTATGTTTACGTAGATTTATGTAAATTAGCTCTATAGCATCCTTTTTGAAAGGCGCAAATGATTCCCAGAAGGCAGCAGCAGCAGCAGCAGCAGTGGCAGTGGCAGTGGCAGTGGCAATGGCTTGGCCCATGGGCAACTCTTTCGCTTTCGCCTTTGCCGTGAAAAGTGATTTTTATTTAATTTACATAGGCATACAACAAAACAAAATATTTGTGCAGGAATGCGCATTGCTTTATGACATTGTTGTAAACCCTTTTAGCACACACACACACACACATTCAGACGGGGCAGATCCTTTCTTAATGCCAGACCATCAAACCATATACTATATAAATATATTCAAACAGTTAGACAGACAGACCGCTGACCACCCTGGCCACTGTTGATTTTTCGCGGTCTAATAAAACAGGCCGAAAGGGAAAACAAAAAAGGTTTGGGCCAACCAAAAAAAAAAAAAAAAAAAAGAGTTGAGGCTTTTTGGATCGCCGCCGCCGCCGCATCGTGTTAAATGCTAAGAAAAATCAGTGCATTTTTCCATGGAAATCACGAAAAACCTTTTGGTTTTCATATATATTTATGTTTATGTTGTTGTTGTTGTTGTTGTTGCTTTTCTAACGGGCGGTCTGCTCTTTCTGAACCGGACCTGGGTGCGAGCATTTGCATTTGCTTGACCATTGCCCTTGTCCTTGCCCCAGCCACCGCACATTGCCCCCTATTCTCCATAAGCTAATCAGCTTCAGCTGTCAAGTGTTTGGCTTTAATAATCATATTTACTATGAGTACATATGTTTTGTTTACAGATTTGTTTATTTTTTTTAAATACAATACAGTAAAATTTGCTTGGGATTATTTTTTTCAGTTACTCAGTTATTATATAAAATTAAAAAAACTTTTAACTATGCGAACCTATTCATTCAATTAGGGTATGAAACTTATATGACCTATTAAAAATTGATTTTTTATTTTACCATACATTTTATAGGGTATACAAAATAAATATACTTATTTTTTTTCCTGAATTACTTAATTTTCCTTTTAACTTAAATTGATGTTAATATTGAAGTCGAAATAAATGTTTTATTTGCATTAAATAAATTTAAAAGGGCGATCATTACTTCAAAATGTACTATGGAGATTTATGTCACGTAACGCCCTGTCAGGAAAAGATTTTTAAATGAATTAGCTGGCAAAATTAACTTATATTATTCATTACAATACTAAAAAAAAGTTTTATACAAAAAGGCTTGCACACTTCACAGAGTTTTGCCATTTTACAGCTTTAAGTCGAAACCGACTTTTATTTTTGTCACGTAACGCCACACCTGTTTTTTGCTTATATCTTTTAATCTGAAAATACGAATGTTTTCATCTCTTTTACTAAATATAGTCCAGCAAAACTGCTACTTAGATATACAATTTTTTTTTTAAAATTTTAGTTTTTTTCTACCTTTTCTCACATTTAGGCGTACGACTGTCACGTAACGCCACACAGGAAATGCCCATATAAAGTCGATTATATATTTTAAAGTTCGTCTTAATGTAACTATATGTTGATAAAGATTTAAGAACCATAAAAAACTATATATATATATAGTATAGAAATGAATAATTAAAAACTCTTGCATTATTTGTAATAGCATATTTTTTTGAAGCTTCTATTTTTTTATTCAGCTATTTTTTAAAGCTATATTTTGAACATTAAATATTTAACTTAATAAATAGCTCAAGAATATGAGTGTGTGTTAGATGAAGGATTTGAATATATATAAAATATATAAATAAAATTAAAATAAAATTAAATTGGAAACTATATAACCAAGTAGGAGGAGGATTCGTAGATCATTACAATAACAGAAAATTTCCTAAATTCCGAAAGATTTTGCTTTGAGTAGATTGTTTGGGAATATCAGATCTGGAAACAATTTCTATGCTGCAAGTCTCTACATATATTAATTATTTTTTAATATAGTTATATAAAAATAAAACTGAAAAATGGTTTTCTTTTGTTTTTATTTATTTTTATTTTTTTTTTTCAAAATTGTTAAAGGTACAAAATGTACCGAAGAGTAGGACGATATTATTTAATAAATAATAAACCTTTATTAAAAATGAAAGACAACGGCCTTATACACCTAATAGCAAAAATATAAACAATAACAACATAAAGGGGCCGAAAAATAAATACACTGAAAATAATTTATTTTATCAATTGTTTAAAATGGGCTGTAATTAATTTTATGTTCAAAATATGTAAACTTTGCAAATTTTAATTAAGCTTAAATTTGAATTGTTCTTCTCGTTCTATTTTATATTTTCTAAACTTACGACATTTAAATCAGGTATGTGTACCATAGGCAGTTTTTACTGTACGCGTACAATAATATTTCGCCAGATGACTCAGTTCTTTGTCATTTCAGTGACATTATTAAGTTTTCCTAAAAGCGAATAAACTTTAATTGGTTGCAATTGCTTATATAGATATTATTTTTTATTAATACTTATATTAAATGCTGCTGCTTTGCCCTCTCGCTCTTCACCTTTCTATGCATAAATTTGAATTTTTTTTTTATGTGCCACATTTGACAAACTTTTGGAGCATTTAAACAGTTAAACAGGTTTTTTTTATGTCGTGAATATATTAATCCATAAGAATCCACATTTGCCATTTGATAATCGCATTAAAAGTGCGTTATTAGAAGTGACAACGAATCAGTTTCAATCGACTTAATATTTAAAATATTCAGAAAAAAAACTTTGAATGTTATTTAATTTCGACTTGTAGATTTTTATTTAATTAACTTGGACATTTTCCTAAAATAAAAAAAATCTGCAATGTTTTATATAGACTATTTATTTACTACTATTTCTGGTATTTCTCTAAACTATAATCAATCATTTTTATGTTTATAAACAGCTTAGAATTAATCTCAAATAATTTTAAAATCAAAAATAAAAAAAACTAAAATAAAATCTAATAATAAATACAACAATATTTTTGGTATTTGTTTTTTCTTTCGTTTTTTTGTTTATTTAAAATAATTCATATAAAAGTTTTTCTATAAGTAATTCATTGTCTGCTGATAAGCGTTATGGATTTCAATTTGTTATACGTACATAGATTTATTATTAAATGTTTTTTTTTTTGTTTTTTCTTTTAAAGCAACTCATCGCACACTGTCGACAAATCTTGTTCCAATGTATCAATAATATATAATTAAACTTTGCACTATACTTAGTTATAAATATTAAAAAAAAAAAAAAAATGGGAGGCTTGTCCACTCTGATGACACAGAGAGTTGGAGAGGGAATCGCAGCTGTGTAGACCGGATCGGACCGATCAGGCCACCAGGCTAGTAGTACATCCAAAGTGCGCAACTGAAAACTGATAACTTATCGGGCGATGACGAGGCGCGACAGGTAAAACGCGTGTTGGGTACACGATAAATAAAAAAAAAAATATATATAAAATAATAAATCTATGTACGTTCGGTTAAAAAGTAAAAAAAAAAAAATATATGTGTATGAATATATATATGTATATAGATATATATATATAGAACATAGCAAAGTTTATTTTGAGGCATACCAGATTATTTACAATGCGGCCCAATAGAGCAACTGGGGTATGTGCTAAAGCTGTGATGATGTTTGTTGCTTATGATGATGATGATGATGATGATGATGATGATGATGATGATGATGATTATGATTATAAAGACAATGTTAATGATGTCATGAGGTTTGCTTGTGCTATAAACAGTCAACAACTTTGAGGTAAATGCTATGCTCGCTCGCGAGCAGCGCAAACTTGGCATCGAAACTAATACGCTCGACGGTCTTCTCACAGAATTCAATACGATGTTGTCGCAAAAAGTAGATGAGTCCCAATTTAATTTGTAGTTGGCCAATTTGCAAGCCAATGCAATTGTGCGGTCCAGCGCCAAATGGCAGATACGACATTGGTGTCTGTTTCGATTTGTTCTCGGCATTAAAGCGTTCCGGATCGAAACGCTCTGGATTGGGCCAATACTACAAAGAAACAGGGAAAAGAGAGAAAAATGTGTTTTTAGCTATTTAAAACAAAGAAAGAAACTGCTATTTTCGGCACGCCGAAGTTATATACCCTTGTAATGGTGTTCTAAGAAAATATTGAATACTTTTGCATAAAATAACTAATTTTTGATCCAATTGTTCCTATGGCAGCTATATGATATATTAGTCCGATTTAATTCATACTTTATCAGCTAGTACAGAACAAATTTCTATGTCGATATGGTAAGTTTGGTTGTGATATCTTGTAAATCAAAAAAGTTTTTCATAGTAGAACTAATTTTTCACGCAATTGTTGCTATGGCAGCTTTACGATATAGTGTTCCGATTTTAATCAAACTTAATCAGATTGTACAAATTATTATTATACATCGAACTGTTGAGTTTGATTTGGATATCTTACAAATCAAAAAAGTTGTTCATACAAGCACTTTTCGAGCGATTGATATAGTGATCCGATTTGGATATAAATTGGTCAGATTGGTCACATCATAATACTACATCGATATGCCAAGTTTGCTTTTAATATCTTGAAAAACAATTTTTTTAACCGATCGTTCCTATGGCAGCTATATATCGGGCCGATTTTTACATACAAACTGCCTGCTATCACAAAATATATCTGTGCCAAGCTTCATCAAGAAAAATTAGGTATAGAAACAGACGGACATGGCTATATAGACTCAGCTTGTCGTACGAATAAAGAATATTCATATATACTTTATAGGGTCCGAATAAAGAATATTCATATATACTTTATAGGGTCCGAATAAAGAATATACATATATACTTTATAGGGTCTGAATATAGAATATACATATATACTTTATAGGGTCCGAATAAAGAATATACATATATACTTTATAGGGTCCGAATAAAGAATATTCATATATACTTTATAGGGTCTGAATATAGAATATACATATATACTTTATAGGCACGGAGAGTCTCCTTCTATGCATTGCACATTTCGAGACAAAATTATAATATCCATTTGCAAGGGTATAAAAATTTGGCAAATTTGGTGCGCTTCCTACCTTTGGATCATGATGTATGGCCAAATTGGATATAAAAACGGGCATGCCACGCCTGGCATAGCATTCGGCATGTGGACGGAGCGAATAGAAACGCTTCTTATTAATGGGTGTACACTCGCGTTCCAGTAGCGGCACAATGGGATACATGCGTAAGGTTTCCTCCACAACCATGTCCAGGTAGGGCATGCGTGCAATTAGCTCATAGCTTAATCCTAGTCCGGTGTTATGTGATGCCTCCGCGAATGCATGCCGTATCTCACGGCGTAGACGCTCCTGCATTAGCGGCTGTTTGGCCAACTCGTAGAGGGCAAAGGACATGGTGGCAGAACATGTTTCAATGCCAGCCACCTCAAAGCTGGCCGCTTGGGCGGCCAAAAAGTCTTGATGATGCGTAAAATGCGTCTTGTCCTGCTGCAAATCGGCCTCCTTTTTGAGGGTTAGCAGCATTTCAATGAGATCATTGCGCAAATCGCCGCCTCGTTCACGCTCCTCGATCACCAGCTGAATGACGCGACGCAGGAACTCGGAATGCGGCTCTGTAAATAGCTTGGAACGCAATAGCGGCACCAGCTTCGGCAAAAAGAATATCACAAAGAAGTCTATAATACGTCGTACATTTGGCCGAAATATATCCTGACAATGTGAACCAATTTCCGATTGTGTATTCCGTAAACTGTACGATCGTAATCCAAATGCAATGCTCGCTATCATATCCGTATTATATAGATCGCATACATCCTTGATGCTAACTATAACACCTCTGGCGGCATCTCCACGTCTCAAATCGCGTGTTAAACGCTTCAGATACCATTCTAGATCACAACCAATCTGGGAATAAATAAAAGATTATCAATATAAAATGTAATTCAACAAATTCACTATGCAACAAATCTTTAAAAAACTTATTTGAAATTTACAATTATAGGCGTGATTGTTGGGAACTTATATCAATTTACCTTAATTCAAAAAAAAAAAAAATTATAAATTGGTGCTACCCTCAAAAGAGTATACATATTCACATATATCTCCATACACTAAAAACTGTTATGTAATAATGATTTTTAATTCTTGGGCGACAAAATAAAAATTATTTCCAAAAATTACCATTTTGTCCAGTTCAAAAATTAATTTTTGATAAACTTTTTAATCATCATATAATAATCAATTGAAAAAATCAAAAAAAAAATAAGTCATCAGGCAATATTTTATAATAATAATTACTTATATAAATAAAATATCATATAAATATAACATTTTCTATATTATAAAGCTGTTATTTATAAAATATACCGAAAAACATACCATATGTAACACATATAATATTATTTTGAAAACAATCTATTATATTATCGCGGAAATGTTACGACTTTATAAAGATAATTTTTACTATCAGTAAGTGTATTTATGCCTCTTCTAAATATATACACATATGTATGTTTAACACCTTATAATAAAAATTTGACTATTCAGTGAATAAATTATTTGTGTTTACAACTTGAAATAAGTTGTTATTGAATGAATAACCCTTTATAAATTGCGATGTTTACGAAATTTTGTGTTTATAATCAATGGCATGGATAAATTGTTTATAAATATAAACGCTCTTCACAAATCTTAATTTGTATTGTACTGAGAATTTTGTAAATCTTTCTTATATTCTCTGTGATTTTTTTTTGAAATCAATAATCTCATCAATAAAATTGGTATTATAAAAAATGACAAAAATCAAAAAATACATTAAATATACCGATTATATAATAATTATTTAAAAAATTACAATTAAAAAGAGATTTCAATACTAAATAATAAAAAAAAACAAATAATGTGATATTTTAAAAAATTACAAGCGATGATCTTTCAATTCAATTTTCTGAGAATTTAGTATCAAAATAATATAATAATAGTATTTATGTTGATATTTTAAACAATTAAAATCAATGAAACTACAATTCGAAAAAATTAAATTTAGTAATAAATCTGAATTATCATTACTTGCTAATACTTTTAAAACCTTAGGCTCATAATTTTGTTGCACAGTGTATATAAGTTTGAGGTTACTTGGCCGCCCAAAAAAAAAAAAAACTCACCTCCTCCATGAGAGAGAACATTTGCTTGATCTTGGCGCCCGTAAAGACCGGCGAGAGTCTTGTGCGAATCTCACGCCATTCGGGCTGCCTGGCAAAGAAGAGATTGAGAGAGCCCATTTTATCGTGGCGCATATCACATTTGGCAAACCGATTGGAGAAGCTGACGAAATCCTCGATGAGAACGGTGCGCGCCAGCTGCAGATCGCGTATGAGCAGCGCCGGCTGATGGAATAGATAGATGCCCACGACGGGCTCATTGCGGAAGCGTTCGTCAAAGTAGAAGCGGCGCAGCTGCAGTGCAAACGATTCCTCCAGCTTGAGCACCTTCTTCAGGTTGCCCAGGAGATGTGTGGGCTGCACAAACTTGACGCGGCGTCGCTGCCAATAGACGTAGGTGCGACGCGACCAGATGAACACAGCGGTCAGTATGGTCACAATGCCCAGCAGTATGTTTGTTGAGTAGACCATGGTGGTTGAGCGCGGCAGTGTGGCCAGAGAGTAAGAGAGAATGTGGTGTAGTAGAGAGAGTGTGTGCGGCGTGTGTAGATAGATAGAGAGCGCGCGGCGCGGGTGTGTGAGCTTTTCTGCTGATGCTGTGCTTTGTTGCAGCTGCAATGCAGATGCAGCCTGGTGGGACCGTCGTGGCACGCCTGTGCCAAATACAAATAAATAAATACTTAACAAATTATATCACAATCAAGTTTTGGTCTGCGCGGCGGCCACGACGGCAACGGCAACGGCAATAAAAACAATGCGACGACAACGTCAACAACAAATATGGGCAAGAAGAAGAACGAACAGCAGTAGCGACAGCAGCGAAAGAAGAGTATCACATATACACATACACATACGAGCGCACATACACGCAAAGAATTGAGAATGGCGAGAACAAAAAAAAAACCGCGCTAGCTAGCGCTACAAGCCGACGCAATGAACTGACGTGACGTCGACGCCACTGCTGGCACAACGGGCCCCAAAAACTTAAATTGCGAACACTGCGCCGCAACGTTGATGTCGCCGTCGACAGCGCCGCTCGCGATTATCAACAAAAGCAGAATGCAAAGCAAAGCCAACGATTGACGGGCCACAACAACCACAACTGCCGTCGCAAACGCCCCCGTCATCATGATTAACCGCAATGTGTGTTCACGCATTGGTTAGGGGGGCACGGGACAAGAAGCAAGGTAGCGAGCAACGACACCGCTGAGATCTACTTATGCTCTCAAAGCGCAGTCTCGCCGAATCAACGACAGAAAGTAAACCAAGAGAAAAAGCAAAAGCAAAAAACTCCACATGTGCACAAGCACACTGTGCCAATTTATTAGAACACACGACAATTCGACAAAATTAAAAATTATTTAAATGTATATATATACATATAAGTATGTATGTATGATACTTATATATGTATGTATTGCAGTTATTTATTATTATTATGGCACCAATTGATAGATATTTTTTTTATTTTTTATACATAAATCATATTAAATGCATTTATCAAATTTTGGTATTGTCCCACGGTGCGCCACAGAGCCAGCACAAATGCCGACCGCAAATAAAAGTGAATATTAAAAGCGAAACAACGATAGCGGCAACAACAACCACATCGACAGAAACTACTCCACGTGACAAAGCTACTGACGAAAACAAACTGTGCTCCCGAGAGCCCATACGGCGAACAGAACAGAAAGAGCGATACCAACAAGAAAGAGTGCGAGAGGCGTCATAATATCAAAGTTTTCACATATGTAGCAGAGAGTGAGAGCCGCGTCTGGTTTAAAAATAAAACGCAGGTTCGTTTTTGTGCTCACTTGATGTTCTTATTCATAATTGCGTTTTGTTTTCATTTTTCTACTTTACCAAATTCCTCTTTAATAATCAACCAGGGCGTACGCATAAGCAAGCAAACGTTTTGCGGCCAGGGCTGCACTGACCCCAAACTCGCCAATCATGAAACGTTAAAAGCGCGCGCAAAATTGAAAATTTATATTGTTGTAGGCAACAAAATTCAACAAATCGCTTTACGCTTTACCAATTGTTGAACAAATTGCTGCAGACAGACGATGCTTTGTTGCTAGCCGGAAAAAGGAAACTCCATTTACAACAATTGACAGAAATTTGCACTTTTGTATGTGCAAAACTTTCACGTTCTCTTTAGCTTGCGTTTCATTGTCAACGAACTAACTAAAGTGCGGCATAACTTAAATGTCATGAGGCTTATATTAATATTAGAAGAGATTTGATATTATTTTAATATATTTTTATCTATAACGCTTGTACAATTTTTAAACCATATATGGTATAGTTTAGATTTATAAAAAAGGGTATTTTAATATACATATACGTATATACGAGTATAATCGATTTTTTATGAACATTTAGTATATCAAATTGCAGCCAATAATTGTAATAGTCCCTTGCTAATAAACACCATAAAAAGGGTGTGTCAAATTCGTTACACAATCCCAAAAAAAAGGAAGACACCAACCAAAAAAAAGATTTTTTTTTTTTTTATCTTATTGCCCATTTTGTAGAGACAACAGGCGAAGCAAGTTACAGTTACAAATGTGCAACATTTCCGGTTGCTTCAGTTTGGGATACCAAAATCTGTTGGCCACATTGATGGCCTGAGAGCGGGTTATGTCATGGTTAGGGGGCGACGGCATACGTTGTGCTTTGATTAAATTTCACGCACGACCGCATGGCAAGGGTTTGGGTGGCGGTGGTGGCGGCGGGTGGTTTGTTGTTGGTCGAATCGAAATTGGAATTGGAATACATATGTTTGTGTGTGTGTGTTTACACATACACATATACAAACGCTGTGACTGCAGTTCGATTTGCATTTGTCTTCTGCCGCGCAAAGTGTTTGCCAAACAGCTCGAGAGCTCAACAACCAACTCATAACCCCCCAACCCTCCACCCACGGCAGCCTTACACCGTTGCTTCGCGTAGCCGGTGATGTGTCAATAATCGTCGTTGCTTATGCACACAACGGCTCTACAAACACGCGTGCACTTGTCCTGTGGTGGGTAGGTGGAGTTGGCAAGTGTGTGTTGAGTATAGCATCCCCCTCTTTGGGCATCAAATTCAGTTGAGCTTTAGCTTAGCTCTCGGCGCAGCGCACAAATCAAAGCCGTCTCAATAAACAAACAACGTGCGCATTTCATGCCCAGGCGCCCACCTCCCTCCACAAGGCCTTCTTCTTAGTCAGGTTACCCACAGGATTTGACAGCGTCGCCGCCTTATGCTCATTTCTGTAGTTTTGGGCTGCAACTTTGTTTTGATTCCATTTATACTGTTTACATTAGAAATCTTTTAATTATTTTCACGCATTGTGTTAACTCCTCCACAAAATCGGCGAGCACGCATCCCAAAACAAATACTTAGGACTAGCCAAAGCCTCTTCCTAGTCCTTGTGTCTCATAGTTTCGTAGTGTTTTTCACTTGTGGGAGTTGCGTCAGGTGGCAACGCTTAAACGCCCCCTTTACGCCTCCTAAGTGCTTTTCAAGTTCTCATAGAACACATACATACATATAATGTTAATGACTATAATGTAGATGGTCTTACGGGGTGCGGGGTACGGGTTGGTAAGTAATTTGTACGCTTTTTGTGGAATCAGGCAACATTTGTGCTTGGGATAATGTAACACTTGTCTGAACCGCAGCTGCGGGTGGCAATCTATAAATTAATTTTTTTTTATTGTTTGTTTGGATTATATACCATATGAGTCTGTAGAATGTTTCAGGTCTTAGCTAACAGAATTGAGTATATTATTTTTGAATATTAAAATTTTTTCTTTAATTTATACATTTACTATTATATAATCCTAATTATTGTATATATCAATTAGTAGCCTATATATTACAATAATTATATTATACAATAAAATCTAAAATTTCTTTCTAAATTATAGACAATTTATATTAGATATTTCACATCTTTTGTTTAAGTAAAAAAAAATATTATGAAAATTGAGAAAATTTATTGGCCCACTTGCAAAACTATTAGAAAAAAATACATTTGATAAAAAATATAAAAAATATAATAAAAATAAACAGGAATCACAAATAAGAGTTGAGTTTAAAAATTAAAGCTATAAAAATTATCTGGATAAATGGAAAACTCTTAGCTATGGGAATTTTCTGTGTGGCGTTACGTGACAGTCGTACGCCTAAATGTGAAAAATATGTAGAAAAAGGCAAATTCATTAAAAATTATTTGTATATCTGAGTAGCAATTCAGCTGGACTATATATATTAAGTAAAAGAGATCAAAACATTCGTAATTTACGATTAAAAGATATAACCAGCAAACAGGTGTGGCGTTACGTGACAAGAATAGAAGTCGTTTTCGACTTAATTAGGAGGCAGTATGCTAAAAACAAGAAAAATATTATATATTTGATTTGTATTATAAAAATTAATATTAACTCAAATAAAAATAAAAATCAAAATTATTTTTCATATTAAAAAAATCCATAATATTGGTTCATTAGTGACATGTTATATACATATAATATGAAAGCTATTAAGACATACATCGTAAAAGTTTTTAGATTTTATTAATACAACAGCTGGTTCCAAAGATATTTATTTTTTCTAATTTTTAATTTTGTTTTTCTTATGATTAAAATTTAAAAATAATTTTTTTTTTTTAAATAAGATTGTTTTTTTTTTTTTGTTTTTTAATAAAAATCGGCAAATAAGTTTTCTTTTATGCTTTTTTTCATTTTTTAATTATAATCGTTACGGTTCCTGATAGTAATAATTTAAATAGAAAAAATATATTAAAATAAATATGAAATTCTCTTGTTTATTGAAACTTTCGATATTAAAATCAGCTTTTCAAAAATATTGAAAGTCCTAAAATTAAAACGAAAAATGCAGCTTAAAATTAAATTTTCAAACAATCTGTAAAATTTTTTTTTTTATCAAATTTTTTCCCTACATATTTGTGACAATTGACTGTTTTATTAAATCATAGAATAAATCATTTTTGAATTCATATATATATTGCGAATATTTCTTTGTTAATCTGGTATGATTAAAAAAAAAAAACATTTCAGTAATTAATTTTCTGAGAGTAAATTTTTAGGTAAGATCAATCCCCAATTTTAATAAAAAAAAAAATAAATAAATAAAATAACTTTGAAATCGAAAATAGTTAGATTTTTGACTTTTTAAAAATAATTATAAATAGCTAAGAAGTTTAGTTAAATTATATTAAAATGGATTACGTTCGGGTATTCCGCTCTTTTCATTGTTTTATAAGTTTTTATATGATTTAATAATTCTTTTATAATTCAGTATATATGTATGATAATCCAAATCTGTTTTACCTTTAATAAAAATATCTATGTATCTTTGTGCTTATAGGTAAACTATATATACATATTTGTGTATCATTATTCTCTGGTCTGGTCAATCAGCTCTGCACCTGCATCTATGGGATCTACATGTCCAGTTTGCTAATCTATAGATGAAATCCATTATAACAACAATAGATACAATAATATAAGTATAATAAGGCACATGTGTGTCTGTGTGTACCGATTTAGATTGAGATTGAGATGCACACGGTGTTCCATTGATGTTCGAAACAGATAAAGTGCGTAAAATAGATGCGTAATTTGACGTTAATGTTACGCTAATAATAATCTGTCAGCTCGCATTAGACATGGCAACACACATGGACTACACTACACTCTACCTATAGTTGGTGCCAGGATACAGTTGACTGCCTCAAGGATACCCAAGAGCAGCTGATCTTTATCTAATGTACATGTGTGTGTGTCCGTCCGTCCGTCCGTTTGTTTGTTTGTTTGCTGCCGTACAGGCGATTGCAATCAAAATGCGAATAAGTATGCGAAAATGCATTTGATAATGTGCTTAGGATACCCTCGATATAAGGCGACGTAACGACCTTACAATATTACAATGTTGCTACCGTTTTTAAAGAATTTTCAGGGTCCGGCGTGTATTCCCATTGTTGGTGTTTGCCATTTTGACGGGTTTCGATTACGCTTACAATTTTCGAAATATTTTTTTTTTTCAATTTTCTTGTCTTACGATATGTTCTTTTCCTATTGTGTGTGTGTTTTTGAAGATGATCTGTCATGTGTGTAATCCACTCTGCTCGTTGCTCAAAGTTAAATGATGCGCGCCTAAGTTGTGCAATTTTCAAGGGTCGAACTACCCAAGAAAAAAAAAAAAAAGACCAAAGAGACCGAGTTTTCTACTCTGCTTCCTTATATTTTTTTTAGATACGCCTCGACGGCTGATGAAAGCAAATTGCATGAACAAATAGAGCAGTTCCAAAATAGTATAAAAAAAAAAAAATTAGAAAGAAAAAAAATGCATTGCAATTATGGAATGTAAGTATGTTGAAGTCAGGAGGCAAATCCCACTGGGCGTCGCAACAACCAGCAACCACCTCGAATTGCGACTCCCCAAGGGGGAATTCTCAATGTGCCTGGCAAATTTACTATGTTAATGTCAATTTAGGCCTTAACTGCAAACCGAGCTGGTCATAAAGTCAAAGTCCAACAAATGCAAAGTCAAAACGCAGAAAAAGTGTTTTTTTTTTTTTAGCTATATTTTGTTTCCTTAAAAAAAAAACCCACATAGCATTAAATGAGAACTCGAAACTGAGTTAATTTAGTTTCTAGGAAATGCAAAAAAAAAAAAAAAAACTATTGAAAACAAAAAGATCTTTGCGCGCTGCTCTGAAAACCTAGAAATCTAAATAGTTCGCTTCAGTTCAGTTCAGGGAAGAGTTGAACAAAAAACAAAATTGAAAGGACACAAAAAATAAAGGATGCACTAACATAAAATGCATTTCCGCGTATTAACGTTAGGTAGGAACGCCTTAACCCGTTACCGACTCACAAATTGCAAATAGTTTTGCAGGGGTTGAAGGGGTTAAAAAACATGCGCCCTTTTTTTTTTTATTTTTAACGCTCATAAAACAATAAAGCCATAAACCTTGTAGCGACATAAATTAGAAGATATGGAACAGTACCGATCGAAGGGTTAAAAAGTGCACGATTTATTTTTTTTTTGTTTCTTACACTTATTTTTTTGCTTTCTGGCTTGTTTTTGTAATTGTTTTCTGTTTTTTTTTTTATGTGATTCTATTTCTATTATTGTGTTCTTTTAGGATTTACAACTTGGTCAGCGAATGGGTTAAGCAATGCCAAAAAAAAAACCAAAACTTCGCGGAATTTCAAATATCTACGTGGAACTTGTAAAAACTGCACTAAGAAATGAAGAAGTTTTTACTTTTTTTTTTTATTTTTTTTGGTCATCTTTTTGAGTGTTGACTGCTGCGGCGAAAAAAAATCAACTTCAACTTCAATTTAACATAAAGGCGCAATTAACGTTAACCCCTTTGTGCCCCTGGATGCCGCCTTTGAGTTTTTTGAGCCAATAAAACTGTCGCATAAGTTACAAATTTCGTTGCGCCTCCAAACAATAGAAATTATACATTTTAATTAGCTCCAAAAACCAAAAAAAAAAACGAGAAAATATAGAAGCCCCGATCAAAATTGATGTCTTAACCTGCTGTCGCTTCGTTTTTTTTTTCGTTTTTTTTTATATATATATTTTTTTTCTCACTGTGCGGCCTTTCTTTCACAATTTTCCTCAATCAATTTATATTCTCAGGGCTCCTCAACTATCGCACACCATCTCTATAGAGTCGGACCCTCAAATCGAGAGACCTTAATGCCATGTGTTTCATTTTTATGAGCCTTAACAAATTTGTACAAATTGCTGTTGGTGGTGTTGTTGTTGTTGTTCAATTTGTTGTTGTTAAATGTATCTATTAGCTGGCTTGTTGTCTGTAGACCAACTTTGAAAACCAAATTGGACCAAAGCAGATTGCTCAACACAATAGAATAGGGCTCAAACACTTGATACACATGATGAGAATTTTTTTGGTGAATATAAAAAGAAAAAACTGGGCCAATAAAATTATAACAAGTGTGAAAGTGTTAAAATAATATTTATACTTAATTTTTGTAATGAAAGTTAATGTTTTAAAATTGTTCAAGTTGATATAAAGTCTATATGCACATATACACATAATTCCTTTTATATATATTTAACTAAAAATCCAATTTAATTAAATAAATCTTTGAAAAAACTTAAGTTCTTTTGTGTATATATTTGTAGGCCTTGGTAATGTTTTTTTCTAATAAATAATAAATATTTATTAAATATGAAACACAACGTCCTTATTAAATCAATTGCAAAAATAATTAACAATTAAAATATTTACTTTAGTTATTGTAATTTTTAAGCCAATCATTTCTTGTATCTGTAATACGTTTTAGTATTAATTAGTTTTTATTTTTAAAATCCTATAGAATTAAATGATAGTAGAGCTAACTTAACTGTTAAAAATGTTTGCTTAAGTTTCTTCTTTATTTGTTGTATGTAGAAACAAATTTTAATTTGAATTATTTAATTTTCATGTTGTCATAACATTAAGGTAAAAAATATATTTATTTTTGAGGTAAAGAATTTTGAAGTTGTTGCATTAATACATTTACATAAGTAAATAACGAAATTCTTTGTTTTTATTTCTAATTTTTATTTATTGTCCAGAACCGTCAGCATTTATAACAAAAATATGGCAAGTTACTTGTTTAAATTTAAAAGCCACGGGCTATCTATTAATATCCTAGATTAAGCTAAATAAATTGCAATTTTTAAAGTCTTATTTATTTATTTTTTTTTACATAATTTTCGTAGGTTGTCTAAGAGAGGTTTTATTCAAACACAACAAATATTTTAATTTATATTATACAAAATAAAGTACTATATTTAAGTTTATATGTTATTTATTTGTTTAAATAAAAATTGATATTTAATATAAATATAATAATACATATAAATAATTGTATATATAACATATAATTCATATCATTTTATATTTTAATCATATACTTATCTGCAATGTAAATATAAAGTAATCCCAAAAAATTTAAAAATTGTCAAACAGAGGCAGATTTTAAATAAAATTGATTGATATATAAAAATAAAAAAATTATAATATTATTGTTAAACTGTTTGAATTTCATTTTAATAGAATTTTCTCTACTAAGGACCCTTTGGCATATATTGTTAAAAAATGCAGAATTTTTTTGCTAAATGTAAATACTTTGTAGACACAAAAAGTAAATTTCTTCATTTGTTTCAGATTATAGTCAACGGAATTGTTGAAAAATATATGGTAAGATAATGCTAATAATTCTACACCTGATCAAGAATACTTTTAATGGTCACAGACGTCTCCTCCGATGCATTACACATTTTATAACACAATTACCATTTGCAAGGATACAAAAATTGAGTTGAATGATAAATGATGTTAGACTATGACTTCTACTTCAGACTGTAGCCTATTTTACCCGATATATATATACATATATATATATACATATATACTTATATAATTTTCGCATCTTATAGTCCTATTTTATTTCAAATTTCTTTCAACTTTTCAATTTAATTAATAACAAATTTTTAATAAATTAACGCAATTTTTGACTTGCAATAAATGCGATATTAAATGTTTTAATTAAAATCCAATTAAAAAAATTGCTTAATTCTATTAGTTAATTAAAAAAGGATGTGTGTGTGTAGCTTTTGTGTGTTAGTTTTAAAAGCTGTGTGTGTTTATGTGTACATATATAAAGAAGCTATCAAATGAAGTTGGTAAATATTCATTCAGTGCTGGCACAAAGTTTGTGCATTTTTGAGTTTAACAGGAGAGGCGGGGGGACAGACAAAGGAACAGGGGGGAATGGTAGCGACTCAATCAACATGTCGTGGCCATGTCTAAACTGAAACAAAGCCGCCAGGCCAACATTTGGCCACAAGTGCAAGCCCGCAAAAACTGCAGCTTTGCAGTCGAAAAGTGCAATGCAGAGGTGTAGATGCAACACAAAATGCAAACGGAAATGCAGCCAGTGGAGCAGCAGGAGCAGGGGGCAGGGGCAGGGGCAGGGGCAGGGGCAGGGGAAAGGCAACAAATCGGAGTTGCAAGCAACATTGTTTGGCCTTAACTAAGACTGAGCAGTGTGGCAAAACTTCTCTGATTAATGGCAAAAAAGCTGTGCATTGGGGGCATATTCGGGCATTTAAGGATAATCAACTTGAAGTGTGTGTCCTTTGAACAGTTCAGTTGCAATTTATGCATCTTAATTAAGTCGGCACGTTAATGTAGCCAGCCGGGCAGCAACCGGGCAACTGGCCAGCCAGTGAGAAGCCAATTTTTTGTGTTTGTTAATAAAATCAATTACGTATCATAAATTTTAAAATGCCACCACATTCTCTCTCTCTCTCTCTCTCTCTCTCTCTCTCTCTACCCCAGCCATTGCATTTATGCAACCCGGAACGTGCAACGCGTTGCCAACCATTTTGCGATCCAATCCGGCGTCCATTTCGTGGTTATGTCAGCAGCAGCGCTTTGGTCGTCGCTCGGGTGCCACATATTAATTCCAGTTTCGCACTCTCACACTCTTCTTTGGAAATGGCCAGGAGTCCTGCCAGGACATGCCGTAAATAGTTGTTTACCTCCTTGTGTGCAACGGCATCCCTGCTGTCCGCCATCTCCCGTTGGCGCTGCTTTTGCATTTATTAATAATTATAATGTCTGCGCTTGTCGTACACGGCGGCAATGCAGTCGACGCCATTTGCCTCATCCTCATTCGCATCCTTGCCAGCGTGTTTTTGGGATATTGGCCATGTTGGGTTAAGTGGGTCGGGGATCGGGAATCGGGGGGTTGGAGGCGTCTCTCTTTTGGGTTCGACTGGCAGCCTGGCATTCATAAATCGCAGCTCATTTCGGCGTGGCCACGGAATGCACACGCATAATTATTTCAACATGCAGTTTTGCACGCCATTCCATGTGGGGTTCAAAATGGCTAGGGAGGGTAGTTGAGGGAGGTGGGCAGCCTGATTGTGGGTGTTTGAATCTGAATTCTGAAATGGCGCAGAATGTGAAACCTCCAAAACACTGAAGGCCTGGAATTTGCCTCTAGAGGCGTATGCAACACATGCTCTGCGCTCTCCGACTTTAAATTCAAATACTTTTGTACATACTGAATAATGCATTCGATATTTATCGAATATATCGATTGAACATACTAAATAATGCATTTGATATTGATCGAATATATCGATATTACTTTAAGATTGAATTTTGGCTGAGTGTATTTGAGGAAAATATTTCTTTAATGTTTGATTTGATTCGCTAAAAATTTAGATATATGCATTATTATTTCTTTTTAATAAAAACTTGTTGTTTGGGAGTTTTAATATTAACATTATCTTTTTTTTTATTATTGTCAAGAAGCAGCCTTCTTAATGGACTATAACATGTTATTTTAAACATTAAAGATCATCCACGCTACATGGAAAGCTGAATCCTTTAAAATTTTAATTAAAAAAAAAAAGGAATTTAGGAATTTTTATATTTCAATTTTTAAGTAAGTTTGATTTGCTTTAGTTTCCATATATGTAAATCAGAAAAACTAGTTTTCTGAATACAGCACGAAAATTTCAAAAATTGTTGCATTTATATAGAATAACATGAATATATGATAAGATGTTTATAATTTACACTTTCATTATTATTATTATTAATATCATACCTTTGCAATAGTCCTAAAAATTGTTAATTTTTTACTGATTACAAATGATATTTACTCATTTTATGATTTATTTATATATTTAGTGCTTATCCTAACAAGTTAAAACTCTTCAATTTGGACACAATAAAACAAAAGATTTTTAATACAACATATTTTCATTTTGATTGTTTCTTATTACTTTTTTTATTTACTATTATTTAATTTTTAAATTTTTTTTTGCAATACAATTTTATGCAAAATTGATTGGAGATTGATTAAAAAAATGTTTAAAAATTGGTATGACAGTTTTTGATTTAAAAAAAAATAGCTAGATTGACAGGCCTATATCTTGACCAATACTTAAAATATAGTTTGAATATATAAATCATTTGAAAGGTCGTTTTATCTCCTTCAAGTTCGCTATGGAAAAGTTTTATGCGTTTGCCACAAAAAATTGTTATTACCAGTTATGTGTTAAAGGTGTCTCAAAAACTTTATTTTGGGGGTCATTTGAAAATTACAAGTAAGCACAAATACTATACTTAAATAGGACTATAACGCACATTGTCATTTTTGTCGCACACTGTAATAAATATTACAATATAACATTTAAAAGCGGAGAAACAATTTTTTAATTTTTATTTTTGTTCTACTATATATACTAATAATTTATTTATTTAAATGTAAATTATTATAGTCTTGAATAAATGTGTTTATGTTTTCATAGATCATAATTAAACATCGAACTGGTGAGTTTTTTGTTGTCATGTCTTGAAAAGCAAATGATTTTCCACACAAGAACATATATTTCAATCGAGTATTTCATAATCAAGAATATATATACATATATATGTACTTCATGGGGTCGAAGGCGTCTTCTCTTTACTATGTTTTTTAAAGACTACCAAATCATGTAATATTTCCAACAAACTCTTCCAAAGCGTACATTATTTAAACATCGATAGTATCGATATATATTTTAAAAAACTTGTCAGCACCATTCAGTAAATTTAGGCAGTGGTATATAGCTATATGTATATGCGATACTTTTGTATATAAACAGAACTATCATAATTTTTCAAACAAGCTCTCCCAAATCGTACATTATTTAAATATCGATAGTATCGATATATTTTTTTAAACATATCTCAGTACCATTAAGTAAACTTAGGCAAGAATATTTATTAGCTATATGTATGTGCGATATTTTTGTATATAAACAGAATTCTCATTAACTTAACTATAAAATTTAAATTGAAATATTTTTTAGAATTCTCATATTAAAGTTGAAACCTATAAGGTAAACTCTACTTGATGCTTAGTATTAAAATTTACTATAGGGATATTAAGGAATTCATCTTCAATGTGCAACTATCTATTATTATTGTTGTTGTTTTTGTTGTTATTGTTGTTTAGTTGGAATCCCTTTAGCTTTGAGTACCCGAATTGCGGGACCATCAACTCTTGGGGTTAACCAGATTTCTCATTTGAATGCAAATGCAGAAGCCGCCATTGACTATAATAAAAGTTTGCACAAGGAGCAGAGCAACAGCAAGGATATGCACACACACACACACACACACACACACATACATATATAGAGTTACAGCTGACGTTGTCTTTGGATTGTTAAGTTGCTTTTTGGCTTATCCTTTTTGCCCGCTCTCGCTCGCACTCTCCTGCAGCTAGGATCTGTTGTTGGCAATTACTGGATGCCCCGGCCCCGGCCCCGCCGCCCAATGCCCGATTTATACCGTTACACTGTGTAACCAATTCTCCATGGTTGCGCAATAACTGCAAATTTAATTTTGCAATTTCGCGCCTTGCCGTCAACCCCGCCTGCCTGCCTGTGGCCCCCTTTGCCCTTGTCAATGCAGAGCATCAAAGTGTTTGCTTCTTATGCTCGTCCTTTTTTTTCCCAGGCGCACATAAAAATCTTTCGCACACACACACACACACACACACACACACCTAATCTGAGCTTGTTTATATGTGCTATAAATTTAGAAATAAATTGGCAAAATGCTCTAAGACCGTGGAAAGCCTCAAAAGCATTTCAAAATTAGCGGCAAGTTCATCGGGAAACTGTTTTTTTTTTAGATACTCAATAGAAAGTTGGAAATTTGTTTTATATTGTTGTTTTGGGAGCCTTTAATAAAAATTGAAAATTTGCCTTATTAATTTGTATTTTGTGTGAAATATATAGAAGCAGGTCTAGCCAAGTTTGCTTTACATTAAGAGTGAAAAAAATAATATTTTCTATAATATTTAAAAGTCATCAGGGTTAAAAACTATTTCTAAATTTACAACTCCCAGAACATAGTCAAAAATAAAACCTTTTCTTATGCAAAATAAATGTATAATCATGATTTCTATTTTTTCTTAAATTTAGAAATATTCATTTAAAAGAAATTTTTTTTATTTTTATTTTAAATGTCTCTTGATTGAGCCCAAGCTAAGCCAAAAAATATAACCAAAAAATTTGTTTTCATAATTCAATAACCTTTGAATATCCCAAAAATCAAATTATAATAAAAAAAATATATTTTAAAATAAATAAAATAAATCGGTTTAATTAATCTGTAAAAGTTTATATAAATATGTACATCAAAAAAATCAAAATTGTAATATAAAAAATATATTTTAAAATAAATAAAATTAATCGGTTTAATTAATCTGTACAATTTTCTCCGCTCTGAAATGTTACATTGTTGAATTAATTATAATTTATAAAATCTTAAGTTGTACTATTAAGTAGAAAAGGAAGAAAGAAAATATATTATTACCCCACTTTTAAATCAAATTTACAACATTTAAGTGAATAAAAAATTGAATTGAATTGAAAAAATTATAGAATATAAGTAATATTTGATACTTTTGCAATTTCTTCGGGCTTTTTTATAATTTTACTAAAATTAAGAAATATTAAAGCGTTTGATCTACGAGACAGCATTGTTTGTCATTCGGAATAAATAAATAAATATATAATTTTGTATGTTAATGGAAAGTTTTCATAGTAAATATAGTACAAAAAAATTCCTAAAGCTAGAAAAATATTATATTGTTTTGTTCTATGGGACAACAGTGCCTACTACCCAACTAAATTTTTAATTAAATATGTTAAGAACCGTAATGTAATTAACTATATTTGTACTTTATTTTAAATATTCAATATAAATATTATATTTTGCAATTAAGAGGCTATTTTAACTGTTTTACGTATGTTTTAAAATCAAAAGAACTAATCCATAATGTTAATAAATTTAATTTTTAAAAATTATTTTTTAAAAAAAAACTCTTATTCAAAATTTACAATTCTTATAAATTCGACAAAACTTATTCGTTTTTCACCCGAACTTATTCTGAAAATAATATTTTTAATTGTTTTGGCTTGCTCAACAGATTATATTTTTGTATTTAATTTTCAGAAATGAATATTATTTAAAATACTGTATTATTAAATTTTCAAAAATTGAAATTGACAAATGTCAAAAGTTGAAAGTTTAGGAAGAACCTTTTCCTAGATTTCCAACTCACATAGCTTCGTCAAAACTAAACCGATTTCTACACGGAATTTTTTTTTAACATTTTTTTTTTACCTCAATATAAGTCGAAAAACAACTAAATTGAAATTTAATAAATAATAATATTAAAAATGTCTAATAGTTCTTTAGGCTAAAAAACATCAAAAGAAACAATTCCCTATACAAATTATTTAAATTTTGATAAAGTTATGAAAATTGGAATAAAGAAAAAGAACATTTTCTATAATAAGTATTAATTTAAATGTCTAATAATTCTATAGGCAAAAATACAACAACAGAAACGATTCCCTAAAAAAATGATTTTATTTTTATTACATTTAAGAAACTTGGAAAATTCGAAAAAAAAATCATTTTTTATAGAAATGAAAATTTGTCATATTAAATTTCTTCAACTTCTTTTTAACTTTAATAACTATTGATTTAATAAAAAGATATTGTTTAAGGCAATTCTCTTTGTATGATTCTTTATATAAATCTCAGAAAATTTTTATAGATCCATCAGCAAGTTGTTGTTCCGATAAATATACGTAAATTGTCAACTTGCCTTGGCTTTTGTTTGGTTTTATTTTCTTCCATCGATTCAAAAGTAAAATCTCTGTTGGAATTTGGTAACTGTAACTGAAACTGAAATTGTATCTGTATCTGTATCTGTATGCTGCATCTTTTGAAAAGTTTTCGCACAAAGTGAATCGCTAATATTGCCACCAAAAAGCAATTGTGGAGAGAAAAAATCCATTTCAGGTTATCCGCGAATTTCAATCAGATTTCGCGTTGCTTAACAAAGTGAAACATGGTTGCCGCTGCCGCTGCCTCTGCTGGCGTCGACGTTGACGTCGACGTTGGTAAATATAAATGGCTGCTTTTTGGCAATATTTGGTGCTAAGGGGGGGGGGGGGGGGGGGTTGGGGCTGGAGCAATGGGGGAGGCAGAAGATATATAAAAATAAATATACACAAAGAGCATACGTGATATGCAGAAGAAGGCGAGCGTGCTGCCAGGTGGGTGGAGTGGGAGAGGGGAGTTTGTGGCAAGGTGGCAGTGTGTGGGTGTATCAATGTGTGGCACTGTCACAGGCTTGCCACGTGCGGCATTTAAAGACGCAACACGTTTTACAAAGAGGACAAAGTTTCGGGGGGGGGAAATTGTCAATTGCCATAGGAAATCCACTTAGGCTCGATTTGACAAAAACTATTCGTCAAGAGGTGTGTGCGAGTGTGTGTTTAGTATAAGGGGGGTGGCTGTGATTAGAGGGGTATAGGGGTATAACGCAGCTGGCGCGCGTGAGCAGCCAAAGATTTATGGCATCTTTTTACGTGGCAGTTGAACGTTCAACTCTTTTGGATGCCAGTGTGGCAGCCAAAGTTACGGCAAGAAAATCTCATCAAAATTTTATTTAAATGCACATAAATCTTGCAAACAGCTGCACATATACACACACACAAACACACGCACACGCACACACACAGGGAAAGATACACAGTTAGTTTACAATTATCCACAAAGCCAGCAAAATGCGCTTAAGCACATTGTAAACAATTATTATGGAGGCCTGCCAAACTAACCATTAAAATTGTTAACCATTGGCGCCACTTTCTGATAATAAACAAAAACTGCAAAAGATACAACTCAAATGTGTATCTCTTGGATACATTACACTAGGCAACATCGTATATCGAACTCTTTCGATTTTTTTTTTATATGTTAAATGGGTCGCAGATTCTGAAATACGTTGGAGGGTGCATTTTCGAGTTAATCGATAAAAGCTAGATTTTCGAATTATTCAAAAAAAATTTAGCTTTGGTGTAGTGACAATATCTCCAAACATAGTTTTTTGATATTAAAGTTGTTTATATATTTTTTAAAAGGCAATTAAATAGTCTATTAATCTGTTGTAAAACATTTTTTAACTGGATTTTTAGTTTAGAAGTTATTATTATTTGAAAAAAATTGAAAAAATATCACACGGCAAATATAGAAGATTTTAGCTTACAAGTGGAAAATGAAAATTTTTATTTTTGTCTAAAACTATGGAGAGATTATGATATTTCTAAAAACTCTGTAAAATCCAGCTTGAAATAAAAATAATGCCTAAAAATGTGACCATTTATAAAAAAGATATTTTTGTGCAATTTTTTATTGAGAAATCGAATTTTGGTTTTTTTTTTTTATCACTCTTTGGATCTGTAGGTTTACTAAATCTAATAAATACAATTGTTTTGTATGTATAAATCAAAAAATATGGAAGTTATTAGCTTAGGATTGGAAAATGAAAATTTCTTATTTTTGTGTTAAAAATTTCCAATATGTGGAGATAATGATATATTGAAAAACTCTGGAAAATTCGAAAAATAAATTGAAAACCGTCAGCCGTTCCACCTTTAATATAAATAAACTATGTCCAAAGTTATCGTATCTTTGCCAAAGCTACATTTTTGAAAATTCAAAAATTTAGCTTTTATTAAAAATTTTTTTTTTTAAATCTACGAACCATTAAACCAAATAAATCGACTTTAAAAAGACCGGGATACAACATGTTGTTGCATAGTGTTATTAGCAGCGTCATGTGTTGCATAGAATGTGTGTGTTTTTTTTTGAGGCATTTGGAGGCTTGTTTATCTATTCAGCGTTGGCGTGAGAATTTATTTTTTTTTTTTTGCTCGTGGCCACGCCTTCGACCAGCGGCCATAAAAGTCAGCGCCATAAACAAATCAAACACAAGCCATATTAACGATGAGAACTTTGAAACATTTTTCAAACAGTTCTGGCAAAAGGCAAAATATTTGGTTTTCTGGTCATGCCAAGAAGATTCCAGAATTGAATTGTTGCAAGTACACGCAAGAGTACACACATACTATATTTAACATATAAGTATATATATATATATATATATATATATATTATAAGAAGTCCAGACCTTGTGCAACTGAGGCCCCAGCAATTTTATTAAAACATTTTTATGACCCTGCATTTTTATGGCCAGTAAAATAGCAGCAGAAAAACACACAAATATCAAAAATCAAAAAAAAAAAAAAAACGAAGAAAACAAACAAGAAAATGAAAATCGAAATTGAAATTGAAATTGGAAAATATACAAAAAAAAAGCAATTAAACATCAAATTTCAAATTGCAGACAAGTTGATCAATTAGATTTACCCGATAATCAATAACACTAGCAATAGTATCAATGAAATTTAAACTAATTTTAAATTTATTTTTTTTCAATTTTTTCCAATGCTTTCCATTTTATTTTTAATGTTCTGCTTTTTTTTGTTTATAATATTTAATTGAATCCGCAAATATTTATCCGCATAAAAGTTATTTTTCAATAGTAATTCAATTAATTCATTTAAATATAAAATTTTATGGCTTTTTAAATCTAAAGAAAATTTAAAAAAATGTCGAATTAAAATAATTGTTGGCAATTGAAATTGAAAATTAATAAAGAGCCGCATATATACATAAATTTGTTTTTATAAATTAAAACCAGATACCTTTTGGATAAAAAAGAAAAATATTATGAAATTAAAATAATTTGTTAATGTTTAGCAAAAAATTGAAAAAATAACTCTTATTTTTTTTTAGTTTTTGTTATAAAAATCAAAGATTAAAATTGAATGTAAATATGTTTGGAACAAACAAAATTTAAAACAAGCAGGATTTGTGGCTAAATACCTTTCATATGATACATGACATCAGGACATGTTATGTCAATATTAAGGATACCAAGTATAAGAAAAACATTAAATTTTTATTTCGTTATATATAAGAGTAAAAATTAATATTAAGGATATTATTAATAAAAATAACTTTAATTTTGAATTTTATTTAACATACATTTAAAATTAATTTTTTTGTTTTTTTTGTGATTCCTGATTAAATTACATTCTTGGTGTTTTGAATGGCTTTAACTTCAGTTTTGAAAATATAAAATTATCTTTGAAATAAATGTATCAAGTGCTGAATAAATATTTATTTTGATAAATAAATTATTTCAATTGACGTTGTCAATCTTATTCAGTCTTATGACATCAAACTTATATATAAATGAACATTTATTTATTTAATTTAATTTTACATATATTTTCCATATTTATATTCCTTTGTCTAATTAAATAAAATTTAAATATGAATGATCATTTATTTATCGTAATTAATTTTACATATACAATGTTATATATTTAATATTTGTATATATAAATAAAGTTCTTGCAATCTGAATATAATTTGTATTATGTATACATATTTTATAATATTTTAAACAAGCAATTAAAATAAGAAACTTAAACAGTAAAAAAATGTATTATACAATTGCCTAGAATTTAGATACAGATGTAAGTTTTAATTATAAAAATTATAACATTATTTTTTACTTATATTATTTAAAAATAAAAACCATATCTATAACATTTTACATTCTATAAAAAATAATTAACTGTCACTTTTTTGAATATGTTGTTCCTTAGATATTCTTGTTTTAGATTTATTTTGTAACATTGAAGAAATAAAATAAATAAATAATATTATAAATATGTTCGATATCCTTTAAATTCAAAACTTACAAAAATATTTTAGTGAACTATAATAAATATAATAAATTAAATTCCCAATTATATAAATGTGCGTAAAAGAAACAAATGTTAAAGTATATAAAATATATAAATGCAAATTTGGAATACAATGTTTTTTTTTTTTAAATCCTTTATAAATCCATAAATATGAACTCTATATATAGATATATTGATAAAGAGCACAGAAGCAATCAATTGTATTTCAGTCGATTATTAAGCTACTTTTAAAAATATCTTCAGCTGTTTGACAAAGTTGTGTTACTTTGTGCCACAAAATGTAAGGGAAGCAACAATATTGAGCTGGGCAGTGGGGCGGGGTTGGGGTTTTTTTGGGGGCACAGAGACACCCTTTTTTTTGTTTTTTGTTTTTATTGTAACACACAGTGCACATCAAAAGTATCTGGGATGTACTTTGGGCTAAAAGTTTGCGAATTGAATTCGCCACACGACTATGCCACACGCGGCTCACCAAATTTTGCACAATTTTGCGTGCGAAGCGGCCGTGTAATGATGCCATGTGCCCAAAGGAGGGCGGTGGAGAGAGTGTGGGCGTGGCAGTGTCAAAGCATGTCAAAGTGCCGCAGACGAGCCGCTTGGGGTTGCAAGTTGTGTGGCAGCAGCAGCGTCGCTTTTGCAATGAGCCCAATAAAGTCAACATGAGGTCTCTGGCTGTTGCAGGATATGGGCAAGGAGTTAAAGGACTATAGCGACTAGGCACGCACAAACCGTAACAGGGGCAAACGACAATGAGGCAAGCGGCAAGCGGCAACATGCCACATACCCCCCCCAAAACATACAACACACAGTGAGCACTCCCCAAACGCAATTCAATTCAACTATTACAGTGCCCATTGTGTTTTAGCCTGATTTTTGATTATCGAGTCACGTCATGGCCCTTTGGGCTGTGGCTTAATCGAAGATGCCACTAGGCGAGGCAACTGAGACAGTAGAGTCATGTATGTGTGGCAGGCAGTGCGGCATCATCAAAGTCAATTGTGTGGAAAACGGGCAAAGATGAAGAAAAAAGCGCGTAAAACATATTACGCAGATTGTATTGATTTCTTATTATTTTGTCGCGTCGCTGCCGTTTGACGCTTAGATTTATGGGGCAAGTCGATTGAAGAGAACCCCCCCCCCCCACCCTCACTCCACCGATATATATATATCCAATTCAATCCAGACGAGGCACTCAATGTGGGTTTATGAGCGGATTGTGGATGTGGTTGCGGCTTGTGCCATGTATAGAGAATACTTGTAAGTAGCTATCATGCCACATATCGTTGGAAACAGTAGCAGCAGATTGCTCAGCAGTGTGTGGCATGAATCCACTTAGCATCATCACTGGATAAACAAGGCCAATGAAGCTACGAATTTAACAATGTTGCATGTTGTTTGTTAGGGTATATCTATATAAAAATATCAAAGCATACAATTGAATATTAAATGTGCTACGAAACACAGTTTTTAAAGTTTAAAAAATCATGTTCATAATAAAATTACATTTCCTAATATATCATGGATTTAATTAAGTAAATTGTAAATAATATTAATTTGTTTTAAAAAAAAGTTTACCATTTTTTTCCATTAGTATTTATAGACGAGTTATTTAAATAATTTTTATATTTTATATTTTTATATTATATTATATTATTATTTATAATTTTTATATTTTTTTACAGTCGACATTCTCAAATTAGAACCTTAGAGATTATAATACATTAAATGCTTTTAATTAGAATTAAAAATTTGAATTTCGGAGCGTGAATTTGTTTTTTATTTTTTGAGCACTATAAATCTTCAATTTCGTTACAACTTGTTTAAATAAAAGTTAATTAAAAAGGGGAATCACCATTTTATAGATCTCTTTCTTAATTTTTTCGTCGCATTTATGTAAATTTTTGGCTTATGTCAGTGTAAATTTGATTTTATACCAGAAAATGTATTTTCTTTTTATTTTTACAGGAAAACTGTGTCCAAGTAATAAATCAGTAAAGATTGATATACTTAGGTTTAATGTTTTTTTTTTAATTTTTTAATGAGAGTTAGAAAATTAAGAAGAATTTTTTTTTCCAATGGAGATGGAGTATGGAAAATGTATTTTTTTTTTATTATGATTTATTTGTTTATTTTGAATGACAAAAAAATGCTGTCCCATAGATCAAAACGTAATATTATTTTTCTGTTAAATTTAATAAAAGTAAAGAAAATGTGAAAAATAATTATATAAGTTTCAAATATAAACTAAGCTTATTTTTTTCGGAAAATATCTTTTTACCTATGATATTGCAAGTTAATTGAGTTTACAAATATATATCATTTATTTCGGAAAATATGTATAGTGTATTTATACCTTTTTTTTCTAAACTTTTAATTTAATTTTTTTTTTGATTTTAATAAAATTTATATAACTAAAGAATTTTGCGCAAGAATTACAGACCGAGTAGTAAACTGCAAAAAAAAAATGATTTAATTATGAGAGTTAAAAGTTTAGGAAGAGCATTTTAAAGGTAAAACTTTCCAAATTTAAATATCAAATTTTTTATACCCTTGCAAAAGGGTATTATAATTTTGTCTCAAAATGTGTAATGCATAGAAGGAGACGTCTCCGACCCCATAAAGTATATATATTCTTGATAAGGACGACGAGCTGAATCGATATAGCCATGTCCATCTGTCCATCTGTTTCTATGCAATTTTTTTTGGCTTTATCTTTGAGTTATCCTGATGAAACTTGACACAGATGAAGTTTAATTTCGTATGTAGTTTGTACGTTAAAATCAGCCCGATGGGACCACTATATCATATAGCTGCCATAGAAACAATCGGAGATATTTTATGTTTATGAAAAGTGTTTGTTTGAAAAACATTTTTGTTTTTCAAGTTATCAAAACCAAACTTGGCATATCGATGTATATTTCTGATTTGTACATTCTGATCAAGTTTGAATAAAATCGGAAGACTATATCATATAGCTTGCATAGGAACAATTGGGTCAAAAATTAGTTATTCTATGCAAAAATATTCAAAATTTTCTTTGCAAGGGTATATAGCTTCGGCATGCCGATAATAGCCGTTTCTTTCTTGATTTAGAATATTTTTTGAATACAAAATACAAAATTATTCCAATCGGTGTACGTTGCAATTGGATTGAAAATTTTGAGTTTTCAATTTGCCAACACTCTGTGCCTCTCTTCCCCTCTTTTTCAATCATTAATCAAGCACATGCCAAAAAGCAACAACAACAACAACAACAACAACATAGAATATTGATATGAATAGCAAACGAAAAACCAGAAATAACAAATATAAAAATACAAAAAAAAAAAACAGAAAAACCATTTTGGCCAAAGAAGCGCGGTGCGCATTGCAACCCGCAGATTGCCACGGTTCTCATCATACCACGTTCCCTTGCCTGCCTTCTCCCTTCTACATATTTCTAGTGCCCCTCCTCCTTTATTCGCGCTGCTCCTGCTCCCTCTGCTCTCTTGTCACTCCTGCGCTGCCTCTCATCATTCTGCGCTTAATGATTTTGTATTTTTTTTTTAACAGCCGCAGCAACAACAACTCTAGCCGCCATTTTGCTCAATGCACGTGTGCGTGTGTGTGTTTGTATACAAAGTAGCCAGCACGCACCCCAAAAAAAAAAAAATTCTATATATATATATATATAATAATGCCCGCGCCCCGCTTCTGCTGCATTTGCTGCTGTTGTTGTTGTTGTGGTGCGGCTCTTGAAGAGCTCGTCCTAACAAGCATAAACCACCGCGCGGCTCTCACGCTGCGCTCTACACATACATATGTACGATGTACGTACATATGTGAGCTCCTGCAGCTGTGTGTGTGCGTGCATATTAGGTGGGGGGAGGGAATAATATCGAAGAGTGTGAGTGTGAGTGTGTGGAAGGCCGCGCGTTTTTGGTTGGTGACGGCGCGCCACAGATGATCATCAACAACAACAACAACAACAGCAACAGCAACAGCAACAGCTACACAATATCAAGAGCATCATCAGCCGATGTCAGCGTCAGCAGTTGTCAGCGACAGCGTTAGCAGCAGCGTCAGCGTCAGTGTTAGCAGCAGCGTCAGCGTCAGTGTAAGCAGCAGCGTTAGTGTCAGCGTTAGCGTAAGCGTTAGCATCAGCAGCAACGTCAGTGTCAGCGTTAGCGTCAACGTCAACGTCAGCGTCATTCGTCGCTGGTGCTGTTGGTGGTGGTGGTGGTGTTGGTAATGATGATGGTGGTGCTAGCGCTGGCGGTGCTGTCGCTGCCGTTGCCGCTGCTGCTGCTGTTGTTGGTGGTGGTAGTTGCCGCGTGTCAATATGCATGTGTGTATGTGTGCATGTGCTTGACAGTGCTGTTAATAATAGGAATAGAAAGAAGTAAGGTAGGAGGAGAAACAGCAGCAACTAGAGGAGGAGGAGGAGGAGAAGGAGCAGCAGAAGGAGAAGGTGCAGCAGGCACAGCAGGCGGTGAAAGGGGGAGGCGGAGAGAGTCAGTTGCATAAATTATAAGTATTTTAGCCTTATAATATACATACATATATAAAAATATGTACATATATACATATATTTATATATATATATTGTATTTATATGTATGTGCATATTATATATATATATACAGTTAAAGCTCCCTTGATCGGTCAATAATTTTTAAGTTTACAAAAAGTTAAAAAAAAAAATCGGAAATAGTTCACAAACGCCTTATCCTTAATAGGACATTTTACGGAATAGTTCATACTACCAAGGTTTGTAAAAACTAACGATTAATCCTTAAATATGCCCTAAATCAAGACTTTTATTTCCTAAAATTATAAAGTACTCCATTAAAAAAATATACTGGTAATATTCCATTAATTTAAACTTATTATCCTTAAATATTAGTTTATTACATTATTAGGTAAAGCAAAATTCGCAATATGTTATTAACAATATATTGGAATTAATACATTAATTTAAGCTTATTTTCATTAAAAATAAGTTTACATCATCTTTAGAAAATTAGAATAATCAGAAATTAAATCAGTAAAATATAGACAATTTCGGAAACTTTCCGTAAATCCAAAGAAAAATGCCTCCTTCGTCGAAAGGAGAAATTCAGGCATGTTTAGTAGAAAGCTGGTTACACTCCTTACTATATAGAATTAGATATGTTTTACTATTCTATTCAAAATCCCACAATCCATAATATCCATATGCATAGGTTTAGGCATTAGCTTTATATTTTCTAAAGCCCATTTCATGAATAAATCGATTTATTTTAAATTTTAATATTAAACGCTTTAAATAACATTTTCGAAATTAAATTAATTACAATTTTCTTCGTCTTTAAAGCCTTCGTATATTCTTTAAAAGTTATGTCAATATTATAATAAAGATAAATAAAGTTAAAAATAATATTGAATAACATCATTTTAAGTACTTAAAAGCCTGAGAGTATTTTAGAAAAGTAAATCAATTATTAAAAAGAAATATATAAATATAAATTGTTATTTTATTTTATTTATTTATTTTGTGCTTTATTTCCCTTATTATGTTACATTCATTAAAGCTATATATATTATCAATTTATACAAAATTTAGGATTGTCTTTACAACTGAAATATTTGAAATATATTGAGGTTAAATTATATGTTTTAAATAAAACAAGCATTTGTTATTAAATCCGATATATTTCAAACTCAAACGGAATTCGTCTTCAAGGATTTTCCACAATTTGTGATTTATTTTAAACATTTAATTTAACTTCGAGCTGACTAACCAATTCTCTTTTCAGGTCGAAAAAAAAAATAATCATAGCTTAGCAGGTTTTTGAAAATGCTTGAAAACTTTTTAAAATATTAATTTTATGAAAATTTTAAATTGACTTAAAAAGTTCTTAAAAAATTTGTATATATTTTTTTTTTTATATATTTCCACAAATCGAATGCCTGGCCTAATGTTAGTTTAGTTAGTGTATTTTGGAATTTACTTAATTTTTAGACATAAGTATTTGTCAATTTAGAATTTCTCAGTAAGTTATCTACAAAAAATAATGGTTTATTTTTTATGTTATAATTCGTTATAAAAAGTCTTTTAAAATGTTATTTATATAGTTAAAGCCCTAACAATAATTTTTTCTTGGGTAGAATTCTATAAACTTTTTTTTTTGGTAAAATACTCAACTTGAAAGCTTTATAGGATTTGCAGATCTTAAGCTTTAACGAGACAAAAATTATTTTTATTATTTTTAATTTTTTTTTACATTTATTTATAGTCCAGAACAGTCAGCATTTATGAGTAAAACAGGGCTGCTAACTTAATTAAATTTATAAGCCACGTCTAATCTATTTTATTGTAAACTTTAAATATCAAAGTTTCTCCAGTTTTTGTTCACATTTAATTTTCATTATTTTGAAAAGAGTTATATACAATATTATATACAATGTATCTGCGCTCATTTTATGTAGTATATAATAGTACATACTTATGTGCAACACGATGAGTATGGGGTGTGACCAAAAAGCTGCTGTTTGCAACAATTTTTGGTTGCCCAAACTACCCGCTAAAGTTGAAGTGTCTGGGCGTGCAGTTTGCCACTTCAGCTGCCTCTCTGTCTGTCTGTCTGTCTGATTGTCCAAATGCCACCCCTACCCCAACCCCTGCCCCTGCCCCTGCACAGCTTGTAGTCGCATAATCACAGCAAGGTATCTGAGACTTTTTCAATAAAAAGGGCGCGTTTACAAATATTTGCCGTTGCATCCGTTGCAGCGAAAAGGACATTAATTTTTTTTTTTTTTATATTTGTATCAGCAACATAATTCTTAGTAGCATTGACGACAAAGGGATAACATTGCATTTGTTGTCAGCCCAAAAACTGTCACAGCTCTCTCGCCAAAAGGATCACATTTTCATTCAGCAGTTTTTCATTGATTCCGAAATGCCCGAGGACCAAAAAAAAAAAAATTAAATATAATAAAGCGAACCCCTCAATAACAATGGACGCATTCGAATAGAAGGAAAATGTTGACAAGACACATTTTTCACAAAATGCCTACAATATTTGGCGTTTTTCGAAATTTTATAGCGGCAACAGCAACAACAACAACAACATTTAAAGTCAACAATGTCCTTTTGCATTGGAATGAAACATTTGCTCTGTATACACGATCAGCCCCCTTTTGTTGTCAGCGCCCAGTTGAATTTTTGTTAGACAATGCGGAGACGAAGATGTGATGTCTTCGTTTATGTCCTAGTATCCTGCGCATATTGCGTACTGTATCTTGTGTCCTGTGCCGCACAATGTCCTTTGCTTGCGTTGCCGCTTTTGTCACGTCAACATTGTCTTTGTCTCTAGTCAAAGTCAATAGATTTTCCACAAAAAAAAAAAAAAGCCGCTAACAGTTTTATCTGCTGCTTCTTGCTCCCTGCTCCTTGCTCCTGCTTCTGCTCCTTGCTGCTGAGTCCTTGCTCTTTATAGTTTGATTTACGTTTATTTACGACATCATTGGCCCAAGGATGTTTTAATTTACGCCTCTGTATGCTGTTAATGTGAATTGATTTTTGTTTTTTTTTTTTTTTTTTTTTATTGTTGCAACTCTAAACAGATCAGTCAAGTTGCTTGTAAAACTCTCATAATAATAGAACAATATGTTTATATAATAAATTCATGAATTTTAATGCATGTTAGTTGAGTTTTTTATTAACTGTCTATTGATTTCCTGGTGGCCTTCTTATTGCATTTAGTATCTCTATATTTTTTACGATCTGCTTATAGCATTCTTTATTGCTCTAGCTATTTACTTTGTTTTTTATATATATATAAATATATATAATTTTTCACAAAAATCCACAAAAAAATAGAATAAAAAAAAAGAATACATAAATAAATAAACAAAGTCCGCCAAAAAACCGCCAAATAAACTTTGTCATTTTGTGGGCGCAAAAAAAAAAAAAATAAAAAAATTATAAAAACAGCATAGAATTTATGTTCTTTAGTAAACCGAATTAAAAATGCTCTTGTAATCAGTTAGTTATACTTTCACTTATGATTTTAATTAAAACCATTCCAAACCCTCTTTGCTTCTCTTTTTTTCTCACTTTCTCTCATTTAAAGTGCGTTCTACTTTAAGTTAAAAATATTTTGTAATCTTAAATTCAATGATATATTTTTTTTTGTATTTGTGAATATAATAAATAATTTATAAAAATAAATAATAATAAATATATAACAAGTAAAAGAATCTGCTAAAAAACTGTCAATTTTATATTTTCTTTTATATAGTTTATAGTAATTTTATTTTAAGTGCTAAACAATATTAGATTGTGTTCAAAAAAATCAAGCCTGATAAAATATTTTTAGATGAATGGAAAACTCTTAGATATATTAATTTAGGACCCTGGAAACAGAATAAATTCTTATTACCAATAATTATTAAAAAAAAAAAACATTTTAATTTGTAATCAAAAAATTAGAATTTTATTTAAAATTTGTCAAATAATTATAATTATCAATTTTTATTTTCGGGTCAAAAGTAGAGTTATAAAGTAATATATAATAAGTTATATATAAATAATTTTTACTTGTAATTTTTTTTTACATAAACAATATAAGAGTTGCTATCCCTAATTTTTATGCATACAAATTATAAGTTAAATCCATAAATGATTCTTCAAAAATTTCATAAATAATTATATTTTCCTTAAAAATTGGCAAAAGCCCTTATTTTTTTCCTAAAAATTAAAAAAAACGATATTAAAATTAAATATAAATTTATTATTAATAAGGATAATAATCCAATTGCATAAAGTTTTTCTTATAATTAAAAAAATTTAAAAAAAAAAGTCTATCCATAGATAAAATTATAAATTGGCTTTTGGGGCTCCAAATGTAAAAAAAAAAAATTGGTTTAGTAAATAATATAATTTACGTGTTACCTAGTATATAAAACCAAAGAAATTTTTTTCAAAATTCTCAAATTCCTGCACAAAAGCAGTTTGCCCTTCGCAAGGGTATTTCAAAAATAAAATACGCAAAAAATTATTAGCTTAAGATTTATGCATTTCAAAATATATACAGACTCGTATTTGCTTATAGATATATATATATATATATATTTATTTTGTTGGTTTTTTGCATTGATTTATGGCATGGGGCGGCGCGTTTTAAATTGTGGCCGCATTTTGGCGAGCCGCAAATATTGAATAATATTATTTATTTATACATACTTATATATACTATACATATAACACTAAATCAAGAAATAGTTTTAGCTGCCAAATGGGGAAAGGCATAAGCGATGCCATTTTAAAATTGCGTATTAAAATTATCGCTGCTTTTAACATAATATATTAGATAGTAAATATAGAATTGATAAAGAATTTCCTAAACAATTTTCGACAGTTGTAAATTTAGTTCGTATTTTAACTTTATTTATTTATTTTGTCAATTTGTTTTTATTTTTATTTACATTAATTTTAAGCCAATTCTTAAATGTAACTTTCTTTATTTCAGAGCCGTCGGAATGTTCGAAATGGCATACTGATGAAAAGTCAGACCGAACACGCTAATTTGAAGATGTTTTTGAGATCGAAAATATTCCAATTTAATACCAATATCAGCCCCATATTAAATTCAAATTAATAGAAATAAAAATTATAGATTCTTATTCAGTAAAAGTCTTTTATATAATAAAATTTTGTCATTTATTTAATTGATTTGTTTATATAAATATAGATTCTTAACCAGTATATTTAATTTATGATTTATAAGGGATAGATGTGTTTTATATATAATAAATTGTTAAATAATAATATGTTGTCATTCCATTAATAACTCTCTTTATAAGTATTAAACTGATTTTAATGTATTTTATAAGACTTAATAAAAACGTTTAATATTGTTTTTGAATCTAATTGATTGTATTTATAGTTTAGCAGCATTTTTCAATGTTTTTTAATAGCTATTATTAATTATTTTAGATATAGATATATGCCTGAGAACCGAGCTTAATATCTGTTAATCGCATAAAGCTTTTAAGATGAATTTCTTACCATTGAAAGATTATATAATTCTACACAGAAAAAAATTAAATTTAGTGTTTTAACTATATTAATATGATTTTAACAGAATTTTTAAGAAAATTAACATTTATTTTTTGTTTCTCTTTGCATTTAAATACATTAATGATCAATTACAATTTTCACAACTTTTGAAATTTCGGCTTTGAATTCAATTCAAAAATCGTTTCCCACGCCCCCTTAAATTTCATTTCCTTCATCGGTTTTTGCACTAAGACAATGTACATTGATTTGCTTTAAATTGGCTTGACTACCAAATGCCAAATGTTTTGTAAACATTTTTCCAAAAACATGTCAATGGCTTGACCCATGGTCAGTGTCCACCAACCCATTGTTGACCCAGGGATTCTCTGCTCATCTATTTTATTTTATTTTTCTTTTTTTTTTTCTTTTTCATATTATCGTTAGCTGACCTGCCGCTTTGTCTGATCCGTTTGCCTTTATGTATTTTTTTTTTTTTTTTTGTTTTTTTTGGCGGCACAGATGAAACTCAAATTGACTTGTTACAATTTTGTTGCTGGTGTCTCAATGTCTGGGCCATTGGGCACTCAATTTTTGGAATTTCGCTGGAATCACACCTTGGTCAGGAGCTGTGGCTGGATTGTTGGGTCAAAAGGACACGCAGGTTGCACGGTTTCAATGGAGAAAAGGCACAGCTAATTTATTGTGGCGGCAACTCGCTCTCTGTACTTTCTTTCAATCGGGCGTGCAACAAATTGTGTTGCACAATTGAAAGAATGGCCCAACTAAATAGAAAAAAACCCATGCAACATGACAGAATTTTCTTTAAATTTTTGATTTTATTTTTTGAAAATCAACAATAGAAAGTCATAATAAAAAGTTCTAATGGAGCAGAAAACTATTGAATTGCATTTTATAAAAAAAAAAAAATGGTATTTAAAAATTTGTTAAGTTTTTACTAAAATAGATAATGTATTTTCTGAAGTCTTAATTTCAATAATATATTTTTCATTTTAAATTTAGCACATTTTTTCCAATTATTTTGTTATAGTTCAATGTTAATCGCATTCAAAATTGTGGATTCTCAATATTATAAATATTTTATGTTGATGGCCAAGAAACTAAGAATTTTCTTCTCTTATTAATTTGTTTAAATAGTTTAAAATCTAGACTTTAAAATTTTCTTTCGATTTTTGATTTTATTCTTTAATATATTTTTTAAAAATCATTACTAGAAAGTCATAAAAAAAAGTTCTAATGGAGCAGAAAACGATTCAATTGCATTTTATAAATATATTTGGTATTTTAAAATTTGTTAAGTTGTTATTTAAATAGATTATGTTGAAGTATTGTATTATGTCTTAATATTAATAAATAATTTTTTTTATTTTAAATTTTAGCTCAGCTTTGCAATTATTTGAATAAAATTTGTTTTGTAGTTCAATGTTAATCGCATTCAAAATTGTTGATTCTCAATATAATATTTTATCTTGAAGGTCAAGAACCTGAGAAATTTCTATTCTTATTAATTTGTTTTTATATTTCAGACAATTAAGTTTTTGATTTTATTCTTAAATTTATTTTTTTTGCAAATCAACAAAAGAAAGTCATTAAAAAGAAGTTTTAATAGAGCAGAAACCTCATGTTTTTGATTTTATAAATATAAGCTGTTATTATTATATATTGTATTGAATATTTCAACGTAATCTTGGGCTTATATTTCAAATGAAAGGCTCTGTTTTTTTTTATTAAATTTATTAAACCATATTGTATTAAATAGCTCAACAGAATCTCTCTTAATATTAATAAATATATTTCTTCATTTTAAAACTTTAGACCGAGTTTTCCAATTATTTAGTAAAATTAATTTTTTTGTTGTTTAATGTTTAATCGCATTTAACTTTATATTTTATAATGAGGGCCAAGAACCTGAACACTTTTTATTCTTTTTAGTTTTGTCTCTATACTTTACATATTTAAAAATAATTATTTAAGTATATTTTTAAAATTTTTAATTACCATATTTGTGACTTTTAATAGTTTAGTGTTGTTCGTAGTTGCTCAAAGTATTGTTTATATTTTTTTTCTGAGTGTAAATACATTTAAGTTTTATTTTTAAATTCGTTATATTACAAACTACGTCAGAATTGGATTTTTTTAATATTTTTTTTATATTTTTTTTTAAATATATTGTGTTACCTTAGAGTATATTTGAAAGATCGAACTTATTGTAGGGTTGTCACAACTAAGGAACTACATTTAAGCATCTAGAAATCTTCTTAATAGCTCTCTAACTATACAAGTATTTCTAAAAAAAAAAAAAATTTCAAAACATTTATCATAATAGCTCTCTAAGTATCGAAAACATTAAGATAATCGCTATATCATTTGTTAGAATTTTGTCAACAGAGTCTCACACAGCTCTGCTGCTGTATTGTGAAGCTATATATTTATTATATCTATTTATTTTTAAAGCTATTTTTAGATAGTCTTTCCAAAAACTTTCAAATCCGCCTGTCACGGAAAAAGAATTGGGTTGAGCATGGAACAGTTTATAGGGTAAAGGCTTTAAATGTCTGCTGATTTATGGGCTTGCTGCCAGGTATTTGTGAAGTTGTATTAATGAGCCACCCAAAAAAAAAAAAAGAACCACCCAAAAGCAGCCAAGAATATACCCGTCAACCCGCCACCCGCCAGTTGTCACTTAGCATAAAGAAACAATTAAAAAATTGCCCAAAAATCTAAAATGCTTTTTGGGGGTAGCCGCATAGCAGTCAGATAGAGACAGATATAGAGTGTGAGAGAGTGAGTGAGAAAGCTTGGAGTTTCGGGAAGTTGCAGAGTTGGGAATTAAGTGCACCCGATGGTGGCATTTGGCAGGCGGCGCAAAAGCGCGAAACTCATTAACTTGTGTCAGGCGCAGAAGCTAGGCCAAGTTAACGGCAAGGAATCGAGTTGGGTGGAGTTAGGGGGGGTGGGGGGGCCACCCTTCAAGGCAAGTGCGAAAATTATCATTATCACCAATCCGGCTAAAATGAATGAAAAATAGAAACTGTGCAGGGGAGGGGCACGCATTGTTGCGCTTAATTAACAAGTGGGCCTTACGGGCCCGGGCCGGGCGATGGCGCGGGGGCAGGCTTGTTGTAAACGCAAAGTACTAATCATGAAAATTAAAAATAATTAAAACTTTTCTTTCAATTTGCAGCTAGAAAGAGAGCCAAATAGTGCGACAGAGGGAGAGAGAGATAGAGAGAGAGTTTTTAGCTTTTGTCAAGTGATTTTCCTTGGAGGCCATAAAACGTTGCCGGAAATGTTGATAAAGTGCCAGGACACAATGCTCGAGCAGGGGTTAAGGTTTTTATTTTTGAGAGGGAGAGGGGGGTTCTTAGGGGGGTTTGGGTAATGGCCGCCGCGGTTAAATGGCGCTCCAGCGATTTTAATCACAATTTACGCGCTCTGGCTCTTAAAGGGTTTGCATTTAGGAAAAACGTGAATTCTCGTAAATTATCACAACAAGTGGCAAGAGTGGCACAGAGGGGTTGAGGCACAGGATTTGTGAGGGGGCAGGGTAGTGTAGCGTATATTTCTGTTTGTTTAGCATTATGTTTTTTGTGGCAGGATTAGCGCTGCTAAGCCGCAGGGGCAGGTTAAGACGCATAAGCGGCCTAAATGAAAATGTCCCCTGATCAGTTTTTTTTTTTTATGGTATTTTATTCTAGCTATCTATTTGTCGCTTGTCCTGTCATGTTTGCCGACGCCCAAGGGCCCAGCAAGGATATATATATTCATTCATGGGAATCTTTCGTCAGCTGCTAATCGCCACGTAATCGGCTGGGTAATCAATCCTGCCTCCTGTTACTTGCTACTTGCTACTTGCTACTTGCCGCGCTCGCATTGACACAGGTTGCATGGCCAGATATATTCCCAGGCATTGATGTCCTGGTGTCAGTGTCCTTTTTGCCGCCATTATCTGTGCGAAATGTAGCTGAGCTGAGCTGCTTGCGCACGGTTAGCTGCATTGTCCTTTTACTTGCTGATTCCTTGATCCTTGTGCCTTGAGCAAAGATGATGGATGGCATTATGCACTTCCGAGTCGCATCGACTAAGCAGCTTAGCCAAGTGTCCTTCTTCATTGATCCTACTACAACTGCGCCTAGCTTCTGTTCCTGCCATTGTCCTGGCAGCAAAGAAGCTCCATTTCAGTTTGACATTCATTTGTTATTGTTATTGTTTTTGTTGGTTTAATGCATTTTAGCAAATGCGCTTGACAGCTGAGGCCGGCTCAATGTCAGCATTCAATCATCTTCTGACTAGTTTCGCTCCTTTTTTTTTTTTTTTTGGTTTTTTTTTTGGTTTTTTTGGCCCTCAAGCAGCTGACGAGGCGCGGAATAAAGTTGGAATTTACTTCCTTTTGACTTTGTCTCTGACTTGGAGTCAGACTCAGTCCGTTAACCACTCTGACCACTCTGGAAGCAGCTAATTATGTAATTATGTTGTCAAAGAGTTTTGCCGGTTTTTTTTTTTTTTTGGCCGCGCCACAGTGCGTCAAGCTGCTAAACGTCGCTTCGTTCCTGCCACTTCAACTGGCTAATCAATTTAATGTTTCTATGTTTTTGTTGCTTTCTCAACTCACAACTCACAACTCACAACTCTCAACTGGCAGCCCGTTGCGGTTGACCAATTCGCTGGCCATTCACATGGAACTCGACATCTTGGCGTGGGCTCAACGCCCGCAGTGCACAGTGGTACAATTGATCAAATAGAGAATATACCAGGAGCAGTAACTATTTATTTATATAATTGTAGCCTAGAATTAATCCTAAATTAAAAGCAGTGTAATAGCCAGAGCAACAAAGGCCATCGAGCCGAGGAATAATTGAAAACTTCACTTCTAAATATCATTCTTGATATTTTCTTTTTTATTTTCAATTACAAAAAAAGTTAAAAATAATTGTTATTCTTGATACTTTTATATCCAGCAATAAATCTATATTTTTAGTTAATAACTCTATACAACAAAATTATTGAAGGCTTTTTTGAGTTTACAGTAGTGTCAGAATTATTAGGGACATACATATTAATTTTTTTGCTTTTTTTTTTTTAAGAATATTTTTCTCTTTTTTGGCAACTTTGACATCATCTAAACTCTTTGACTTAATATTTTTACACTATTTTTATATAAATTCAGCAAACATTAAGTACATATTATAATATAAAAAATTAACTGAAATTTATGAAATTACAAGGAATATTAAATAATAATTTTTATTTTTACATATTTTTTCATTTATTAGAAGAACTTCAAACTTCTTCTTTGCAAGTTTTTCACTATTTTTAAGTAATTTTAACCAACATTTAGTACATATTATAATTTTAAAAATGAAAAACTTAAATTAACGAAATTCATGTACGTAAAAAAATAGTTACATGCGAAATAAAATAATTTTTTTTTTTTTTACATATTATTTTATTTATTAGAAAAAAATCAATATTTTGTAGTAGCGCCTTTTAAATGTAGTACTTTATATATATAAAACTGTTCAACCGGATTATAAACAGTCCAAATGGTAGAAACTAGAAACCTGAAATTTTTACTGTAACTTCCTATTATATCGTAGGTTTGCACTCTGAAAATTTTTTGTCAAAAATATATTGGGAAGTGAGTGCAATGTGCATTTGAAAATTGTATGAATATTATGAATTATTATGAAAATTTTGGAATATGATTTTATTTTATTTTATTTTTCTTTTTAGCGGTAGCGTAGCAATGCACGCCGAGACAGCTAGTATATTATAAAGGATATATAAAAAATCATTGGCAATATTTCAAAACAAATTGAAAATTAGTTTGCTTTTTAAAAGTTCTCTATAAAATATGGGGAGAAAAAATATACGTGTTTGTATATAAAAACTATTGAATACTTTTTTGAATAATAAAATATATATTTATATGTATTAAGAAAAGCTTGCATCGGACGTTGCTGTATATATTTTTAAGCTCAAAGGGTATATAGTTATGAATTTGTTATATTTTTCGATAATTTTGAGAATAATGTTCTTTTATTTGTCATAATATAAGCTGCACACTTGCAAAAAACTTATTTTATTTGCGTTTATAACAAATAAATAAACATTTCAATTGATAAATACACATGTTACAAGAATTTCTAAAGTTTTTTTTTTTGCTAAGGAAATAGAGACTATTATATAATTTATTTTAATATACAACAAAATGCGCTTTCGAAGTAATCTATGACCATGAAATGTAGAAACATATTTTAAATTTAAATGTCTAAAATTTGTAAATATAATATTTCAATAAGTTACTATCAAAAAAGCTCAAAAGTTACATTTTGCTTGCCTTAGCTTAAAATGCATAAAAGTTTCTGTAATGTTTCTTGTTTTAAAAAACTAAATAAATTCGATATAAGTGTCATCACAAAGTCAGAAAAAAGCCTTTTTCATTCACGTGCTTGTTCGTGTGACAGCAGAAATTTTCTTTCTCAGTGGAAATAATCAAAAATTTAATAAAAACTACAACAAAATGGAAAACAAAAACAAGAACGATGATAAGAATTTGAAGGCTAAGCTAGCATTAGATCTAATGAATCAGAATAATCCTTATATTGACCCGGACGCAGAATATTTTAACGACGAGAACGTAGAAAATGTGGATGCAATAAAATGTAAATATGAAGACGGAATCAATAGGAATACGGAGCTCTTCAAAATGGTCCACTTGGTATATCATCGGGTACAATTAAAGTCGCGCATGATTTTCGGTTCTAAGCGCAAACCTGGCGGCCATTAAAAACCATAAAAATAATAAACAAAACAAAAATGTAAGTAATTATTTGGCATTTGTCAAATTTTATGTATTTTGACATTAAAAGAAAATTAATACACACTTACTTTTTATTTATTTTTTTTAGATATATCTGCAGCTATATATGGTACCAGGCTTTGAGAGATGATAGAAGCATCGTGTCTGAGAGCTTTGCGACTTTTTTTTTTTTTTTTGCAATAAATTTAAATAAATATGCAATAAATAATCACAACCTTCTATAAACATCTGAGAACATCTGAGTTTATTATATTTCTTGCAAAGATTATGATATATATATTTTAGGAATGCGTTCAAGGTAAAGTTTATCCTTCTCCCCGTCTGTTTGTCCATTTTTTTCAATACAAAGTTGAAAAGTTGCTCAGTTTTTGAGTTTTCTTATTTTAAACTTGGCACAGATGCTCAATTTTTTAATATTGCAGTTCGAAAAACTATATAATATAACTATCTTAGAAACAATTCGTCGGTAGATCAAGTTATTGTATAAAAATCATGTTACTTATACTTTGCTTTTGATATTTAGTTGCTTACCAAATTTTATAATAATTATTAATTTATTTTAATATTAATTAAATTTCTCACTTTATATAAGAAACAATTGGTCAAAAATGTAGTTCTGTCATTTGTATTATTAGGAGGTAATATATTAATAAATTAAAGCTGAAATTTTATTTTTTTTCTTTCTTTTTCTTTAGTTTCTTAATTAACATTAACCGTACATTATTCTCAACAAGTTGACAGCACTACATAAAATAAGTTAAATATTTTTGTTAAATTAAAAATTGTTTTTATAACTCATTCATTTATGGATTTATGTTTAGCTGGTGTTTATATTTTGGACACACTGTGCAGCGTCTTAAGGGGCTCAACGAAGCATAGAGCCAGGCCAGCATAACGCACCCTAATGCCACAAAATGGGGCGTGGCCAACAGCTGTTGCATTTTGAATCTAAATAAAACTTCATTTAAAGACTAAGATTTAACTGGCATTTAAACTGTTCAAAAGTATCTAAGCGTTATCTATATTTAGTTAAATAGTTTTGCTAAATTCAAGTTAATAATAATAAACTTCAGCAATAAAAATCATAATTTCAGAATTTAGAAATGCTCCCAATAAAAATAAATTTAAAGAAAAATCCTTCAATATAGAAATCCTCCTAAAAAAAAAAAAAAAACCAAAAAAAAATTGCTAAAAAAATAAAAGAAAAATCCTTCTACTGTAAATGGATATCCGATCTGAAATATTTAAAGCAATTCTTTCTGATCATGAATTCTACTCTCTACTGAATTAAAAAAAATAAATAAAAAAAAAATAGCATTTATATAAATTATGCTAAATATAAAGTTCTTAATTTTTTGAATTTCTTTGCCTTGAACGCAAGTTAAGCCAATTAATATTTGAAAATTGTTTGGTTCAAAAAAAATATACATATTTATTTATTAAAATATGTCAAATTCAAAATTGTCTTTTAACCAGAAACCGAAAATAACAGCTATTTTAAAATATCCAATCCCTTTTAATAGTTTTTGAAGAACTTTTAAATGATCTAACACAGATAACAATTATAAGAAATTTATAAAAAATTAATTAATTAAGTTGTTTATTTGATTATGAGAGTTGTAAATCAAGAAAAGGCATAACTAAGGATATAGAAGTTATTTATAATTTAAAATGATATAATTAATTTTTCAAGGTATTCTTAACATTTCGTCTTAAAACTTATGTAATTTCTTAAGGTTTTTTCTACACTTTCACTAAGATTTAGAAATATTATAACGTTTTAATCTACGGGACAGCATTAATTGTCATTCAGAATAAATAAAATATTTAAATAAAAATAAATATATAAAATAAAAAAATTAACTTAAAATTGTGAACAATATTTGTTTGATTAGAATTGGCAGTCTAAGTAAAATCATTTATTTATTATGTATATATTTAAATTTTTTTGATTAATTTATATGAAATAAATGCTGTTCATTAATCTAATTAAATACGCAAATATATGTGCTTAAGTGTTGATATTTCTTGAATGATTTTTGTTGCTTTAACCTTTGCCCTTTGTTGGGTCTCATGTTGCTGTTGTTGTTTTTTGTTGTTGTTATTGTTGTTATTGTTGTTGCTGCTGTACTGCATTTTGACATTTTGACGAAGAGGAAATGTCACGTCACGTCGTGTTTTGCCGCACACCTCCAATTTCCGGTTGAATGAGCTGCCGCCGTTGCCTGCCAGACGTTCAACGTTCAACGTTGCGTGGGTGAGAGAGCAGTTAACTCCCACTCCAAAACTCCAAAACTCCAAACTCCAACTCCAGTTTCAATTCCAACTGCAACTGCAACAGCAACTGCAGTTGCCACTCCAACTTGCCATGCCCCCATGCACATTGCAATCAAAAATTGCACGCACAAAATCATTGCAGCAGGCTTGGTAAAACTGTAGCTTGTGTCTCTCTGCTGTACTTAGTAAAACCCGCCACCTACCTTGCCACATCCCAGCCCACCCTTGCCCCATATACATATATATATATAACATACATACTAACCACACCCCTTGAGCGTATGGTCTATGGTCTTTGCCATGGTTTGCTAGGTTGGTCGATTGGTTAGCATTTCTGGTCGTTTTGTGGATACATAGCGACAGACACATGGACACCACGCTTTGTGGTAAAACCCTGCCCTCCCCCCTCCACCCCTCTAACCCGTTGTCTGATTGGGGGGCTTCCCCAAGCTCGTTGCCATTTTGGTCACAATTTTAAGCAGCATTTCACAATTGAAAATGCAACATCATTTAGCAGCCAATTGTTAGCTTAAAGTGTTGTTTATAAAATTAAAAAACAAAAAAAAAACAATATCAAAAATGGGAAATTTAATAATAAATAAATATGTAAATATAAATTGGGATTAATTTTTAATTTACATATATGTATGCTTCAACTTTTATAAAGATTGTATTTGTTTGTATATTTTTAAATTAGCATTCTATTTTTTTTAAATTATTTTAAAACAAGCTTCGATTTATTGTTTCAGATATATTTTATTTATGCGACACTTTGATAACTCTTTTTTATTTAATATTATTTTAAATGTATGTGTATTTTTAAATGAACTGCAAAATTTTTGATATCCATTATCACTGTTTAGTATATAGGAAAAAATCATTTTTAAAAATATAATAAATAAATAAATAAATTACTTATTATTTAATTGAAAGAAGAAAGATCTCTATAAGTATTTTACAAATAAAACTGTGTGTTATGTCTATATTTTTAGAAGCTTATAATAAACCTTAGATCTCAAAATGAAAAAATATATATACATATCTACATTCTTTTTTTTTTTTTATATATTTTTATATATTTTTTTTATACATTTATTTATTATCCAAAAAAGGGCAAGTAACTTAATTAAATTTATAAGTCACGCCTAATCTATAAATATATTAGATAAGGCATTAAATAAAACATATATTTATAAAAAAATAGGTTTTTTTATATTAAAATCGCTACATAAAAACAATTAAAAATAAAATTCGAAATAAATATATGAATAATTTGTCAATGCTCTAAATTTTATAATGCTGCATAAAGAATAATCACGAATTCTAACTAATTACCCTTAGTTATATTTTGTAAAAAACTTGAAAATGTTTAAATTGCTATTAGTTTTCTTACTTAAATATTAGTTTTAGCTTAGACTCTACTAAACAACAACTAATACAAAGTTTCTCTAAGTAAATTTATATACAGCTGATGGTTTGTCAGATTTTCAGCTTTAATAAACATTTAAATTGAATTTAATTTTATATACTAACTGAAGTAAAAAAGTTTTATAAGGAGTTCGTTTGTCCTTCTCTCCTTCCCCGTCAATTTTGAGAATTTTTTTTGTTGCCAGCCGCACTGTGGCGCCATCTGGCGCGCCTTAAACGTAACCAAATGCTGGCTGTTTTTTAATAAAATTACCAATTAAATTGTTAACTGTGCAACAACTGTTTAAAGCCCAAGATAAAATGATTTAAATATAATATCAATATTTAGTTTACATTTCATAATGTTAATTTGTTAAAGATATAATACAAAGAGACAGCTTTAAGAGCCGTTAAACTTTTTGGCACGCGTAAAAAACGCGCCGAGCGGCGCCATCTAGCGGCAGTTGGCCGCAAGCACAAGCATTTTTATTTAAAATGGCGAAAGCTTTGGCGCCATGGCGTTTATTTCGTCGCTTTAGCTTAAAAAGGCAAAAGGGTTGCGTTGCCTGTTTGTTTTGTTGGTGTCGCCTTTGTGTCCTGTTGGCTCAAAGCCAAAAGTTCACACACAGCCCCAATTCCAGGCCAGTTTGGTTGGCCAAATGTGAATGTGGGGCGAGTTAATGTAGTCGTTTGAAGGACGCTTTTGCTCGAAAGTTTTTTTTTTTTTTTGCTTAACTCAATTGTTGTTTGATGGTTTATTAATTTATAAATTCTTTTATGCTACGGTTTTGCGTTTTGATTAAATTGTAAAATTATTAAAATATTATTGAAAACTATAATTATGGAAAATTGGCAATTGTGTTAAGCTTAAGTGAATTATTTATGCTGTTGTCGAAATGTTTTGAAAGGTTTTTTTTTTTTTAAATATTATTTATTAGTCTAATATTGGCAAAACATTAAAGATTATTATGAGCTGTAGGAAATCGACATTAATGTACTTTTTGATTAATAAAGTCTAGAAGAACTAAAGTTACAAATATAGAGATATGTTTTAAGTTAATTTAAATGTTATTCAGCTAACAAATTTACTGTTTTTTTTTTATTTTTAAATTATGATATATATAGGTTTTATATGATTTGTTGAAGTATAAATTTTATCATTTTTTTCAACTAAAATAAACGTACATACATAATTATGTTTCTTTGAATTAATTAGTCTTACAACGATATATAAACATTAAATTTATAGAAAATATTCGTCTATATCCATTCAATTGGATATATGTATATATATCAACTCTACAATTTCGCAGTTCTCTCCATCTTTCGATATAAATAAAAGCAGCTTAATATCAACATAAATTAATTTTTTCTAAATTTTTAAACTTTACTTTTATAATGTTAATAAATAAATTAATTTTCTGATTTACCTGGTCAAACGCTCTCACACATGTGTAGACAGTTGAGTTTGATGACAGGCGTCTCATGGGTTGCCACGCCCCCAAATACCTTTCATCTTTTATGTCTGCCTTGTGGTTCTTTGTCCAACATCGCATCATTTACATATTTCCAACAGAGACGTAGTCAAAAGGGGTCGAAATTCTAATTGAGCTCATTACTCTTTAAATCAATTTAATTAAATTTACGCAAGTGAGCCAAGTAGAAAATGTTTTAAATTCAATTAACACTATAAAATAATTTATTTAAAATTAAGTAAACTATTTAAGAGATGTTGTATTAAATATAGTTGGCAATTTTATTAACTTTCAGGTAATATGTATAGGTAAAAAATATTTATTTTTGGCTTAGAGTTACATATTAGGCCTTTTAAAAAAGTTTGAAATTTTCTTTTCAAATTTTATATATTGACATCTAACGAATTTTTAATTCAAAAAAATGATATTAAGGTTTCTCTTCCATTTTTTCTCATTAATAAATAAAATGTTTGCTAATTTTATTTAAAACATTATGTATGAAATTCGCATATATATCACAGATAAAAAATATTACGTACTACACTATATATTATATTATATTATATTGTATTATATTATTTTATAAATTGTTCATAAACTAGTTTGAGAAAATTTATATATTAACAGAAGCGAAAAGGCAAAAAAAAAAAAAAATAAATTAGAAAAAAATGCATTTATTTATATATATATTTAATATGATGTGTATATGATAATTATATATATGAGAAATATAAATATTTTATGAGAATTGCGATAAATTGCGTTAAAGGTAATATATTTTTAATCTATATATAAATACACAAAGTTTAGCCACATTTAATATATCAGCCTAGACTTACAGCTTTCATTATTAATTTTTGATTGATTTTCCCTCAAAAAAAAAAATTAAATAAATAAAAAAAAAATAATAATACAACTTGGTTTTAAATTAAGTCAAAACAATAAAATTAAAATTCCTTATTTAAAATGCAATTAATTGTGAAATAGAACCCCTCTGACGCCACTGTGCTCAAATGTAAACCTAAACAGAAACTATCAAAGGTTTTTTGTAATACATGAGGGAGTTGGGGTTTGGGTTTTTGCCGCCAACAAAGTCCTTAGAAAGGCCAATCGTCAGTTAGTTCGTGTTGTAGTCCTTGCTGGTTAAATTTACAATCGATTTATTTACAACAGCAAACCAACAAGTGCAGGCGAAATGCTTTAGCAACTTTTAAAATGAACATAAACAGGATGCGATTGGGGGGAGGATATAAAGGGCAGATTGCTGTATTTGTATCTGCATATGATGTGTGTGTGTGTGTGTGCGTGTGTGATGTGTGTGTATCTGAATATGCGTTGGCTTGCTCATTAAATAAAAGCAGAAACCCTTGCAGCAGGATTTAAAAAAGAAGCGAACGCAGGGATTGGCTTTTTAATGCCACTTGGTTTTTTGCCTTGAATGACTGCCGTTTGGTGTTGCAAGGCGCAGACGACGATGAGCCAACCAAAAAAAAATAAATTAAAATAAATAAAAAAAATAAAAAAATACACCCAACCAGCCAACTTAACCCCGTCTCGTCTCGTCTCGCCCCTCAATCCACAAACTGCCGACTGATGTTTTTTGCGCATTTGCGAATTACACGCATTAATTTTCTTTTGTAACCCTTCTTTTTATTTAGCATATGTTGTGTGTGTGTGCGGGTGTGTGTGTGTGTGTGTCTGTATGAGACTATTTAATGAATTGTTACACATGTTTCGAACAGCAATAATAGCAACAAAGTGCGCTGCTTTGTCTGCTCATTATGTCGATATTGTTGGAGCGCCTTCTCATTTTTTTTTTTTTTTAAACTTTTTTAATTGCACAAGCTTCAAATAAGTTGAAACAAAAAAATAGGCAAAAAAAAGTAAAAATTTATACTCGAATTGCTGCAGCTTAAAATTCCCTTGAAATATATATTTTATTTTATGTTTTATTAAAGTATTCTATTATCCAAAAAGTATTTTTGTGGACAATAGAAAGCAACTTTAAAATGTGTATATTTTTATAATAATTATGTTTTAAATAAATCTAGAATAATAGGCTTAGAAGGAGTTTAAATGTAGATATCAATAAATATATTTAAAACTAACTTTAAATGCTTTTTAATAATAATAATGCAAACTTAGAAATCAGCTAATAAACACTTAAAAGCCCTATAGTCTACTTCCTAATAAAATAAATAAATTGTGAATTAGTTAGAGAGTATTTGTATATTAATTATTAATATATATTATATTGATGATAAATTAAATTAACAAAGTGATTTAATTTTCATAGTGTATTGTATATTTAATCAACATTTCTGAATGTATTTAAGCTCAGCATATATTTAGTACATTTATATATATATATATATAGTATATTTTTATAATAGTGTATTTATATATAAGTTTTCTTATAAATGTTTAAATGTATTTTACTTTTAAACATTATTTTAAAATCTAACATATGCCTTTATTTTTTATTTAAAAAATATATTCAAAGTACCAAAAGAAATAAATTTATAAAATAATTTAAAATTCAGTTTTTAGAACTCCACTTTAAATAATATCAATATTAAGGTATTCTCTAATTTTTCCTTAAGAAATAAGTTCAACGAAATAAATTTCTTTAGCTTATTTATTTAATTTATTTGGTCACATGTTTTTTAAAATTCAGCTAATTTAAATAGTAAACCTACACCATAGGTATTGTTATATAAATTAAATTAAACAATTCAATTATAATAATTATTCAATGAATTATAATATAAAACAATTCGTTTTTTTTAATGTCTTGAACTTTTATAAACATTTTTTATTCATTTTTTGTTTAAATTGCTATATGCAAGCTGCATAGCATAGCTAAGATACCCATTATTTTTTTTTTTATATTTCTAATGCAATACTTTAACATTTAGGGGTTAAAGTTTTTTTTTTTGTAAATAAATTGAGCAACTTTTTGTGCAGGCAACTTTAAAGGACTCTCACCCAAAGATCCGCTTCCGCATGCTTACGCACTGTGTCCTGAAAACTAAAAATCAATGGCAATATTCCACATGTGTGGTCGATATTTGGTATCAATTGCCAAAAACATACTATGTACATATATATAAGATACAAGGATTTTTGAATCGTGTTTGTTATTGCACTCAAGTGGCCACTTGAGGCCGCCAAGCTGTCTGCTTCGGTTGTCCTTTGCCAGCTGACAGAAGTGAGAGTGTCATCCTGTTTTATATTAGTCGGTAAGGGTATCTGCTTCCGGCTCTTCAAATGTGGCGGTCAACCAACAAACATTGGCCGCCCACTTGACCAGGATCAAGGATCCGGCTACTGCGATTGATGCGGGTCCTTCTCTCAGACACTCTGGCGGCATCGGAACTTTGCCTATCGAATTTCAAATGCCAGAATAATGTATACCGCTGCCAAATGACGATCCTTTCGTTCTGTCTGTGTTATAATTAATGATCTGTTGTTTTTGCCCCAAGAGTTCTATATTGTGACCAAGGCTGTAACTGTCCAAGTCAACGACTTTTGTTGATTGATCTGCAATTTAATTTATGGAACTGAGAGTGTGTTATTGAGGGTACTACAAACTAATGATTCCAGCTTTGTTTTCCTATTTTTATTGTAAATAAAATTTGGAAATTTTAAATGAAAAACACAAATGCAACGTAGCAAGCTTTGTTTTGAGAGATAATTTTATCTAATTAAATAAAATGAAAACACAGAACTACTAATGAAAAAAAAACAAATTTATCTACATTTAAAAAAATGCCATTTGTTGGATTTTATTTATGGAAAAAATAGAAATATAGAAAAAAATGGCAATAAGTCGATTGAGATACATATGTAAAAGGCTTTGCCTAATTTAAATTTTAGAGAATACATTTATAAAGTACAAAAATATTTTTTATGTGTCCATATTGTTAATTTCGAAATTCTCGATTAAAATTACATTTTATATAAATTGATGAACAGCTTATAAATTAAATAGTTGGTACTGAATGTATTTATGTTTAGAATATATTTAGTATATTTTTATATAAACTTTATCATCCCGGCGTGCATTGCAACTTCCGTCTCCCAATTCCAAAGACAAAAGAAATAAAAAAAAATTGAGATTTTAATGCGATTTTCAAATGCATTTTCCACCCAGTTCCCGATATATTTTTAATAAAATTTTTCCTGAGTGCCAACTTATGATATAATAGAAAGCTAAAGTAAATATTTCAGATTTCCAGATTCTACCATTTGACCTGGCGGTGAGTCGCCAATCAGTCAGTCAGTTAGTCAGATTGAGGAGATTTATATACATCGATATCTTTTTATATACATCTTATATCTTTAAGTTGATTTTGCTTTTATTCAAAACTAATTTAAAGTATGTAATGGAATATTTTTATAAAATAATTAACGATTCTATTATTAGAACTTTACTTATAATAATAGTATTTAACATATTTTAAAATTCAGTTTTTAACGATTTTATCGAACAGTTGAGATTAAAAGTCATATATTCGTATAATTTAAAATTTGCTAGCTTATAACTTCCATGCAATTATTATTTATTTGAATAATTACGTTTATTACAATAAATAATAAAAAAAAAATTTTTTTTATTGGAAATTTATATTAAAAATTATAAAATTGAAAATTAAAACTAAATGTAAATTTGATATGTGTATGTAAATGTAAATTTATAAATGTGTAATACGAAAATTTTTAAAAATGTCCGCATGTCCTTTTTTTTTAGTCAAGGATGCTTAATTTTTCTAATAAAATTGAAAATAAGAGTTTAATAATGATTTTAAAATAAAAATTTAAATTTATTTAATATTCTGTAAATTTTCTTTGCTTAGATTAAAAATTATATTTAGAATTAATTTGTATAATATAAATTATAAATTTAACTTTAAGATGTTATCAGAATATTGCATTTTAAGTTAATACATCTAAGATTATTTTTCTTTTTTAGGTTTTATTTATTTAACTTAAATGTTATTTATTATTATTCTGTAAATTTTCTTTATTTAGATTAAAAAATATTATTATTATTATTTATTTTGTATAATATAAATTAAAAATTTAACTTTAACATGTTATCAGAATATTGCATTTTAAGTTAATATATCTAAGATTATATTTTTTTTTAGGTTTTATTTATTTAACTTAAATCTTATTTGCAATTTCTGTTTTTTTAGTCGCATAAATTGTGGATAATTTGATTATAATTTAAAAGATTTTTTTTAAGTTTAAATTGTTATATTATTCAGCTAATATGGGCTCTTAAATTAAAGTCGAAAGATATATACATATGTGCTCATTCCTGTTTAATCACTCACTACTTATATAAAGGGCTCTTTTCAGAACTTTCAAGCGGCTTCTGGAAGATGAACAAACATAATTAATGAGCAAACAGTCAAAACACACACATATATCCCACTTTATAGGGATGGTGGGAGGGTTGGGAGGGGGTTGTTTGCTTGCAGTCTCGTACAAAAACTTAATTTTAAATTGTTTAGATTAAAAGCCTCATAGTTTAGTGTCATGCATTTGCAACATACACACATGAGAGTGAGGCAGGGCGGGGAAAAAAAAGGGGGTGTAGCGGTTGTGGCAAGTAGTGTGTTGAGTGTGGGTGACAACTCTGGGCGTCGTCTCTCGCGCACGCTGTCACTTTTGACAAATTATCAGCGTCATTGGCAGCGACTTTGATGAGTTTTTGTTGTTTTTGTCGGTTGTTTGCTGAATTTGAAAGTTAACCCGTCTGATTAATGCGATAGTTTTGGCAGCCTCTTGAGCTTGTGTGGCATGGAAATTAATTAAAAAATTTCTTAACATCACAGCAACAGCAGCAAAATATAATATATGAGTATACCTGGACCAGAAAATCTTAAAGCTGGCAAAGCTATCAATGTTAAATTATTTCTCATTCGAAAAGTTAACATTTTTTTTTTTGAGAAAATTTCAAATCTGCTTTTAAATCAATTTTCATCCACCTCAAGCGATTATTACCGGCCAAAATTTACTGTACACAATGTTTAGACTCTGTCAACTTCAAATCAGCCAAAAATTTGGATGTTGTCGGTTTATTTTTTTAGACCAACTCGAATTATGGCGAATTTCCGGCGGGTTGACATTTTTATATTATATTTATTTTAACAATATTTACTATTTATTTTTTTTTTTTTAAATTTTTTTTTATCAATTGTTCAAGCCGATTGAAATATTTTAATGCCAACTTCGCCATTAGACAAGGCAGATTTGTTGTGGGCGTGGTTTTTTGTCGATTTCCTTTATTCCATTCCCATATGAAGTTAAAACCAAAATAAAGGCAAATTTTATATTAATATTTTTAATTTATTAGAAAAACACCAAAATAAACCATAATTTATGCGCAAATTTAGAAGAATTAGAAATGATTGCCTTTAATTGAATTTCGCACTAAAAATTTATTTTTTTTCAGGAACCGAAAATAACAAATATTGAACAAATTTTCAATTTAAAAAAAAACAGAAAAAAAAAATTATTTAAAAATAATTTTTTTTGCATATATAAAAATATTTAAAAAAAAATTTTTTTCAATTTTATTTAAGAAAATGTCACTGCCTTTAATTGAATTTCGCTGAGTGTATAGGGTACTTTCTACAATACCCTATAGCACGTGAGGAGCTAAACTGAACTGTGCTGATCTAAGCCGAGTCTAGAGTCAATAGTATATTAGACAACAATAATAAGGAGCATATCCTGACAGCCTGTCAGCACGCTCAATGTTCTTTTTACCAATTTTTTATGAAAACATATTGCTTGGCTATTTGTTCCAACTACAAATTCAATGCGAGAATTATATAATTCCACGTATTCCATGTGCCAAAAAATGTAACAACTGCCGTGGTACCTACATCATGTGTATAAAACAACAACAACAACAACAACAATAACCCTTGGCAGGACATCGACAGATGAAATTTAATAACACTAATAAAGCTATAGAGACCAACAAGAAGACGTTGGCGCAGGCGTATAATAAATCAATTAACGCAGGATCAATGGACAAGCCCCTAACAACAACAACAACAAAAACAACAACAAGGATAAGAGCTGAAACATTAACTGTTAGATTAGTAGGGAGCAAGGGGCTTGGCTCAGGTCCTGGCTCAAGGAACGCTATAAATATTTATTGTTTACAGTTCCGGCTGGACGAGCGTGCAAAGGATGCGCAACGACGCGAATGAGCCGTGACAGACAGGGAGAGAGAGAGGGAAAGAGAGGAGAAAAAAACTAGGATTATATGAAGGATCAGGATCGCCGCTTATAGGGCCCAGGGGCGGTTGGGGGTTAGACTCTGGGGCAAGAAACAGGAAATGGCATGCGCCGACATTGCGCACGCGTCTTAGAAAAGAGTTTCAATTAGCGCGTCTCGGGCATCAGTTTACTCCTTTGTTAATCCCCCTTAAGATGTATATACTATATACTATATATGAGTATAAGTTGCACAGTTGTGATAACATCTGGCATATATATCCTGTGGCACCCACACACGTTGCGGAACGTGCCTTGTGTATTGTTAATTGTTAATGGCAATTGTGATTTGTTTGCAACTCCATTTAATGATGCCATAAAAACAATTTATATTAATGTTTATTTAGTTACTATTTCAATAATAGTTTTGACATAGGTTTTTTGGTAGAATAACGCAGTTCTATTGATAAATAAATATATTTAAAAATGACATTACTCTAAAATAAAGATGCAAATAAAATAAAAAAAAATATAAACAAAAGTTTTTAATAGAAGAACTCAGTACTAAAATAATGACAAAATTTAGACAAATAAATAAACAAATGTTTTTAATAGAGAAACTTAGTTTTAGTTATTGATAAATAAATTTACAAATTGTGGCATTGCTATAAACAAAATTAAAAACATAAATAAAAAATTTTTTAACTAGAGCAATTCAGTACTAGATAATGAAAAATAAATTTAAAAATGACATTGCTTAAAAAAAAAAACAAAAATAAAAAAACTTAAATAAGCAGAGGTTTTCAATTGAGCAATTTATTTCTAGTTAGTGATAAATAAAAAAATTATTAATTTTTTTATTTAGTGCTTTATTTCCTTTATTATGTTCCATTTATTAAAGTTATATATATTACCAATTTATACAGAGTTTAGGATTTTCTTTACAACTGAAATATATGATATTGTTTTTTTTTTCTAAGTTGATTACGTTTATTTACAAATATTATGTTTAACATAGAAAAATGTGGGAGAAAAGACTTAATTTGAAATATATTTAAAGATGACTATAAAGATAGTATTAACATAAAGACAAAAGTTTAAAGAATATATTCGTTAATATATATTTAATTTTCTGTTGTATTTGTAAAGAAATATATTTGAATATCCATGTGATTTTACTGATATTTGAAATAAATTTTCATTATTAAAAAATAAGAGTTAGAGAATAACGCTCATTTGTTAAATAAAAATGACAGATAACTTTCTTTATTGTGATTTTTAATTAAAAATGTCTGCTATCATTTAATTGTCAAAATAAAAAAAAATATATAACTATACATATTACGTACAAGTCGAAAAATAAGGAAAGACCAAATGAACATATTTTTCCCTCCGAGCCTATAGAAATGCCTGTTAGATTACGATTTTTCTATTATGTTAGCCAGAATTACCTACAGGACCTCAATATTAGGATTTGGTGTGCTCATAAAAGTTAAACTTTGCAGTATTTAGAACAACTTTGCCAAACTAGCTTATGCTAAGAAACCAACACCAACAGATTTATAGTTCAACAAATAATGTGGTACCTGTAAAAAAATGTCCATATTACCGAAAACTTAGAAATAAATGTTGTATAACCATCGTGCTAGAAAAGAAAACTAACAATACAGTTAGATTAAGAAGGCTCGAAATATAGTGAAACCATTTAATTTTGGCATTCCATTTTTTTTATTTGTGAAAAAACTTGCACAGTGTTATTAAAATGTAATTTGTTAAAATGGAAAAGCAAATCAGCAAATGTTTTCGATAGTTATCATCATATTAAATTATTAAGTTGAATTTTAAAGCCATAACTCATATTAAATACGGTCAAAATAACCCAAAATTCTTATTTAATTAATTTCTATAAATTTACTATGTTACTTTTAATTTAGAATTTTATATTAATATTTAATTTAATACTTTAATAAGATAATAAAATAATCAGCTCTTAAAACTTGTTGCACCAAAGCACTGTTTATGTGACTTTATATACAACTTGCCATATAAAATAATAGTTATAGTAATAGTCTTCTTCAAATAAATAAATATGCAAATTTTTACCAAAAATTTAAAAATAAATAAAAAAAACATTGCATATTTTCTAAGCTGGTGGTGCTGTAAGATCTTAAAAAACTTGTTGCATACTCTTGGGCGGTAATGCAAATCAATGGCAACTAAATTGAGCCATAGATGGCGACACCAGGCACTGTTGCTGATCCTCGAAGCTAAATCAATTATTAGAAAACTAAACTGAAAAATAAGGTAATATTATCTTGAAAAACTTGGTCAGAAAGCTATTTATCAAATCGTTTTAATAGGCTTATAAGAAGCCTAAAAGTTGTTGCACAGGATATTTACTATTATATGTATTTATAGCGTTTATATAATGTAGATTAAAAGATATACGTAAAAGTCAAGTTAGGACCATAGATATAGCTTTATTGACGTTTATAGCAATAAAAAATAAAAATTAATTTTATTATATATTTTTTCTTACTGCTTAAACGAAGTATTTAATATTGTTAGATACGTGAAAATAATCTACAAATATTAATTTCTTTATAGCAAAAACAATACTCTACAGAGAACCTTGTTTAATGTTTTATATGTGAGCACTACTATATACAAATATAAAGTTTTATTTTTTTTAATATTTTAAAATCTATGTATTTATATATATATATATATATTGATATATAACTCATAAACATTAAATACTTACAAGGGTTTCTTTATGCATAATGATTAAATTAACGCTTGTTTAAGACTATAAAGCTTTGACTGTTATCGCCAGTAACAACAGCAGCAGCAGCAGCAGCAACATAAATGTCATTTGGAATCCTAAATTTTAACCAGGATACAGACTGGCCAAAACACACACCGAAAAACGCAAGGAAGAGAAAGGGAAAATCCAAACAATTGCCACACTAATACAACTAACGAAGTGGACAAAGGCCAGTGGCATTGGGTGCCCAGTGCCAGCTCCTTGCAACACCAGCTTCAGCTGCAACTCCAACTCTAACTCCAATCCCAACTTTGGCTTTAGTTCCACATGACACGACGATGGCGACGATGTCCACGCGACTCTCGGTGAGGGGCTTGGGGGGGCAGGCACAATTGAAAGCAAAAGTGAAACTATGCAAAGGTGCTGCAGGGGTAAGGCAGGGATTGGTATGACTGGCAAGTGGTTGGGGATGCTCTCCGGGTGCGTCGCTGGCTAAGTGGAACACCCATAAAGTGCCATGGAAGCAGCACACACAAAGCGGAGGCAAAATATGGTCAGGAGTTAAATGAATGAACGGATGAATGAATAAAGGCCACCGCATGTTACACAAGAGTCTGCGTGAATCCCCCCCTTACCACCACTCACTGTGTGTGTGTGTGTGTGTGTGTTCACTCTAGTTTACTTTGGGATTTATGAATGCTTTATGGTGAATGTCTGGACGAAGGTCTGTAAAGAAGGTCGCTCGGATTCTGTGTGTGTGTGTGTGTGTGTGTGTGCAGCCCAACTAATTTATTGCCAACTTCCGGCAAGGCAAATAATTTTGTTTAGTTTTTGGTGTTGATAATGAACGAATGGTCAAAAGAGCCAGACGGACAAAGGCCAGCCCAGGTCCCAAAAAAAAAGAGTAAAAAAAAAAATCACTCTTAAGCAAGCAAATGCCTTTTGAAAGGGTTGAAAACCTTCCTTGCCTTGAGACTTTCATTTAAGGCTTTGCCTCGGGGCTGCTGACCACCATTGACTTTAGCCGGACATGGCCAACCCTTAGGGTATGGGGGAGAGGGGACAAGGGGGCAGCGTGCTGACCAACCCCAAGCTGTTGGGGCAATGGGCGATGCTCATTTAATTTTCAGATATTTTCGCATAAAACTTGCCATGAATTTATTGCTTTTTAAATAAATAAACGAGCAAATAAACTGAAGAAATATGTGCGGGGGTGTATGGGTGAGAGGGAGGGGGTGGGATGGCTATACGCTCGTTGTAGTTGTGGTGCAACTAATTGAAAGCCACTCAAGTGTGCGCCAAAACTAAGCGAATGCCTCGGCCACCCAACGACTGCAAGGGAAGAGAATTAAATGAAGAAAGACAGAGAGAGAGAGGGCAGAAGAGAGTAAAAGAGAAGAAAGAGTGGTTTTCTAGTTGAAAGAATCAAAATAAATATTTAATTAAAATATGTATTGAAAGATGTTAACATATATTTTGCCAAAGGGTTTCTGATAATCAACCAAAATTATTTAAAAACTTTTCAAGCAAAGGATATGGCTGCGTGCCTCTGCCTTGGTATTTAGTATTTACATTATATATATATACATAAGTATATATATGCATATCTTTATATAATTAGGCACACACACACACACACACACACACACATATACATATACATAGTATATGTTTTTCTTGCAAAAACTTTGTATCTTGTTGCCTCTGTTGACGTACAGTAAAAAGCTTTCAGCAGCAACGTAACCTCAAAATCGTCTGCCATAACTAATTAATGCTGCACTAATAGTGTTGCCCCATCAGACTCTCACAGCCCCCTCTCTCTCTCTCTCTCTCTCACACTCGCTCTCTCTTTTTATATATGTCTCTTCGCATTGCCTTTGCGCCGTCTTGCTACATATTTGATTTTTGTAATTTTTTCGTTGTTTTTTATCTTATTTAGTTTGTTTTTTGTGTTCTCATTTCAGTCAGATTTTTTTTGCATGTTAGACGCCCCCAGAAGCTGAGGCAGCCAACCACAGCAACGCTGGAGGCCGCACCACCGCACCACCCGAGCCGCCACTAGGGGGCGCCACTTAGAGACGCGCGCCCGACGTAGCTGCCAAACTGGCAACAGCAAATGAAAAGCACGAAAACTTTCGTTTTTCTATTTTTCACAATTTTCATTGCATTGCATTTATTTTAGCTGTTTGCCGCCCATCCTCCTTGCCATTCCCGACCTATGCCACAAAACGAGTCGCTTCTTTTGTAGAAGGCAACAACGACGACCAGGAAGCACAACCAGGACAACGAGGACGAGCAACAGGATGAGCATTAAGGACGAGGTGGATGTCGTTGCCTTTGCACTTGCAATTTTTGTTGGGGCAAAAAAGTCTGCGCATGTTCTTTACCAATTGGATACGTAAAAATAAAACAAAAACTAGAAGAGCGTTAAAGCGAATGGGCTGCATGCCGAGTGGAGCGGGGGCATAAGTGCCAGAGAGGGGTAGGGAACTGTAGCAGAGGACATGTCCTAGACTAGAGCACAAAAATGGCGGCAAATAGCGAAAAAATGATCAGATTGCAACGACTGCATTAGACGCTGCAACTTTCAAGAGAAATCCAATTGGAATTGAATTTATTTTGTCTGCAACTCTTAAAATCCATACAATAATCAAATTCAATTAATTTATTTAATTCAAAATATATATTAAGTTACATTTAATTTCCAATACAAATTTAGAGTTCACACCGTAGACTAAAGAGGAAAATACTATACTTGAATAAATAAAAAACATATCCCAAGCCCTAAAATAAATATAATTCTATTTGTCGAAATTAGCTGTTTTTAACAAATAACTTAAAAATTATTATTATTAATTAGTCAAGTCCGTAATTTTTTCCATGTAGGAAATAGTTTCAAAAATTAAATAGAAAAAAAATTTGTTTTTTTAATAAAAATTATATTTCTTTTTTAACCAAAAATAAAATAATTAATAGAAATTGTTATACATTTTTTTTAAACTTTATTTATTTTAAAAAAATATATAAATATAATTTAAAAAAGAAATATTTCAAGTCTGTAATTTTTTTAATATCGAAAATTTCTTTTAGCTGACTTGGATCTACCACTTAATAATAGAAATGAGATTGGGAGTGATCCAATCCCGTCAAGCCCTTCTACTGAAGACGGAGTTAGGGAACATAATTGATCCGCGTCATCGTCAATGGTAAGAAAAGAGAATTATGTTCTTTTATAAGAATGAACTCTTTAATTAAAAAAAAAAATAAGATAATACTATAAAAACAACTAATAAAAATAGTTTCTTAATAAACATTTTTTTTTGCTTAACCTTTTTCTTATTAAATTTTTTTTAATTTATTATAAAAGAAATATATATAATTTTAAATAAAAAAAAGTTTTCAAAAAAAAAAACGATAATTTTCTAATTTATTTTTCTTTTTTTGCATATATAATTATTTACTCTGCATTCTTGGAATGCTTTGATTTTATATTTATCTTTTACTTTCAAATCATATTATAAAATTCATGCATATATAAAAAAATCAGTTATTATTTTCAACAATTTTTCTAAATACTATATCGATCAAACTTATTAGAGAAAATACTTTAAGCAATATAAAATATTTATATCAAACAGCTGTCATAGAAACGAACGATGCAGAATCAAGTTTTCTGTAAAAAAACTGTAATTTATTTTTAAATTAGGTTTCTAATTTTCCTTATAAAATATAAATCTATTTATTTCCTTTTTGGTTTTTTTGTTTTTAATTTATAATTATTTTAATTTAACTCATTTCAAATTAAACTAAAGGCTACATATTCAAATTTAGGTCGGAGTTTTCTATGTCAACCCTTAAAAATATCGATTAAAATTTGTTATACTAATCATATTACGTATACGTTTATTTAACTCTCATTCTATTTAAATAGAATTTGTGTAACAAACTGCTGCTTCCAACTAAATGAACCCAAAATGTAGCTGATGTTGCATAAAATAAGAAAAATTGTCACCTACAAGTATGCACACAGGCCACACAGCCCACACACCGCGCGGAGGCGCCACCGAGGCCGTCAGTCAAGCCAGCCAGCCAGTGGCATACAGCCACAAAGTGCAGCATGCTGGTTAGGGAAATGAAGGGATAGAGGGGAAGGGGAAAGGGTCGGTGGATTTGCCACCTACACAGCTTGCAGCTCTCACCCTGAAAAACTATAAAAGCATCGCCGCACATTGTCAGCGGCCCTCTTCCAATCAGCGGATCCCATTTTTCTCGTGCCACGCCGAGAGTAGAAAAAGGCGCAGAAATAAACTAGAAAAACGGCTGCTCCGCCTGCTGCACAGACAAAAGGATGGGCGTCAGGGATGGACAGCGGGGGCATGTGTTGCCTGACGTTGCAACTGTGTGTGGCACTCGATTTGAGCGAGTGTAAACAGAAAATTTGAGTGTGAGCAAGCGGAGGGCGGCATGAGTGCATTGAGTGCAGAGAAATGTGCTCAGAGTAAGCGAAGCGATAGCTGCTCAGCTGTGTTAGGGTTGCCAGGCTATTCAAATAATTAACTACAGATCTATATTTACAATCTAACAATTATGTAGTAGCAGTATTATTTTTACACTCGAAATTAATCAAAATACGAGTATTTATAAGGACAAAAATAAATATAAATTTTATTTACTTATTCAATTATGCGTTAATTTAAAAATGGTTATACAATATAATAATCAAGTCGCATAGTTAATTTAATAAATTAAACATATTCAAAAAATTTTTATGAATATTTTAATTTTTAATCATAGTGTATATCGTTAGTAAATAATTAACTTATTTAAAAAATTTATTTAAAATTTGCTATTGACATTATGAAAAGTATTTTAAAAATAAATTTAGATGCTAAAATGCGTAAAACTCATTAATAATAAATACAAAGATCGATGTAAGGGCTTAAAATATTTTTAAAATGATTAATATGATATGATTATATAATAGCTTTAATTATAAAAATAATATTATTTTGAATTATTTTATATAAATTGTTTACTAAAGGAAATTTTATATATTTATTGCATTAAATTTCACATTTTTCTCGAAAACTTAACATCACTAAAAAGTGGGCGGTTCTTACAATCAGATATCAATCAAAAACTTGACAACTCTGCTTTGTTGAGTGGATGCCAAATGTAAAATTGAGTGCAAATGCTCAGTTGCTCCCCTTTAACAGAGTTAAATGTTAGTGGAGCGCATGTTCTGATTTCTAATACCCTGTATTTATGTGTTAATGGGATTTAAGTAGTTTTCAAAATGTTTGAGAGTCCGATAATTTCAATTAACATAAGAAGCTTAAATACTGAATAAATTACATTATAAGCATTTCTAAAATAATTTTGAAGATTTTTAAATGCAAGATGCAAACAAATTACTATTTTGCAATTTGAAATATATTTTAATAAACAATATTTTATTGATTCATTGATTTCTTGTAAATTTGAGATGAATTTATAATATTAAATTAAATATTTATATTTTTTTATAATCTATATATATAAAAATAATGCAAAAAGTTAATATTCTTCAATTGAGAACGGCTAAGTCGATTTGGCTTACATTTTTTGCAGTTGTTCGAAATAGCCAGGAAAAAGTTTCTAGGAAAGAAAAATTGGAGAAAATTTTCGGAAAAATCGCTAGTGCCTCAACAAATATAGATTAATTTTTTTTTTTAGCGAGGGCGTAGCAACGCACGCCGGGTAAACTATACAAAATGTAAGCAAAGTTCAACAAAGTGTGAAAGTTTTAATATTTTTCATATTTAGTAAATACAAAACACAGTATTTTAAAGTCGATCAATTCTTCTAAATACACATGCCTTAATCCGTTATTGTTGTTGCTGCATTTGTCAGACACGTGGCACAAAATGTAAACAAGCCACAAAACTGAAGCCCGTAAGAGGTTCACGAGAGCAAGATGAATGGGTGAAGGCAATTGTTCCAGAAGTAGGAAATGAACGGAATAGCATTGTGGTATACTTAAGCAAAGAGAGTCCAATATTTTGACATAGTAGTACCATGCAATAGTACAATACAATGTTATTAATGTACGAGGTGCATAACTCGACTCTATATGCAAATATACATATCTATGTACCCCCAAGTAGAAGCTACTGCAAATTGTTGCAAATTAGTATTTCTGTTTCTGTTACGGATTCAAATTGTAACCATTTGTTTTGGCATAAGTTAGTTAATCTATTAATAGCTCAATTGTTGAAATTGATTTTTGATTTTTAATTTCTATTGAACAATTCAAAAAAAAAAAAAATATTTATATTTTCATTATGAAACTTATAAATATATAACAAATTAAACCAATTTGACTAGCTAATAAATAAAAATAATATTGGTATAGACCCTTCGGCTCGGATCAGCCAAAAATTCAATGCGTCCTTAGCTATGAATTTTTTTTTAAATTTTAATTTAAGAAGAACAATTTTTTATTATTCTTAAGCTAAAATGATTTTTTTTTATTTATTTTTTTTAAATAAAAGCAATTAATACTTGCTATTATATAAAAATTATAGCTAAAATAATTTTTTTTTAATCGAAATCGACTTTATTAAGATTTTCGAAAATTTTTTAATAAAAATTAAAAAAAAATTTTTTTTCTAATTCAATTTTTTTTATTCTTATGGTAAAATTAATTTGTCTTTAATTATTTAAAAAATTATTAAAACTAAGATTTAATTGGATCTAATCCTTCACCTCGAGTCTTTAAAAAAAATAATTTTTTATTCATAAGCTAAAATTTTTTTGTTTGAATTATTTAAGTATTAAATTCTATTATATAAAACTAATATTGGTATTAACTCTTCACCCCGAATCAGCCAGAAATTCAATGCATCTTTAGTTATGAACATTTTCTCAATTGTAATTTAAGAAAAGCAATTTTTTATTGTTCTTAAACAATAATTAATTTTCTTTTAATTATTTAAAAACAATTGAAACTAAGATTTTATTGGTATTGACCCTTCACCTTGAGCCAGCCAATTGTTCTTAATTTTAATTTAAGAAGAAATTCTTAATCTAAATTTAATTTTATTTAATTTTTTTTTTACTAATTTTAACCATAGTAAAGGAATTGCATAAACTCGACCTTTTAAAAAATATTAAAATTTTCAAAATCTTTTTTTTAATTAAAAGTAAAAACATTTTACAGAACAAGAAACGATGATGAGCCTACTTTCGATATTATCGATTGTTTTTTAGAAGCTTATACTATCGATATTAGGCTGCAGCTGCTTCTTTTGCGCCTTTTCCTCGTCTCTGGTTTAATTCGCGCACTTTGTGACTGCATTTCTGATGTGCGTGCGTTGAGGCACGCACAGAAAAGCCCCCTTGATACTTTCCCCATTAGGTCTCCCCTCAATTGCAGCTGGCCCCCTTATTCTGCAAACGATGCCATTGCTCAGTTTACCTAGGCAAGGATAAAGCAGTGCCAAGCAGCAAGTCCTTTTGGAGTGAAACTCGCTTAACTGGTTTCTGGTTTGGTTTAGTTTTTCGAAAGGAAACGAGGCCGGGTAACCCGGACGGGCACATTGCGAGGACTTGAGGGGGGAGGGATTGGTGTGTGTGTGTGTGTGTGTGTGTGTGGAAAACCATTTAAAATTGCTGCAAAAAAGCAACAAAAAGTTCAAGCTGAAAGTTGCGATAGGGTGCGGGTAAAGGCAAGGGATGGCAGAGGACACGCAGCACTCGCAGGACTCGCAGGACTCGCGCATTGCGTTGCGTTGCGTTGCGTTAGATTAAAACGCGCATGTTGCACACATTAATTGCCAGGAAGTAAATACAATAACAACAATGCAAGGCGAGCGCCGGCCAAAGCTTTTTCTAATCATTAACACAGTCGAGTCTAGGCACACACACACACACACTACATACACACACATACCACACACGCACACACTCGCACACACTCATACACTTGGCTTGAAAATTAGAAATGCCCATCAGAAAATACGCGGCGTATGTGGCCCATGGCATGCCACCATTGCCCCCTCCCCCCACCACCCGCACTTCTACTGCCACTTTCATCCCCCCCCCCCCCCCTCCCACTCTCTAGTCGCTGCCCCGCCCCCACCCCCTGCTCTGTTAAAGTTGGAAAAGGTCGCAATGGCAGCGGCCGTTTTATGTGTAAGGATAATGCTGATGATGGTCTGCCTTTGGCTGAGTCCTGGCTCTAAGGCTCTGAAGCTGAAGCTAAAACAGACACTGAATGCCGGGGAGGGGGGGTGCGTAGAGAAGAAGAAGGTTGATTGTGTGTGTGTGTGTGTGTGCGTGTGTGTTGCTGCTTGCAGCACATGTATAAAACAACCGCGTTGTTGTTGCCACAGTCGTGACACAGACACAGAGGCTGCCCCACACAAATTACAGTGACCTGAGATCAGTGTGTTCCACAGCAAAAATGCGAACGATAATAATCGCATATTCGTGCATAAATTTATAGCATTATATATAGTACGATAATGAGAAATTTCGAAAATTTGAGTTTGTGCACTTTAGCAACCTTGCACTCAAAAAAAAGTATACATTCAATTCTGGAAAACTGACGTCAATTTGTGGAAAAACAGAATAGAAATAGCTTCATAGAAAATGTTCTATGCCTTGTAAATTTTATTACCACAAAGTGGAGAAAATGTTGTTCAAATTTTCTGTCATAATCGAATTTATTTCAACGGAAAAAATCTATAATTTGATAGCCGTAATAAAAAGAATCCATAGTATTTTTAAATTTGAATTAAAAAAATTTCTTAACTTTGGTTAAAGAATTTTGTAAACATTTATATTGAGCGTAGAAAATTGTCTACATATTAATGAATCTTATATTCTTTCTTAACATCGGGATTTTTTATCGTAGAAAATCTATACTTCCCATAACTTTTTTCGTTTATTATTATCATAAAAAATTAACTCGTACTTTGGAAATTTTCACTTCTTTGTAAGATTCATACTCTGTTTGTTGTATTTTATTTTATTTTTCTTATCGAAAATTTTCTATACAAAATAAAAGGTTCTTTAAGTAATACATTTTTTTTCTTAATTTTTTTGATTTATTATTTTAAAATGCAATATATAATATTATGCCTTTGATGCTTTTAAAAGAGGCTATATAAAATAGTGGTAAAATCAGGAAACATTCTTTTTTTTTATTTTTAAATTCTAATTTAGTTTCAATATTAGTTGTGCTAAATTTGAACTTTATTTAAACTATATGCCTCATTAATAGTGCTTTTGGTGAGATGCTCATAAACAAATATAAAAGACAAAAATACACAATCGATCGTTTCTATTATATCCTTATAAGGAATTGATTTAACTTGCACTGCTCATTGAGAGAATTCTAGTTGTAGTTCTGTTTATTATACAATTACTTATTATGCAATTGATTTTTCAACAATAAATATACTCCTAAATATGTTCAAATAAATATATAAAAAAATTAGAATATGTTTAAAAGAGTTATTGTTGACGAATATTATAGACGTCAATAATAACTAATATTTGAATTTTTTTTTTTTATTGTCTCAAATATAAGTTTATTTTTGTTATTTGCAAAGATTCTGAAATTATAAACAAAATTGGTGTACATCTGATCTATTTCTTAGTTATTTTCGTTCCCTGTTTATAACAAATAACTTTTCAATTATTATAATTTTCATAAAAAACGCACTTCTATGAGTAATACTCATTATCAAAATATCATAAATTAAATTCACATTTTTTTTGTGTATTTATTTTAATATAATTTAGTAGGCCGCGGGATCTTATATTATTAAATTAATATATTTTTGCTATAATAATATATTTTAATGAATTAAAATATTTATTATACTATATAAAATATATAATATACAGTATTGTTTTAAATAGAAACTTCTATGCTTTTTTTTCTTTCTTGTAATTAATCAAAAAGGAACATTAATCCCTTTGATGTTTAAGCTACATTATTACAATCACTTTTGAATATATTTTAATTAATTTATTTATGATTTCTCAACAAATAATATTGTCAACGATATTTGTTATTTATTCCACTGTGCGGCACTTGTTTAAAAATAATACTACATATGTATATAGAAAATAAAGAACAATCAATTTAAATAGAGATGTGCTCGGCACTTGCATAGTTAAGTACAGTCTCGTCTGCTCTCGCTTCCACATACTCATACCAGCACTCACACTCACACTCACACTCATACACTCATATTCACATTCTGAATGCCCACTCATTGCCATTCACATACACTCACCTCCAATCAAAACTATCGCTGGCCTAAGGAGCAGCAGCAATAGTTATATATATTTATATATATATATATATATATATGTGTGTGTGTGTGTGTAGTAGTTGGTGGTGGTGGGGGAGAAAGGGTTGGGGGTGGGGGTGTCAAGCTACGTTTGCAACTTTAGCTATCCCGCAAATGTTTCAAGTCGAAACGCAGCTACAAACTAATGCGGCAAATGGCGCCTGGCTATGCGATAGTTTTCCCAATAGTTTAAAATCCATTTTATATGCAAAACTACAACACACACACACACACACACACATAAGCACATAAATATACGCTCAACTCGACGCTCGGCTTTTGAGTTGTATATATAAATATAGTGTATATATATATATATACATATATATAATTTGAGCGGCGTTTTGTATTCTCTAACTATGCATGCGAGACTCTATATAAGTATGTATGTATTAATCTGCCAACTATGGCGTTATAAACTACGTACATATGTTATATACATATATATGTGTGTATAGGTGTAGGTGTATGTGTGTGTGTTTAAACTGTGAATGTTGCTTGTATATTATGTAAAATGTTGCAGCGAACATTTTGTTGGTGGATGGTTGATGTTGCTCATTGCCATTGTTGTTGCTGCTGCTGTTGCTACTGTTTTACTTGTTGTTGTTGTTTATGATAATGAGCATTTCGCTCATGTGGGCCACACTCACACACACACGCACACACACACACACACTTTAATATAGCCATCTCGCTTCATTTGCCAAACACTTTTTGCCCCCACATTCATATAGGTGTATATATCCATGTGCCTATGTGTGTGTTTGTCTGTTTTTTTGGGTGGGTTTTTCTCATTTTCTAACAACCCGTTTGATAATGATGCAAAATTTATGTATTTTGTGTAGAAATGAAACCTGATTTTCTGAGTGAAAATGTGTTAAGCATAATGAGTAAGCCGTGCAGCAGTTTTGGCCGCCAACCCTTGACCAAGTGACCAAGAGCTAAAGCCTTATTAAAAAAGGGGTTGACCTTTAAGAGTTTTTGGCCCCCCTTCCCCCCAAAAAAGAACAACCTACAACTGCCTTAGCTCCCCGCTCACAAGCCGCTCAACCAGCCGCAGCTCATTTATTTTGAAAATTTTGATAGCAACTTTTTTTTTTTATTTTGAAATTCTTGTGCTTTGAGTCAAAAAACTTGTTTGAGCTACGCAACTGACCAAAAGCTAGTCTGAGCACTTCCGTTTCCGTTTAGCAGATGAGGCGCGCGCACAAACACACAAACACACACACGCACACACACACACATGTATGTACACTTTTAATTGTTGCATAAATCTGTAAACACACACGTAAACCGTTTTATTTTTTGGAGGGGGCAAAAAACGCGCGCTCAAAAATTTTTGTGCTCAAACTCAATTTCCCTTTTGAGTTATTTAAACCAAAAAAACACACACATGTGTGTTGAGTGTGTGTACGCCCACACGCATACAGAGACAGGGGGCGACGTTGACAGCGTCGCTTGCTGCTTTGAAAATTTGAAAAGTTTTTTGTGTGAAAATTTCGAAAATTTTCACCGAGCATTTTGTGTGCGTGTTATCATTTGCAATTGTGCCGTTAACCGGTTCAAAGCGCACGCACGCAGCAAAACACAGCAACAGCAACAGCAACAACAAACGGACAACAACAACAACAAAAATTACGGACAACAGAAATTACGGACTTGAACACGGACTTCAACTCATCGTCGAGCTGAATATACAGCTTCGTTAATCGTGCTTTAGCCTTGTCGTATTCGCACTCGTTTACTCGATAACTCGATAACTCGTACTCGTTCGTGCCGCACTCGTTGGTCGCGTTTGCCGTGTGGGTCTCGGGGTTTGGGGCCGCTCGGCAAGTGCAGTTATACAAATCGTATACGCTCAATATACGGCTTCGTATTGCCGAATGCATTTGGAGCCAACATTGGCCGCAGCAGCAGCAGCATCGCATCGCATCGCATCGCATCCGCATCGGGCATCGGGTATCGGGCATCGCGTCTGGAGGCATCGTCTGGCATCGTCAGCATCGGCAGCATCAGCATCAACAGCATCTGGAGCTGGAGTTCCATGTGTCACTTTGCATTCTGACCACTAACTCGCCGGCCGCGTTTCCGTTCCGTTCCGGGCGTACGAATCTGCGTCCAACAGATTTATTTGTCGTATTCGCCAAGCGCAACAAGAGAAACGGTTATAATTCACATGATAGCAAAATATCAAAAAAAAATTAAAAATTCAAATATTAAAATTTCAATTTTCAATTTCATATGTTATTTATATTTTTTTTGGAAACCTATACAAAACGCAATTGTGTGTGGTTTTTTGTGTGTTTGGTGTTATTTATAAATGTTAATTTGTTTATGGCACACATCACAGCCAACAGAGCCTGAAGGCAAAACTGCAAAACAGCAAACTGCAGTTACAATAATTGCATTAATTAAATACATACCATAAACAAAAGTTTCTAAACTCAATAATAATATTCCAAAAAGAAAACGCATATAAACAGTTTTGAACACACTTCAGCAGCGGCAGCAGCAAACCAAAAAATTTGCAAATACTTTGATCTTAAGGTGAGTTTTTTAATTGTATTCTAAGGTATTTCAATTACTTGATAAACTTATAACGACTTTAAAATGGATTGTGAATTAATTTGTTTTGTTTTCCGTTTTTGTAACAGGTTTTAAAATATATATTTTGCCACTAAATATCCTCTTATAAATATTATTTTATTTGAATTTATGCACGGATTTCAAGACAAATTTATTTTTCTTTTAAATCCATTATTGCCTTAAAAAGTTCATTTTTATTTTTTCCAATAATACATTTGAATATTTAAATTAATATGCGTATTATTTATTTCTGGCCTATTTTTAGTTTTTTGTTATATGTATTTTATGCGCTTAATTAATAGAAATTATTATAATTTTAAGATTTTTTAAATACATGGCAAACTTATATCGACTTTAAATGGATTATGAAATCAATTTTATTTCCAGTTTTTGTATATTAACAGGTTTTTAAATACAATTTAAGCACAATATATCTTCTACAGTTTAGCAGAATATATTTAACCAAAGATTCGAAGACAAATTTTATGATTTTATTTCAATGTATTTTTTTCTATTTAATAATGCTTTTTAATATTTAAACTAATATGCAATTTTTTATTTCTTTTTTAGCTTCTTGTTATGATTTATTAACTTAATTATATTAAATACATATTCTATGCGCAAAATGAATGGAAAAAAAATAATATTTTAAGGTTTTTCAATTATTTGGGAAACTTTTATTGAGGTTAAATGGATTATTTGTTTTGTTTGTTGTTTACCCTCTTATGTTAATATATTTTAATTTATGCAGTACTTGGGTAGCTTTAGAACATCATTTATATTTAGCCAATGATTCTATTGTATCAGTTCTCTTATTGCCTTCAAATGTTTTTTTTAATACATTTTTATATTTAAATAAATATGCATATAAAATATTTCTAGCGTTGTTTTTTTTTAGCATTTTACTAATTGTATTTTCTACGTTAAATTTATAGAAAAATTTTTTATTTTAATGTTTTTCAATTACTTGACAAACTTATATCGATCTAAAATGGATTGTGGATTAATATTTGTTTTCACAGAATCCAATAATGTAATTATATTTTAAATTTGCAGCATTTATTGACCCAATAGAATCTTAGACAAATTTAATTATTTTTTTTGTTCATTTATTAATTCAAATTTTCTATTGAATAATACTTTTTAATATTTAAATTAATATGCATATAATTTATTTTTTCAGTTTCTTTAGCCTAATTATATTAATTACACATTTTATGCGCTAAGTTAATAAACTAAGCATTAAATAATTGCTAAATTTGATTAATTTTAATTATTTGAAGCACACAAGTCAAGTGAATTCAATAAGTACCTACATTTGTAATATGAATTTCATTCATTGCATTTATTTTCATTATTTTTTTCGCATTTTGATTAATTTATTAAATACATAATGCCAAAACCTATTATTATTTATATATCTTTTTTTTATTTATCAAATCAAATTCTAAACATATTTAGATGAATTTATTTAAAAAAAAAAAACTTTTTCACTTTTGATTTTAAAAATTCAAACTGTTTGCGAGTTTTTGTCATCAAATCACTTGCAATCGCAATGACTAGCTATTCAAAAGTATAAATATAAATTTCTAAAATTCAAATTCAAAATACAAAATACTTAAAAATCTTTTACCTTTAATAAAGACAATAAAAACGGAAACGCATTCATACAAAAACAAGAAAACAAATTGAAAATGTTTTTTAAATGCAAAATATTCGGAAATGAAAACAGATTTGTTTATCAAATAAATACTTTTAATTTTGTTCACATATGTCAAATAAATTGAGGAATTTCAACAATTTGTTTTATAAATAAATGCGTATGTATATATATTCGATACATATATCTTTTTACTTAGCGATTTCTTTAGCATATGGCTGCCATGTTTTTGCAGAATTATGAATATAATAATTGTCAGATCATTTTGTTTTATGTAAATTCTGAGCAAGTATGAAGGGAATGTCGTTATTATCCAACTCTATATATAGATTAAACTTGGCTGAACTTTTGATTGAAAAGTCATTTAGTTAGCTGTGCGTTAAGCGTGTTAAATAATTTGAAAACATTTAAAGCTTTAACCAAAATAAACTGCCAACTAATTAACAGCAATATAAAATGCAGGAAAAAAAACTAAACAAATTAATAATTATATGCATGTTATTTAATCAAATACTACAAGTAAAGTTGCACACTTTGCTCTGCCACTTTACATATCAAATTGCAAACGCAAAATGAATGCAACGAACTATTTTTACTTAATGTAATTAATTAAAATTTAACGTATTCATTTTGGGCTGACAAACGGCCGACAACAATACACAAAAAAAAAAAAAACGAAGCAAAAACAAACACAGGCAACAACAACAGTGCGAATAATATGATACCTTCGAAAACTCATCGGTGAACCGCACTTATGCACCACAAGTTCTACCGCGAAATTGATAATTCAACGGTTAACCCAATGGGCAACCAACAAAAAAAAAAAAAATAAATAAAAATACAGAAATATAAAAAAACGTTAAATAAAAAAACAACGAACAAACCGCGTGAGATGGCAAAAAAAAACAAAATAATACAGAAATCGGCACGCGGGTGTAAAGCATTTAAATCAACTTGTATAGGCATGCAAAAAATAAAACAAAAACATAAAAAAAAAATAGGAACGTGATATTTGAAAAAAAGTAAAAAAAGAGCATAAACAACAACAAAAAATTTAAAAAAAATATAAAAATAAAATACAAATATAAGTAGGCAACAAATATTGTGCATTTAATCAACACAAGCGTTGGCCACATTTGAGGGCACTTGGGGAAAGAGCGGGGGGAGGCACAGACCAGAGTTTACCACTCAAGTTGTTTGTTTTTTTTTTTGTATATTCAAAGCGTGGGCGTGAGCATTGGTATGGGCGTGGCTATGGCTTTGGCTGTATTTGAAAGTGGTCAACCAACTCGTTGACCACAAAAGAGAAAAAATAATAAAATAAAACAAACACAAATACAAAAGCAGACAGGCACAGACACATGCATACATGTGTGTGTGTGCGCGTGTGGCAAATCAAAAACAAAACAAATTGCAACAGCGGCAGCAGCAACAACAACAACAACAATGCAGAATTTCATGGCAAATGCAGCCGGCGCTCAAATGTAGGCAACACTTTTTTGCAATGCATTTGCATGCATTGAACGCCCCCTTTGCTTCCTTGCCACGCTTTGTTGCTGCAGTTGAACGGCTTATTTTATAATATTTAATTAAATTAGATTTCATTTAAATGCATATTTATTGCTAATGCAACGTTGTATTGCTATTGGCAGAAAGGGAGCTACAACTGCAGGCTGAACTTATATAACACTTTAAAATACATGAATTGCAAATCGTATTGAAATAATAATCAAGTTTGAATAGAGTTAGGTTTAAGCAGTGCTAAGGATTAAAATATATTTAAAGCAATAATACTAATAAAAAATAGGAGCTTTTATAACAAAAAACTGCAGTATTTTTTAATTTAAATAAAATTAATTTAAAATTCAATCAACTCTGAGCTATTGAGTTTTTTTTTTGCTCTATCTTTAAAAACACAATGTTTCTTTTAATATTTCAATTTAAATAGATTATTTTTATTAGAAATTTAAGATATAGTGTTGCAATTTAAATTAAATGCTTGGTAACATTTTTTTGGAATATAATTTGACTTAGAATTATTGAGTTGAGCTAAAACACAAAAAATGGTACATTAAAACAGATCAAGAGAAAATAATTAATCTTTATTATGACATAAATAAAAAATAAATAAAACAAATAAAATGTTATTAAAATAAAATTGGGTTTTCAAGTCTTATTACAAGATTTTTATATGGGTCTATCAATATAAGTTCTATATTAATTAAAGTTCAAACTAAAAAAAAAAATTATTGTTTCAATAGTTTGAATTGTTGCTTAACAATTCTATCGAGCTCCATCAATTTTTTTTCCGTTCTTTATTAGATTAAGTCCCAACTAAAATGCATATTTGTTGTTTCAGTAGCTTAAATTGTTGCTTAAAAATTATTATTTTCAAATTTGTATAATAAATTATAATTTTTAATAATGTATTAATGTATTAAATATTAAAAACAAATTTGATAAAATACTAATATATGTATATATCACCATTTAAAGTATCTTATTTAAAGTGTTTTCGCTTGTCATAATTAAAATTTGTGCCTATTAATGCAAACTGAATGGATACCATAACTGATAGGGATTGTATGGCTCTGGGTTCTGAGTTCTGGGTTTGAGTATGGAACTGGGCTTACTGAGGGTTGCTTGCAATTATTTTTTTCATTGTGTTGTTGTTGCTGTTGTTGTCTTCGTCTGGTTTGTTTTTGTGCGAATGCAACTTTTATCGATTTAAATTAAAAACGCATTGCTGCAAATTGTAAAAATTATCTGTGCGTCTGTCTTTGTGTGCGTGTGTGTGCACAACATGTGTATATACGCATGTGTGTGCCAGGAAACGCCAACACATTAAGTTGGTAGGCCATTGGACATCGCCTGGCGTCTGTCGGTGGCCATTGCCGACATTTCCATGCCCATGTCATTGGCCGGAGCAATGCGGAAAATCGCATTTTCTCATTTGGCTTCTGTCATGCAAAAATATCAAAAGCGCGTTGTGAAAATCTCGTTTATTTTTCACACGCATTTCTGACATTCTCTGTAGTACAGTAGACACATTACTATCACAGTGCCTGCCACACATTTCTTCCCACACACACACATCGCATCCAATGAGCTCAATTCCCGAGACAAAACCCCAAACTCAAATCGAATTCGTATCTGATCTGAACATTCTTAAATGACGACCTGAATTGGCTACAATTTTAAAGCATATTTAAATAAGGAAATAATTAAGAGTTTTTTTATAAAATAAATAAAAAATAATGTTTTTATAAAATTCTACTTATTTATTTTATTTCTTTTGTTGTGGCTGTCACATTAAATTAAAAGTTTTATACATGTAGTGCTGGGAAATCCAATATATCAAAAATATAATGTCAATCTCAGCCCGGGAACCTTACGTCTATACAGAAAATGTTTCTCCTAGATTCTAAACTTTCACAACTTGCATTTTCGAATATTGCAATCTGAAAATCAATTTTTATATACACTGTTCTATTCCAATTTAAAAACTCAATAGATGTTGATTATGGTTTGTGCTTTTGGCATTCCAAAAATTTATTTGAAATTGATTTTCATAGAGTGTTATGTCCTGAAATTCGTACACCCCTATCTACAACAATTTTTTGTTTAGAGTCTTTGCTTAAACTGATTTGGCAATAAAATGTGAAAACAAAATTTTGAATATTTTAGGAAACTTTTACTACAGTCTAAGCTTTTTAACTCGCATAAAATTTGTACAAATTAAAGCAATTTTCATGTGGAATGTAAATTTTGTAATTGTAAATATTATGAATTTCTGAAAATAAAATTTTTAGTTGAAATCTGTCTTAATGCGGGTTCAATCCACGGAGGCAAGAAAATAATAGAAAATATATTTTCAGAAGTAAATCTTTATTAAGTTTAAGCTTTATAGAGTTTAGTTTTTACAAATTTGGAATCTAGAAATAGTATTTGTCGGTATTGTTCTCATTTCCTTCAATAATTTTCTTTGCATAGTTCAAAGATATAGCTAATTTCCAATTGCTTTTAAATTAACATTAAATATGAAAATCCACATATATTATATCATAAAAAACAATTAAAATTAAAATAAAATAATATAAATATTTATATAAAAATAATATAAAAATATGTCAATCTCAATCAAAGTCTGAAAAAAACTATTGTGAATCCACACAAATTAATTATGATCGACAGTATTGATATAGAAGTATATACTATACATATATCTATAGTATATTTCAATATACATGTCAACAAATTATGTTCATAATTTCAAATATGCAGATGGTTATGAACTTTGGTTAAGCAGTTAATTTGCTGGACTCTTAATAAGCAGCAGCCGTTGCTGCGATGTCAGGCGGTGAATAAAAATATTGAATATTCAGATACAAATATATATATATATAGATGGACTATATACATATATATGTATATATATGTTGATACACACAAAGTGGCATAAATATGTGAAAGCAGCAGCAACATACAATTAATAAGAATTACATGTTGTATGGCACACACATGGACATGGCTCTGTTCGCATCCTGCTGCATCCTGCAAGCTCTGCGTGGGCAGCCGCCAGCAGCAGCCGCACAAGTGCTAATGACTTAATAAATCATCGCGTGCGACAAAGAAATATACGTTGGTCCTGGCTGCTCCTGCTCCTGCTGCTGCTGCTGCTTCTGCCGATATTGATGGTGATGGTGGTGGCAACCGCAGCCAGGACGAGCGGCCAAAATGCATAATTCAATGAAAATCCGCAAATTCCTTTAATCCTCAATATTCATTAAAATATGCCTGCTGGCAGCGACATGGACGAGAGCGCTGTGATTCGTCCTGCTGCATCCACTTCGCTGCTTCTGCCGCTGCTGCTGCATTCATTTTTTGAGTTTTGCACGCAGCTTCAATTAAAAGCATTTAAAAGAAAAAAAAAAATAAAAAACTTTATGCCACGCCCACGCCCAAAACCCTTTGACTCGTGTAGTTTATTAAGCGGCAGAAAAAAAAAACATAAAAAAAAAGATCTACAGTTGCCGGCGGTGTTGCTGCTGGTGGTCCTAGTGGTCCTGGTCATGTATACAGGTCATTACATCTTTATGTGCTTAAGCACATAATGTACATACATACATACTGCAATGTCGCCAATAAGTATATGCATTATATACAATAAAGCGGCCAGCTTAATCATCAACTTAAATGTGTTGTGCGACAAAGGATTTAATGCGTATACGTATGCGTATGCGAATTCCAGATATATCCTGGCAAACTGCTTTTAATGCTGCCATTTGCACGTTACAAAAATTAATTCGATTTGCAGCCTCGGCGGTTATTTTAATCGCTCGCTGTGCGGCACATTTAATGAAGGGACACAAGCGCCAGGATAACTAGTAGCCAACAGTCCACACAGGCAACAGCGTGGAGACACACTGCATTCAACACAAAATGCAATTAAAAATGGAAAACGTGAGCAAAATGCATAATGAGCTCTCGAGCAACACTTCATTAACGCATTTTCTTTGCACACTAAATACGAAAAATTCAGGGATTCAACGAATCCCCAGTTGATCCAACATTCAACATTTAACATCCCACACATCTCCCACAACCTTCTGATATCCTGCATCCAATGCAATACGACACCCAAAACTCAACCGCAAACCGATCAGCTGCCCACCGATAACTGGCAGGACCTTTGGACCTTGTCCGGACTGTGCATTGATGGGCGACAAAATGTTAACAAGCTGTTAAAAAATTGGCAAACTGGCCAACAACAAAAGCAACAACAAAAAAATCACACAATTGGCAACAATGCACAATGTGTTCAAATTAAAAACAATATTTGATTTGCAAATGCTCTACAATAGCAGTTGCTGTTTGATTACATATAATATAATAGTTTATAACTATTTAAAAATATACGACATATGTTTTCCTTTTTAATTTAACAAGTTCTAAACAAATTTATCGAAATCGCAACTGTAAGCTGTTCTCAAATTCGCAAACTAATTGTATATACGGTTTGAAACGTCTTTGAGACTTTAAACACGAAAACTAGATAAACATAATTGCCAATAAAATATATAAAAATCATATAAGCTTTAAAGCCTGAGCTCTTTATTTTTAAGTAAACATTTAATGTGAAAAAAAAAAAATATATATATTGCAAATTGCAAAATTCTTTGCTTCTGCATTCAAAAATAAAAAACTCGAAGGCGATTACAATTTTAGTTGACAAATTCCAAATAGAAACAATTCGAATAATTTCTTAAAATTATTTAAGAGAAATATTTGTAGGTTGCATAACATTAAGTGCGTCAAAAATAGAATTTCACGAAAGTTAATTATGAATTAAAGGTGAATTGATGAACTCACCCGCTAAAATATATTATGTAGCCTATATTTTTTATATGCGTTTATTTTTTTCATTTATAATTACTGCATAAGACACAACTATTTTTTTTGTAAATTTAGATCATGAATGCCTTATTAAAAAGTAAATAATTGACAAGATTTACACAAAATATGTTTATAATTATCAGTAAAATTTTATAATATGCTTATATTTGCTAACAAAAAATCACTGAATGTATATATTTCAATATTCATCATTTCATGTGCTTTATAAATACTGTACATACCAGAAAAAAATTACACAATTAATTAACATACATAATATATTTAAAATTCTATGCAATTTTAAATATAATATCAATAAATTAAAATTGTATATGCAATTTTAACTGGCATATGCTGTACATATATCCGGTGTCCTGGTCGATTGCAGAGTATAAACAGTCAACTGGCACAACTACTTGACCAGCGTCATAAATTTACATGCTGGCCAAACAAACAGGCCGACAAAAAACAAAAAAAATTAAAAATAAAAATGAGAAGAAAAACCAAAAAAAAAAAAAAAACAAAAAAGGAAAGATGAATCAACAACCAGAACAACCAGGAACAGGAACAGCTTCTGTGGGCCAGGATTGCTGTTGTTCTTATTGTTGTTGTTGTTGTTGTCAGCGTTGGAAGGCAGCGCTGTTCGTGGCCTCAATGTTGGCCTCAAAATGCAAAACCTTAAAAAGGAACAAGAAGGCTCAAACCCAGGGGGCACATTGACAAGTGGCACAGGAGGCGGTGGCAGCCAGGACGAGAGCCTTTTTGCATGCGAGCATTGTCAACAAGTTTGACTGCAATGAACACGTTAAATGTTGCAAAAAAAACAAAAGGTGTTGTGGTGTAGGGAGACGCGAGGCAGCAGACATGGCCAGGGGGCAGGCAACGGGCCTGCTTGCCAGCTGAATCCTTGCTGCGTGTCCTGCATGAGCTTGCACTTTTTATGCATTGCGCTGCGTTTTCTTTCGTCTATTTTTTTTTTATTATTTTTTTTTTATATTCATATTACTTAATTCTTTTGCTGTATTTTATTGTATATATATATATTTTTTTTTTGTTGCTTTGCTTTTGTATTGATTTTTCGTGCTCTTTTTGCTGCGCTTTTCGCACATTACGCATACGCCACGGCCGCGTGTGCAACGGAAACCAGTCGACTGACCAAACGCGTCCTGCCTGCCCCGCTTTAGCCCCCACCGCCCCTTACCACCGCCTGACGCGTCCTGCGCCTGCCTGGCTTGTTTGTGAAGCTCTGCGTTTGTACAGCTGTCAGCCCCTCGTTGGCACTCACACCTTCATCCCGGATGTTGCTGTTGCTGTTGCTGATGAGGCAGGTCAAACGCAACAACAACAACTTGCAACAACAACAACAACAACAATGTTGTCCGCCCGCTTCGTTTATTGTTATAGCCACCAATGCTGGACACGCGTGTTTCCAGAGTGTTTATTATGCCAGGACCCGTGGATTGCGGACGACAGGACGAAGGATGCAGAACGCAGAACGCAGGACACAGGACGGCCGTACTGTGCATTGTCCGTTGCTGTTGTCGCAACCGGAGACTGCAATGCAATTTTTTGTTTCAGTTTTTTTTTTTTGTTGGTATATTTTTTATTTTTTATTTTTTTTTTGTCTTGTTTTTGTTAAGCTCGACCTTTGACGATGGCCGCGGCCGCCAAACAACTCACCTGCCCATCGCTCACTTGACCCCACCCAGATGCCCTGTCTTATACCCTGCATATGCAAATATGAAAGGATTGCATAGAAGTTTCGTATATGCAACTTTTACATATGCATGATCAGTTTCTAAAAGCCAGAATTCAGGGACTTAAAGCTATAAATTAAGCTATAATTTATCATAAGATTTCGATTGTTATAGCTTGTTCATTGTTGCTAACATGTGAGTGGCAAATCGTTGTCTTGATAATATTTAATAACTTAAACAACATTTCAAGGCGAGACATCTTTTCTTTTGCTTTTCCGTCGGCGCTTTTTTGCGGCTACAAATAATATTAATCTTCTGTAGCATTTATTCCTAATAGGCTATCAGACAATGCCAAAATATTTGTTTACTAATAACTAGTGCACCCGGCGTGTGTTGCTACGCCCTTCCTTTATAAAAAATTAAGAAAAAAACAAGCTAATCATATTCTAGCTGACCCGGCAAACGTTATTCAAATAATATAATCTAATTTGTATTCATTTAAATAACACTGCCTACTCTCATTTTCGTATTACATTGGAAAAATTCTGCTTACTGTTATTGCTGTAGCAGTGCTGTATACGTTAACAGTGCTATTAACAGATATGTATACATTAACATTCAGTACAACTATTGATGCTCTAGCGGCTTTATTGGAAAGATTTACTAAAATTTTGTTTTTTTGAAACGTTCCCCTGGCTATTACAAACAACTGAAAAAAATTTCATCCAAATAGGCCCAGCTGTTCTCCATTGATGAATATCTATACAATATTTTTTTTTTCATTTTTGTATAGGATATTTATAAAATATATATTTGATCTGCTTTATTCTAATTTCTCTTAAGCCAATTGTAAATATGTATATAAAAATGTTGAGCATGTTAATTAAGTTGATTAAGTGTGTTGTCTTTTGAGGAGAAAATATACAAATAAGTTACTTAATATACATACAACTTGACAAAGTTTAGTTTGTTTCAATTTAGTAAATGTTAATTTATGTTAACATTTTGTAAATTATTGTTGTTTTTACATTCAATAAATGTTCAAACTCAGGGCAATATTAATCATCAGTTTTTATGAAATATTTCAAATATAGGGTATACTGCGGCTGTGCACTTCTTACTGTTGCAACTTGCACTTGCCTTTTGTTGGACCTTTTGTTGGTGGCAACCACATATTTGGTTGCTGATTTTTGGTTTCGTAATTTTTTGTACCCACAACGCAACTTTGTCGCTGTTATTGTTGTTGTTGCATTTGTTTGGCGTTGTTTTTGTTTTTTGTGTGTGTTTGGCGGTTTCCCCATTTTAATATATATATATATACATATACAATAAATATATACATTTTTTCGGTGTTTTTCTACAAATTATAAAACGTGTTCAGCATGCAGGGTTCATATTGTCGCTGTTTTTTCAATGGTATTTTGTAACTTATGGAGAAGTTGCAAAATGCATTAAATTTTGTATTGAATATTCTATGTAGATAAAAATTGAACATTTTTTTTAAAATTTTTAAAATTATGCTATTAGAAAATTTCTTAAGCTGAATTTGTAGAAGGAAGTTTTTATTTACACTTTTATTCAATTCTCCAATAGATTATAATTATAATTGTACATAATTGCTTGCGATTGCCATTTATAATTAAATTACTGTTACTGTTTAATTCAAAAAACAAGTAAATGCGGCTACCCTTAAGATAAATCCGACTTAAAATAAATAACAAGTTTTCACAAAGCATAGAAAATTTGACAAGGAATAAATTGCAGTTCATATTTTTCCCCAAAGTTGTGTTTAATATTTAAAATTGAATTTTATACAAGTGTGCCACGTATATAACAATTGTGTGCCACATGTGTTTTCCTCAGAAATAAATACAAATTTCCAAGTAAGTTAAATCCGAAGTAGATTAAACGACCTTACAAATATACCTCAAGGAATTTCTTTGAATTTCGATTAAATTATCAAGGTCTAGCAAGATAAGTTCAAGAATTTAAAAGCTGAGTACAAAGTGCCTCGTATTTTCTTCGAATTATTACATTCAATGCAAATTTCTTAATCAAACTTATTTTCGTTATTTAATACTGAACTGGAAACATCACAATTCTGAAACTTAGCTCTTTTGCGGATTTTAGATATTACATAGACTGAAAAGTTTCTTAAGAAAATTCTATAATTTTTATAATCTAAATTGGATACAATTTTAAAAATATATTTTACCTAACATAAATAATAATCTTTGCTTAATAATTTTGTTAGCATCAGCAAGTCATGTCAATACTTATTGCCTTTTAGCATTCAATTGTAGCTAAGAAACATATTAAATTTTAACTAACTTAACTTTTTAAGCATTTCTCAATTATCTGACAAGAGATATTCTATTTTATTCTAGGCATTCCAAAATATAGCAAAATAACCAATTTAATTGCAATACAAGCAAAATATCTATATACGAATACGTAACAAATATATTCGAATTTGAAATTGTAGAAAAACTGTTGCATTTTGCAAAAAAGCCATGTAGAAAAAAAATAATTATTTATGCTGCAGCTTTTTTGGTTTTTGATTGTAAGATAAAATTGAATCAGTGTGTGTGTGTGTGCCAAAAATCGACAAAATATTTACAACAAAAGCAGCAGCAACTGCAACAACAGCAATAACAAATCCAAAGGCTTTTTAGGTCTACCAATATTATTCCACACAACTTCAAACCCACAAAACGTTGGTTAGTTTTTGGTAATAACTTCAAATCTGCACTTGCCACTTTGTTGCAGCAACAACAAAAACTCATGCCACCCAATTGGAAACCCAAAATGCAGTTGGCAAAAAGTGCAACACACACAAACACACACACACACACACACATATCTAGTTGAGCCTAAAATAGAAATGGCATCGAATTTGCGTGCCGACATTTTTTGGGCTTTGCATGTGTGTGTGTGTGTGTGTGCATTGAGAGGGCTGGCCAGGGGGCGGGTGTAAAAATAATTTAACTAAAAATTGCACACAAAAATGTTGGCACCGGTTTGCCTCGGCCGTGCCACACAATCAAACCACACGCCGCCCCCGGCATGTCCAGTATTGCTCCTCCTTAAATTTTTATTTTTTCCTTTTATTTATTTAAATTTTTTTTTTTTTTTTTTTTTTTTTGATGCAGCTTGTTGGGCTGCTTTCTCTGCCTCTGTGCCTCTCTGGGGCACACATACCGCAAAATGCTGTGGGCGGCATTTGTGGCACAGTTGCCTGCTGCTGTGGGGCGTAGGGTTGTGGCAGAAACTGCGTGATTTGCAAATACGAAACAAAATGCAGCACAAAACATACGCAAAATAATAAAATCAGTGCCCGCAAAAATATATAAAATGAGGCAGCAACAAAAATCTACCCCCAAAAATAAAATACAATAAAGAAAAAAAAATAAAAAATAAAAAAAAAATAAAATAAAACAGAACGTAGCACAAAACTGACCACACACACACACACACGCACACACACACATTGCATATATATATATGCAAAATGCTGCACTTGGATCGCCTGCGACGGGGGCGGAGTCCAACGAGCGCCAAACAATTGAGTCGAGTGAAAATGGAAAATTGAGAGGCCGAGCGCCAAGTTTTGCAACCCTTGCCAGGGAGTGAAAACTGTGCAACACATATGTGTGTGTGTGTGTTGGGGAAAAAGGGGCAAGGAAGTGCTTAATTTGCTAATTGAGAGACGAGACGAGACGAGGCTGAGCTGAGCTGAACTGAACTGAACTGTGAGTGTCTTAGCCAAAGTTGAGTGAGTTTTTTTTTTTTTTTCAAAAACACACACACAAATAAAAGGCAGCTCGTATGTAGATCATACACACACCCACACAGTAGTACTCTGAGCATTAAAAAGAAAAAAATTAAAATAAAAAAATAAAATAGAATACGCCGTTAAAATATTTAACACTCATCATCAAAGGCGGCAAATGACTCAAAAAAACAACCAAACACAAATGTAAATGATGCTAGCAAGTACTCACATCGGTGTTTATGTATATGTGTGTGTGTGTGTGTGTGTGTGTAATTTAAACCCGAGATCCAATGAAATTGTGTTCGTAAACTTCGCATTTTGGAGTGTTTTCAACACACACAACTCAAGCAGCCGGGCGAGGCAAGATGAGGCAAGTTAAAGGCTGCACCTCAAATGTGGCAATAATATAACAACAACACACATGTGACCGGACACAGTCACAACACACACACACACACACACACTCACACAACAAACACACACCCACTCAAGCACATACACGAACCATAACTCAGTTTTAGACACGCGCGACGCGTTTGCCGTTGCGGTTCAAAACATAACAAAAAATTAAAAAAAAAAATAAATAAAAAAAAATAAAACAAATTAAAACAAAATAAAATAAATAAATATAATAAAATATAACTAACAATCTCTATATAAAATATATAAAATAAACAAAAAGTGTCTAAAGGCAAGAGAAAGTTATAATTTTATAAAGTGTAAAAATTTCGATGAGTTTATATTGAATTTAAAATAATTTCAAAGCCCAATTACAAGTGTTTGTATTTTGAAATACAACAATTTCGAACAACTACTTTTTAACAACAAAATAAAAAAATATGCGATGAAGTGATTAAAGTGTGAAAATTTGTGTTTTGATTGTGTCAAGTGTACTATAATGTAAATAAAAATAACAGCAAGAAACAATAACCTTGTTAAAATGGAACAATTTCATAAAGTTATAAGAAACTAAATAAATTCGAGTATAAAATTACAACTTTTCTTCAGTTCTTGTTTAAAGTAAATATAAACATTGATTGCATTAGCTAAATACAGCATATAAACGATAAATTCTTTATAAAGTGAATGCTTATACTATGTTATAAGAAATGGTTAATAAACAAGTGAGTGTAATTTAACTAGTTTATTTTTTTTATTAAGTAAAATAATGTGTTTATATAGACCAAAGTGCATTCCAAATAAATAATATAAATTAGTCATTCTCTTTTAAACATTATAAAACAATAAAGAGATGTATTTGCCAGATAGTGGAAAAGTAAAAATAACTTTTACTTTAAGCTATCATCAACTAACGATAGAATTGTTGTTTATAAAGGTGAAAAATTGTTGTTATTTCTAGGACAAATCACGCCTGTCAAATAAACTAATTTAAATGCATTAAATAAATGCATATTTAAAATAATTCTTACTAACTAAACACTACCTACGAAAGAATACAATCTTGATAATTGATTATAATAATAATTTATAATAATTATTATTGATTAGAATCAATGCTTTTTAACCATAAAAGTTAATCATATCAATGCAATGCTTCTCTGTTTATTCCCCTAAATATTCCTCTAGTAAGCGATTCAATAAACAAAATATTGAGTTTTGAAGAACAAATTTCCGAAGAAATATCATTTTTATAATGTGCTTATTTTGATAAAAAATTACTTCTTATTTTTTTTTTTTCAATTATGGCATGAAATTGAAAGATTATTTTATTAACTCTTAAAGAGGTAAACATCCTTTTTAAATGGGCATATTTTGATGAAAAATAACTTCTAAATGAATTATTTTTTTTAAATATTGCAGGACAAGTTGAAAGATTATTTTATTATCTTTTGAACGGGTTAACACAATTTTTTTTTAAGAACATATTTTTATGAAAAATAACTTCTAAACGAATTATTTTTTTAATATGTTGCATGGCAAGTTGCAAGGTCATTTTATTACCTTTTAAAGAGGTAAACATATTTAATATTATTAAGCGACATTCGGAGCCATTTTTACATAGCCAAAACTACCATTTTAAAAAGTCGAAAATCCACGTTTAATAAAAAAAATATTCCGGCAATATTTTTATTTTTTTTTTATATTTTTTCTTTTTTCGGAATCATCGACCGATTTTCTCTATAAATTAATTCTCAGATTGTCGGTATGCAAAAAGCTGTTGCATAGTGTGATTATATTAAATCTGTGTAATTTTTGAACTTATACGAATAATAATTTGATAATTTTTGTAATCTTGCCTTGGAGCAACACGATCGTCAAAAAATGCATTTTTTTTGTTGTATTCGAGTTGTTTTTCTTATTATTATGTTGTTAGATTTTTTTTTTTTTTTGTTGGCACTTTTATTATTTTGTTTGCTGTTTTTGTTATTGTTGTTGAATGAAATTTAATTGCCATAAACAAAACAGAGGCAAGCCATCTCCCCACACACACACACACACACACACACACACATATCTTTGGCTCGCCCTTGCCTCATTGTGTATTTATAAAGACATAAAAAAAATCCGACAGGCGCAAGACAAACGCCATAAAAACAAAATATGATGCATCATATCAAAGGCTGCCGCATGTTGCGACGTTTGCCACGTTGCAAGTTGGGTGGTCCACGATCCACTGAACTGATGATCCGCTGAACTGCTGAACCGCCTCTGATGGCCTGCTGATCAGCATTAAACAAAAAAAAAACGATTTTATGATTAAAGTTCATATGTGTTGGTGTAGCAGCATGTAGCACAGTGTTGACTGCATTTGACAACATGTCATGCAAAGTGCAATTCCCCAGCCACAATATCAACCCCAAACCCAACCCGAACTCTCATCTTATCTCAGTTGCAGTTCCCGTTCACGTTGCAACCCCAAACCCAATGTCAATCTCAATGATGGTGGTCTGTGGCAATGTTTGCTGCATTGGGGCAGTATCGTTGCTGCCTGTCAAATGCTACACATTTGCAAGGTGGGCGCCCAGCAATCAACAGCAATTTGGCAAGGCCCAGACGTTGCCCACACCCCTCCTGGCTGCTGTAGGAGAGAGGGGGCAGAGCGGAGTCAGGTGTAACTGGTTATGCTTAGGTATGCTATTCGATTGGTGGGGACATCCGTGTCAAAACATTGTACGCACTAGAAGTCATTTAATTTGTTAAACTCGGTGATTTGGACAAACTCGCCAAGTGTATATTGTCCATGGGCAGCTCAATTGAGGAGTTGGGAGGGAAATTTAAAAGGGGGTAGTTGGGGGCCAGACCAAAGGAGCAATCAGTAGAGATGCATCTGACAATGGTGACAACAATGCATATGTTATTATGGCTTACACCAAACAGCAAAGCAAATTGAACTTTTCTTCCAACAACTTGAATGAATTATGATGCAGAAGTTTACAATTTTTCCAAAAATCTATATTTATATAAAAATTATCTATATTCAACAACTAAGCAGGGCTGGCTGACTTGCCTCAAATTCATTTGACAGTTATTCATAATTGCCAGGAGAAGGTTTCTGAAAAAGAAAATTATGATATTTGAATTTTTCGGAAAGCTCTCTAGCTCCTCAACAGATGTACTCACTGTCAATGTATACAGCACTGTTATCGGGCACTGTTAATATATAGGCCACACTGACAACAAATATAGTAAGTAGTATTTATCAAATTAAATAAGCTAATCATTATAATCAGTATTTTTTAAATAAATACGAATTGATAATTTTTTTTGAAAATAGAGGAAGTAGCGCAAATGTTGTTTCCAGGGTCAACAGGAATATGATTAGATTGTTTTTTTCCATAATTTTTTTTGAAAGGAGGGCGTAGCAACGCACGCCGAGATTACTAGTATTTTATTGATATTTTTTACATATTCACTACATACACAATTTTATATACTTTCTTATCTGAAAAATGAACAAATATTTTGAATGTAGATTTTGTTAGTTGCTTAATATAATAACTTTAATCGAACAAATTATTTTATTGTATTGGGAAATATATGAGGCATAAAAACCGAAGTTTATTTTTATTATTCGACTATAATTATTATAAAATTTGTGTTTGCAAAAGAAAGGTTGACAATAAATTCAATTTTTACAAATTATTGCAAGTTAAAAAAATGTTATTTTGAATTGCAAAAAACGATTTAAATTTTTTAACTGCAGCAATTTGTATTTGTTTTACGTTTTTTATCAATTGAACCTAAATTTAAATGCACTATATACATTAATTATACATTTATTGATAATATAAAATATCTTACTCGTAATGTCGCATTTTCAGACATTTGGTTGAACAGTGTTATCTGAAGATGACACCGAGACAGACACAACAAATAAACCCACACACACACTCACACACACACACACATATACAGTTCGAAGGGGCTGCATATTTGTACAGGGTTGTTAAGTGTTGGGGGTGTGGCATAGAGCGGCGCCTTCAAGGGTTGCATGCGTCTGCGGTTGCACGTTGATGTTGCTAACGTTTGTTGCTGTTGCTGTTACTGTTGCTTTCAAAGCTGCATTCATTGCATCATTTATGCATTTAAACAATCTAAAGCCCCGTGGCGACACATCAAGTGTAGTCCCAAGACAAGCAGGGGGCGTGGTTGGGGGCAGGCGCCGGAAATGCAAATTATGTTATGTGTCAAGTAACCGGAAAATGCATTTTAATTGCCGTAGAAATGCAATATTGCATTTACACACACACACACACACACACAGACGGGCAGAGAAGAAGATGAAGAAGAAGATAGAAGTGGGAGTCGGGGGGCGTGGCATTGCGGCTTCTTGAGGTGCTAATAAACTGTTAATGGGCGTGTTCCCCCCTTCTGCCACAATGCCCTTTGGCATTGGCTTTGACTTTGGCATTGTGTGTATATTTGCTTTTGGCATGGCCAAAACCGCTTAAAATGCGTTAGAAAAAAAAAAGGCTGAAAAGTGCTTGGGGTATGTGGGCGTGGCAATTTTTGTTAGGTAAAATGTGGCCCTGTGGTCGGGCCAGCCACATGCATGCTCACCGCAAACGAGCCACTCAACGAGTATTTCAAAATAACAGACAGCCGCAGGCTGGCTGACCAACAAAACCAAATGAAACCAAACCAAACCAAACCAAAGCCGACTTCATCAACAGTAACAACAAAAACAAAAATAACAACAAGTTTAGCTGCAAACTGCAATTGCAACAACAGCAACAACAGCAGCAACAACAGCAGCAACAACTGCAGCAGTTGCAGCTGCTCAAAATGCAATTTTTCACTTTATGTAGAGGCCTGTGTAAAATCCAATCAAGCCTCAAAAATGTTAAACGCCTGCTCCAACAGCCGGCTGCAGTTGCTGCTCCTGTTCCTCGTCCTCGTCCTTGTCCTCGTTCTGGTCCTGCTGCTGCCGCTGCTCCTTTTCCTGTTACGGCAATTGCTTTGTCCCTGGACAAGTGGCAAGTAGGCGGCTTAAAAGCAAAAGCCAAAGCAAGCTGCGGGCAGACGCAAACAAACAATGATTCACATTCACAGAGTAACTCCTACAGAATCTCAGGACATATAGGACACACTGGACACACAGGACACACTGGACACACAGGACACTCACAACACTCAACGACTGCAATCTGAACTTATTACGCCACTTAAAGCTTAAAAATAACACAGACAACTATGCACAACATTCACACTCGAGTATAACGACAACAATATACCCTTACAATTGTATTTTCAGAAAAATTTAATTTCATTATCAGCATATTATGCATTAACTAAGTATAGAGTATATATTTAGCTGTACTCAAAGAGTATCTAAATTGCGAGTAGTATCTTCCTGTTAATATATATTATTAAATACACATTTAACATATAAAACTTCAAACTTCCTCTTATTAAAAATTTTATTTAAATTCTTGTTTTCCCTCTTTAAAAAAAAATTTGAATTTTGTGTTCTAAAAACCACATAGCTTACAAAACAATGAAATGAAGTATAAAACTATTAGTTAAAATAATTTTTATGCATCAAAATTATGAGTAAGAATTATTTATACAGTTTTTCCATTAACATAACTTTATTTTTTGAAGCGAATTTATTTTTATAAATTGATAATAAAAATTATATAAATTACACTTTAGAACTACACAGTTTGGTTAGGAAAATATTAAAAATCAATTCTTATTTTCACCATATAAAATAAATATTTAAAAATAAATTTTATTTCTAACTTTGACATAAAAATTTAATTTAAATTTATATAAAATTTTTATTTTACAATTTTATTTTTTTGATCGAAAAAAAAAACAAGTTAAAAAGTAATTTTTCAATAAATACTTGAGCTAATAGATTATCCAGTTGCCAGGATTCTGCATCCTGAATTGGTTTAACTAAGATTTTCCCATTCATCTAGAAAATTGTTTTCAGGCTTAACTTTTTTTTTAACTTATAACTTTTATTTGTGATTTTTAATTTATAAAAATTTGCTCTCTATGACATTTTATTTTATATAAACTTTAGTCTGTTTATGCTTAAAAAACTTGCATTATTTTATATTCTTTTAATAGTCTACATATACTTAAAAATACCTATTTATATGCTACTTTAAACATATTTTAAATCCCTGGAAAATCTTTCTATTAAAACTCTAATTTCCTACTCTATAACCCAATAAAAACTTAACTTCAAATGTTTGTTAAAACCTGCTGCATCACAAGCTCATTACGCCCCAAATTGTGGTAAGGGCAGGGAAGTTTGCCATTCAGTCACTCAGAGGTGACATCCCTGGACACCTCGGCCAGATAATTCAATGGACACTGAATGTCGTCACATTGTCGCCTCGAGGGCAGCTCCAACAACAGCAATTCCAACTCCCAGTTCCCAGTTCCCATTTCCCACTTCCCAACTCCCAATTCCCATCTCCAATTGCTGTTTCAGTTCCAGTTGCAATTTTGACTGCACTTCGTTGTTTCGTCGTTTTGGATGGCGTCTCGTTTGGCATCGTTTTGTTTCTTCGTCGTTTATCAAATGGCCAACGGGATTTTGCCGTTTGCCGTTTGCCGTTGGCCAACGCGTCGGCTAAGTGACAAGCAAAACCGCGAATTGACCAGAGAAAGTCCAACTCCAGTTGCAGGCAGTTGCTTTTTGGGGGCCTTACATGCGTGCACACAAGGACACGCACAGGATACACATGCACTCGCAGAGGACGTGTGCCGCTGCACGTTATTAATGCAGGCCGAGGACGAGGACGTGGACAAGGACGAGCCGCAGCAGCAGCAGCATCAACACCAAAACCAGGACGAGAATGGGAATGAGTCGCAAAAGATGCGTGCCTCGCTTTCAACTTTCAGGTTTCTACTTACTCCAACCCAAACCCCCTCTATACTGCCATGTCCTGAACTCTAGCCCCTGCGTCCTGTGCCTGTCCCTGTCCCTGTCCCTTACCCTGTGGTGGCTGACTGGTGGTTGGCGCCTGCTGCTTGGTGCCAGAGAGCATTGTTTTGGCCCAAAGTTGACCGAAAACTTGGGATTGTTGGTTGCTCGTTTTTGGTTTTCTGGCCAGCCAGACGGCCAGCCGGCCAGATGGCCAGCCAGATGGCCAACAAAAAAGGGAGGCAGCCGGAAGGATTGCAATGCATTGCACTGCATCGTTCTCAAAATGCAGCAAGTACTTTTTTGTGCTGCATTTTGTGTCGACTGTGGCAACAGTTTTTGGGTGAGATTGGATTGTGGCTGGGGCGTGGCATGACTCAGAGGCGTGTTACTGTATCAATTTATGGTCGAATTTGGTGTCTTCTCTCTGGCTGTTGATTTCTGCTTTAGTCCTTCTATGTGCCAGTGTGTGTGTGTGTGTGTGTGTGTTTAGTCTGTCTGAATGTATGTGTTGAAGTCTGGGAAATGTTCTCGGCATGCCGGAAATAAGTTTGCTGCCCGCAAAGTTAGTTGATTTAGGCATTAAAGCGAATCCAGAGCATCAGGGCTCAGGTTCAGGTTCAGGCTCCGGCTCAAGCTCAGGCTATCCCTGGCACTGGGGGCACTTGAGCATTTATAAACAATGTATAGCTTAATTTGCTGTTAGTTAGTAGCAAATGTTGTTAATTTAGAGGCCAAAACCAGCAGACAACACATCAACAGATTGAGGGCAACGTACACAATAGTTATGTGATACATGCAGAGCATTTAAGATCATTATACCCTTTCAAAAGGGTACATATTACTAGAATTCACATAGAAGGAGACTTCTACGACTCTTTAAGGTACTATATATTCCATGAGAAAGATACTATATATTTTATGTCCGTCTGTCTATTGCTAGATAAACTATTTTTAAAAGTTTAAAAGTTATCTTAATTGTTGCAGCCAGTTTGTGTGTTAAAATCATCCGGATCGATCAACTTTATCATATAGCTACGATAAAAACAAGCGGAGAAACTTCATAATCATGAAACATTTTATTTAAAAAGAAATTCAAAACAAATCATGGTAGCTGGATGTAGTATTAGGAATTAAACAATTTAGACAAATTTATTTAAAATCGGCTTACTATATCCTATAGCTGCCATAGGAACAATCGTTTGAATGAGCAGCATTTTTGTTTTAACAGATATATCAAGCAAACTTGACAATTCTAAATTTAATTATTTTATAAATAGTCTAAATAAATTTCAATCAAAACAGTCGACTAGAAAGAATTGTTAGAATATTAAAAAACCTTTAGAAGACCATTACAAGCGTAAATAAATTCGTCATGCCAAAGAAAGTCGTTCCTTGTTTAGTTTCGTGATATTTATGAATATCATTTATTTCTCAGTGTTGTTGTTGTTTCAATATAGAATTTACATTGAATTTATCAAGAATAAGTAAAAATGTGTATAGAAATTTAAATTTATTAAAATATATTGATGTCTTTCAGTCATCATTAGACCCTAACTTGGGTTGCTTAGGTCTCATGGGCCTTGGTGGCGATGAAGATATTGGCGCTCCGTTTCTTTTGGGTCAAATTAAGATTAGTTTCTTGGCCATTTTGCGCCTTAGCAACACCTTTGGACAATTAACTTTCAGCTTCTTGCTTGGCTTGTACTTCGGATCATTTGGATCATTGTTGTCAGTCTCGTCGTTGTCAGTATCATTTTGGCCACAGGCTTTTCGGCTGGGACTGCATCTTTATTGTTGGTACTGCTCTGTGGCTTGCCATTGCCATTGCCAAGTCACCAGAATTATTCACTTTGATTTTCTTGAGAGCATTAAGTAATAAAGCTCGACGTTTGTTATATTCGGGCGCTTTGTTGTATGCCAATTGGCCAACATGCTCCATATAACGACTTTAGGACGGCGCCTACATCAGCCATAAATGTTTCCTTGGCCTGCTGAACTTTTAGCTTGACAAATAAAATTCTACTGTAAAAATTACACTCAAATAGTTGCTACTTACAATTTTAATCACAAAATTGAAGTTATTTTCGCCATGGCTTCATAGATTTCTCCGAAACCAGCACTGCCAATTGAGAGCCCAATGGCGAGGTCCGTCTGTATTAAATCATTCGAAAATTTGTTGTCATTACCCGCGCCAGATAATATTTTTGAGTGAAAAAAAAAGCAAATATTAGTTATACTGTATTTTGGATAATTTGGATTATGTTGTCATTTTATTAAAAAATAACGTTATAATATATTTAAAAAATAACACTTTAAAAGTGCTTTTGTATTCTACGTCATGTTTATATTCATTTTTTTCTGTGTGCTTTAAGTTACTCAAAGCCTATTTCGGCAAAATAATTTGTGTTAAGAAATAAATAAAAAAAATTAAATAATGCCTACAGTGATATGTGAAGCATATGCTTAATTTCATTTGTTGATTATTGAAAAAATATTTAAAACTAAAATAATGTTTTATTAAAAAAAATGTATAAAATAATAATTTAATTTAAAATTTTTATTTATAATATAAAATAAAATATATAAATATTGAAAACAAAATAAGGACTATGAAAATTGACCATATGTAGGATGTAGTCCTACTTAACTATATTATTTCTGCATACTTAAAAATTTTGAAGTCGCCACCAAAAATCTGGAATTATGGCTAAAAAAAAACATATTTTCGAACCACTTTTTACACTCCACAAATAATAACGAAAGCGGAAAGCAGCTCTAAATAAATATCCTGTTCCTTTGGCATTGTTTTATATTGTACGAAATGTTTCTTTAACACAGATTTTTATGTCGACTTTACACAGATTCTTTTTATTTTTATTTTGTGGAATGTGTTAACATACTAATATGTGAAATTTCAAATAGCATAATAATTTCTAACATTTAAGCACACACATACACATACATAGAAAGAGAAGCATATATGAAATACCACAGACGGGAAATAAAAACCCAAAGTCCAATTAAAATTTAACTACATCAAAGTAGCAGCAGCAGCAGCAGCAGCAGCGTCAGTAGCTGTTTTAGATGAGACATCGTGGACACACACACACACACACATGCTTCTATATATAGTATATATATGTATTTATATATATAGCTGAACATTTAACAAGTTTAGTATTTTGGGTTCGGGTGCGAATTGGGTTCGAGTGCTTTGTGGGAGCACAACAGCTGGACACGTACATGGACATGCCAACTATGAATTCAAAAAAAAAAAAAAAAAAAAAAAAATTACAAACACACACACACACTTAGACACACTCTCAGAGTATCCATGGCATGTTGAAAATTGCGCAGCTTTACGGCAAATGCCGCAAATTGAAACAATTTACATGTTGTACATGTGTGTGGGGTCATCAAAGGGTTAAACTTGCGTGTAAATCGTTCCCTCACGTCTGTCTGTCCGTGTCTGTGTGTGGGTGTGTGTCTGTGTGTGGGTGTGTGTGTGTGTTTTAGCCGGCTATTGATACCAACGCGCGATTGAGCATCGTCGCCGTTGTTCTTTAACAAAACCATGAATTTTGATTTAGATCCCAAGCCAAAAAGTTAACCCTGAACAACAAAAAAAAAAATAAATTAAACACAAAATATCAAGCAAAAAGTTCAACAAAAATTTGCTAGTCGCACCAAAAAAAAATAATGAAAAAAAAATACAGCAACAATAGCAACAACAATAACAAGGTGACAAACCGCGCGTGACCCGTTGCCCGGTTTCCTTGAACGGAGGGTGAAGGGCGACGATGACGGTGACGGCAAGCGCGGATTATGGCGCGTTTGTCGGGGTATTCCAACAGAAGTCGACTTCCTTGTTTTTTTTTATTTTATCCACAATTAAATCAAGTGCGGCCTGAACCGCTATCTGAATGCACTACACAAAGAAACATATATGCAAATTTTTTATAATAATCGAAAAAGTAAAATATTGATTAAGAATGTCAATAATTTGTAGGGTTTTCAAAATTTTCTATATTTGATGCTATTTTATTTTTGAATAATTGATTTTGTGCAATTTTTCTAAATAATCAAAAATGTAAATCCTGCCAAAAAATATTGATTAGAAGTTATGGGATTTTCCCTTTTAGCGCCCCCAACATTTCTCCAAAATTTTCTTCTTTTTTTTTTTGGGGTGCAATTTTATTTTTTAATAAATGATTTTACGCGAATTTTTTTTTTAATAGAGTGAAACCTGGCAAATAAATTTGATTAAGAATTTTGAGAATTTTACAGTTTAGGTCTGCACTTGCAACATTTCTCCAAAATGTTCGTATTAACTTATTTTTGAATTTAATTTTTTCGTAATTGTTTTTTATTTGAAATATAAAATTTTTAGCTTATATTTAGAACACAAAAGATAAATAAGAATAACTATCGAAAATATTAATGATATTTACAATATTTATTTATATGTAATTAATTGGAAATAAATCAAAAAAAAAATAATAATAAAAATATAGTTTTTATTAACATATAACGCCAGTTATAGTATATGCGTTTTTCATAAAAAAAAAATAAAACTTAATCATACTCACGAGCTCTGGTTAACTAGAAATGAAACTAATATTCAATATTTGGTTTGTCGTATAAAATCTATTTACAAAGTTTAACGAAGTTTATATCATTTGTGTTGTTAAATGAATCTCTATTAACAATTTTAAGATTAATCAATATCTAATAAAAATAAAATTTTTGTTCAATATGTGCAATCTAATAAAAATTGAATTTAATTGTGATTTTTAGCAACCTGACAGAGAGGCAAATATTCATACTCTAGATATAAAGCTAGAAACTTGAGAATAAGCTAGAATAATGGAAAGTTTTGAATTATAATTTTTTCAAATTGCACGAAGCCTTAATCCCTCCCCTTCGCATTCGACTATGAGAAAATTGTTAAATATTATTGTATATAAGTATTTTTGTTATTGGGCTTATAAGGCCGTTGTATTTTATTTTTAATAAATGTCTACTCTTTTTTAAAAATTGTCCTCCTAATTTTCGGTAAATATTAAATTAAATAAATATTATCAATTCCTAAAACAACTTTAAATCTTCAATTATAAATTGTTATTTGTTCTTTCACGAGTATTAAGATTTAGAAAATCAAAAAATTTTCTAAATTCCCAACATTAAAAAAATTGCTTTAATGCCAAAATTTCAGAATTTTTTTCCCAAGTGCTTTGTACACTTTGCGAAAACTTTTACTTTTTTATTTATTTTTTATTTCATTTTATTATTAATAAATTCATTATCAAATAATTCAAACTAACTGATATTTTAAACACATATTAGCTGACAAATTTTACTAATCGGTAATTTGTTGTACCGAATATTATAGCGAATACTCAAGTACAGTTATGCCCAGGAGCTGTCAGGATTGGGCTGGTCATTACACATCCCACAAGACCTGACGCAACAGTCGTCTCTGTCCCTGTCTCTGCCAGGTCGGATAGGTCGGTAATAACCTTTATAAAGTAAATTTACAATAAATGGCAAATGGTGGATGGAGAATGCCAAATGGCGGATGGAGAATGGCGGCGAATGGAGGCGGATGGCGGCTGAAAATGACGGCATTCAGGTTCAGTTGTTCATTTTCTGCCAGTTTTTGCTGTTTTTGCTGTTTTTACTGCGTTTTATTTTGTTGTTTCTCTCTTGTTGCTTTTTGGTGATTTGCTGCCCACGCGCCGACACGTTTGGCTTCCGTTTGGATTTTCGCCGCGATTTCCTTTCGCGTGATGCCCTTTGTTCATTTCCATACGCAAAATCCCCTGGCCAGGCACATTTCCATGCCCAATTTTTTTTGTGTAATTTTTTTTTTTTGTCTTTTTTTTTGTGCTTGTTGGCCAAAAGTCAACCCATGAGCTGTGGCATTTTTAAGTAATTTTTATCGGTCAACTGAAGTCTGGGAAATTGGGAAAAAGGGGAGCAACTGGGCAACTGTTTTGTGGAGTTTTTTTGCTTGGGGCGGGGGGCACACATGAAGAAATCTACAGATAGGAATTTTAAAGTTGTTACATGACCAACAACAATGACAACTCCGCCGACAAGGTCAGCGGATGCGGTCAGTACACCTCCTTGCCTCCTTGTGGCAGTGGCAACAGCTACAGTGCGTGTCTGTTTCTGCTAGAGACGGAATATGGATGGAAAGATAATGGGTATATGGCAAAAACTGGCACTGACTGATGACCATGATGATGATGATGCTGGTGATGATGATGGGGTGACGGCGAGTGTCAAGCGTCGACATGTGACAAAATATGCAAGTATCAAACCACAAATTCTCACCCGTGAGTCCACAATCATTTTGACACTGGTTACAGCTAGGCGCAGTGAGTGCATGTTGTCCATGCGGATGAGGACTAGATTTGCGTTTGGATAGTTGCATGCCACAGCTAGCCACATGTCCTGTGCCAGTTCCTGTTGCTATTCCGTGTCTCCATGTCTCTCTGTCCCTGATGCCATGTCCTTTTTGCCGCTCTGCACGGAAATTGAAAAGTGCAACGCAAATTGCGTTCCGCTGAAGGTTGAACGTTCAACGTGGCACGTTGCACGTTGCACATTGCACATTGCACATTACTCGTTGCACGTTGCACGTTGCACGTTGAACATGGCGTCCTTATGGATGCCATTGCCAACGCGTCGAGTGGTTGACAATTGATTTGTGTTTATGTGTGCTGTCCGGACTTCTCACATGGCTGCCGACTAGCCATTGCCAGGACCCTACACAGATTCAAACCGGACCAAGCCGGATCGTTCCATGACCATGTAAAATGCCGTTTGACTGTGATTTAAAGACATTAACATGATGGCTCTCCAAAGTTCATCGTCCAATACAAGCTCAAATTTTAGTCAATTTGTCCTCGATTTCAGCTCTTGTTTGCGACAAGATATATAAAGTTTTCGATTTTATACAGGAATATTTTGCAATCTTAAGTGATATAATAGTTATAATACTAATAGCATTTTAACAAAGCATGATTCTAAATTTAAAGAAACAACAATCAATTAAATAATTGTTTAAAGTCTAATATAAATAGAAATGTAATAATTTACCATAAATATATATTATAATTATAATTATTTGATTGTGTTATCTTTATTATTTAGGATTATAATTTTGTATTTAAAATATATATATTTAGCTTTTAAGAAATATTATGTTATCATTGCACTTTTTGTTTTAATAATTACGAAAGACTACAAAAATTAAAACGAATATTATGAAAGTCAATTATAACTATTTTTTGAAATTATATTTTTAATTTTTTTTTTATTCGCTTTTTTGATTATTCGCAAAAATTATGAAAATATAAACGACAATAGTTAAAACACAAATTAACCTTCTACTTATACCTAATCTTTTTAATTAAAAATTTATCAATAACTATTATTTTTGGTTTTTGTTTGCAATAAGAAAAAACTTGAAAAAATAACTGAAAAATTCCTTTGCTGGACGAGTTATAATATGGAATTTTAAAAGTTATATCGCTTTAGCTCATTTCAATCTAAATAATAAAGCTAATTAGCAAATACGATTTTGATAAATGTTTACAAAATATTCATTAAAATATTCTTTAATCTCACACAGAAACTAATTCACAATAATAATTTGGAACAATTTTCAATATATACAGAATTAAAGCAAAAAAATATTATTATACAAAATTATAATAAAATACTTATGTTTTATTTTATTTCAAATATATTTACAGCTGTCAGGTGAAATAATTAGACTTTGTTAATTCATCAACGTTTGGCTAAAGTTGACAAAATTGTGCGTTTAAAAAAAGTGCAGGCTCACGCTCAAGGACATCTGGAGCAGTTTGAGCAGGAGCCGCAGGAGCAGACGCATCAATATTCGCAACATCATCAACAGCATTTGCAACATTCACAGCTGCAGCAGCAGCAGCAACAGGAACATCAGCAACATCAACAACAGCAACACTACAGCAATCACTTCAATTCACAGCACCACAGCAACATCAATATCAACAACTGCAACACCAACACCAACAACAGCAACAACAACAGCCACAAAATGCATTTGACAACCACAAGCAGCAATTCAACGGCATCTAATGCCAACAACAACAATAACAACAACAATACCGCCAATAACAACAACAACAACAACTCTGGCAGCAGCAGCAACAACAACAACAACACGAGCAACACAAATGGCACCAACAACAACAACAACAACTCGTCTAGCAACAGCAACAACAATAACAACAACAACAACAGCACCGAACAGAATACACCCCCCACACCCGCCCAACTGCTAAATGAAGCCTACACAAAGATGACCTCGGACATTCTGGCCGAACGTACCCTGGGCGACTTCCTTACGGAACATCCCGGCGAACTAATCCGTACAAGCAGCCCCCTCTTTGTATGCACCGTCCTGCCGCCGCATTGGCGCTCCAATAAGACGCTGCCGGTGGCCTTCAAGGTCGTCTCCCTGGGTGACATCATGGATGGCACCATGGTCACCGTCCGGGCGGGCAACGACGAGAACTATTGCGCCGAATTGCGCAACTGTACTGCCGTAATGAAGAACCAGGTGGCCAAGTTCAATGATCTACGCTTTGTGGGACGCAGCGGTCGAGGTAAGTTTTAGTAGAAAATATTTAAACATATATGCAATTGGGAATCTGGAAAATGACACAGGAACTCTTGAAATAAATTTTGGAAATTAATACTAATATTTAGTGAACACTATAGAACTAAATATTTAATCGCCGGCCCACTGCTGTCATTAAACATAGTATGTCTGTTGCCTAAGAAAGACTTGCACTGAGCGAAAAAAATGCAAAAAATACAAAATTATATAAGGATTTACCGCTTGGTAAAAATCATAATATCTCAAAATATACTTTATCTTTCACTCAGTGTACAAGTTCATTGAACCGTACGTAAATTTTCTTGTAGCAGAAATTTTGTCGTGAGTGGTTGGAAAAACCCATCAATGTATTTTGTTTTTGTGTGCTCGCTCGCGATCGACACTTGTGCGCGCGACTGCTTGTGTGCGACAGTCTTGTGCCGGTTTTGAAAAATAACGGTATGAGCAGCATGAGTTCCAAAACAATAATTTTACATTTTAGATGTGGCTATGTGATTTGGATCTAAATTTATTTAACAACTTCAGTCGAAAACAATAAGCTTCAATTCTTAAAGATATCACATTATACTCTTTGTTTTTGTCAGGAAAATTAGCTAAGAGTTTGGGAAGTCTGAATTCTGAAAGTGAAAAAATAGAAAAAGTGAAAAAAAAAGAAATGGGAAATTAGAAATTATTGCGAGTGATTAGTTAATGATATCATATTCTCTGTCCTAGACTTTAGTACATTTAATAAAATAATTTGATAAATATTTTGAATTAAATATTCGAAAAGCTACGAAATAATAATACAATAAAATAACTTGCTTAGTATTTTAAATAACATATTTAAAAGATTAATATTCTGGTTCAAAATTAACTTAACGAAAACAATAATATACAAATGTCTTTCGTTATGTTAGGAAAATTTTCGAGTCTGCATTATGGGAAAAGGATCGATTTTTTGGTTTAAATTCTATATATAAAGCTAGAGACTTGACATTTAGCTCGAACTTTAGCTTGACTAATGTTGATATTGAATTTTTTTAAACTATAGCAAATCTTTATCTTCCATCCCTATTCAATTTTTAATGAAAAAAGTGTTTAATATGTTTAAAATGTTTAATGGAAGAAAATTTTTGAATTTAAAAAAGGAAATAAATTAAATTTCCTCTCCCAATCTGTAGAATTTTTATTAATATAATATTGCTTACAACTCATCAGCATGAAATTAGTTTAAAGTTTGATTTCTTGTAAGGCAATTGATCAATTTAGATGTCGTCAATGTAATTGAAATACCTCATAGTATAATGCAATGCAATACAAGAAAAAAAAAATCTAAACATTTCTACAGTTTAAGCAATCTCATCTCTTGCCACATTGCTTTCACTTTTGGTATCGCTAACTCACTTTGTGTGGAAAATCCATCATTTCGTGGCCAAAAAAACTTTTTCAAGTGCTTTTCATATTGTCAGTCCACACTGGTTGTGTTGAATCTGTGTTTTCCCATTTTATTCCTCTTCAATCCTCTGCATCCTGTGCTGTCCTTTCCTTTCCTTTCCTTTGTGGCCGAAATGCACTCGAAACAATTTGTTCAATTATCGCCCCCTGTCCAGGACGCGTCGCCGCCCGCTGAGTGGCAAAAGTTTTGAGTGCGCTCCTTCCTCATCGACATCTCTTTGTTGTTCGAGTATTATTCTGCCACTTTTTGCACTGGCATCATTTCAGCATTCTTTTTTTTTTTTGTCTTTTTTTTTTGGACGCAATCATCCTTTTGTATCCTTTTGTAACCGCTTGTAAAGCGCTGCACAAAATTGTCAGCAGTTCATTAGCAGAGACGAGTTCTGAAGTCCTTCCAATTTTCAGTTCACAGTTCTCAGTCCTCACGACATCAGACCTACATATATTTTTTCTTAAAGTGTTTTAATAAACTGTCAAGCCAAATAGACCCCGTTAGTCTCTTAATCCATGCACAGGGGTTAAATTAAATAAATTAAATATTGACTGTTGCATTATTTGGATTAAAAGATTGACTGATGATTTATTTTATTATTTTTGATGATCATTTAAGAGGAAATTTGATATATATATATAATTAATTCTTATTTTTAAATACGTGAATTTCCTTTACAAGCGATGGTAAGTTATAAAATTTCACCAATTATGCAAAGTACAAACAAAATTATGTAGACCTGTCTCGGATGCATAACACAACCTTTACAAGGAAAATATGAACAAAAAATAACTAGAATTAAGATTTAGTTTCTATTGTACTAGTATACGCGGCGTGCGTTGCTATGCCCTTCCTCAAAAAAAAAAAAAAAATAAAACAATAAAATAAATAAATAACATTCTAGTAGACCCAACAAACATTGTCCCGCCATATAAATTATTTATTTGTTTATGGCGATACGTCAGCTACATTCAAATAATATAACCTAATATTTTTTTTATTTAAAAAATACTGCCGACTGTGATATTCGTATTTTATTTGAAAAATACTGCCTGCTGTGAATTGTTATAACAGTTATTTACGTTAACAGTGCTGTATACATTAGCAGTGATGTATAACTTAACAGTGATTACATCTGTTGAGGCGGTAGCGCCTTTTCCGGAAAGTTTTCCCAACATTTTTTTTCTTAGAAACCTTCTACTGACAATTGGAAACAATTTTAAAAAAATATATGAGCTAAATCGTTCTCAATTTATGAATACCTTTATAATTTTATTGCTCCATTTTGATATACATAGAAAAATTTCTATTTAGTTTGTGTTAAGAAATAAATATTTAAAAACTCTTTCAGAGCTCAAATCAAATCTAAAATGTTAGTTTCTAAAGGGATTGACTGAGTTAAGCAAACGATCCAGAATGTTCCCAACTGCTATATTACATAGACAGAGACAAAATGTTAGTGGAGGTGAGAGAGGAAGATTGGGGCCTGGGGCTTACGCATCCGCTGCGGTAGAACCGCAAAAACCAAAGCTTTAACTGCGGCAACTGTGACATGGCGACGTCAGCAGGGACCCGCACCCAAAATGTCCGTCCAAAATGCCGCAGGATTCATGCATTGTCATTCATTGGGCATGCCAATAGACGCGTCCGTCTACTCATTTCACTCATTCACATTCACATTCAACTTTCGCAATCGCATTCACATTCGCATTCGCATTCGCATTGAGGCGTTTAATTGTAAATTTCCCATTCATTTAGGCCGTCTGGCAGCAGCAGCAGCAGTCGGAGCAGGAACGTCAACGTAGCTCCTGGCAAACAAACCGATATGAAACGAACCAGATACATACCAGTGTCCACATGATTCTCGGCCAGAGCTCTGTGCCCCAGTGGGTTGTAATCCCGCGTCTCGTTTTGACAGCCAACGGCAACGATTAAAATACATTTTTTTTGATTTTTGCTTTAATTCACTTTTTTTTATATTTTATTTGCATTCCTTTTGTTGGCGGATTGTTGATGCTGCGGCTGCTTTTCAAGCTTTCTTTCTATTTGATTTGCTGCTGACGCTCAGCTTTTGGCCAAAGACAATAGAACTGAATTGTTGCAAATGCGTAAATAAGTAAATTATCATTTTAAGAGCAATTCTTGGTGGTATGATTTGCCGTCAATATATTGAACTAGTTCACAAAAAGGTTAAGAAACAAACGGACAGATAACACTAGCTTACAGATAAAAGGGAGCTAGGCTCTCATCTTTAATTTTTTTACCCTTGCCAAAGGGTAATATAATATTGTCGTGAAATGTGTAGTGCATAGAAGGAGAGTCTGCCCGTCTGTTTCTATGCTTACTTCTTGGCTTTATCTTTGAGCTATCTTGATTAAACTTGACACAGATGAAGTTTGCAATTGTATATACTCTGTATGTTTAAATCAGTCGGATCGGGTCACTATATCATATAGCTATGGAGGATCAATCGAAGACACTTAATTTTCGTAAAAAGTGTTTGTATGAAAAACATTTTTGTTTTTCAAGATATCAAAACCAAACTTAGCATACCGATGCATATTTACGATTTGTTTAATCTGAACAAGTTTGAATAAAATCGGATTACTATATCATTTAGCTGCCATAGGAACAATTGGGTCAAAAATTAGTTATTCTATGCAAAAGTATTTAAAATTTTCCATTGCAAGGGTATATAGCTTCGGCGAGTCGAAGATAGTCGTCACTTTGCTTACGACACATTTCAATAGATAATTGTATTCTCTTTTTAACAATATGACGTTTATGCGGCTCGAATAAGAATTATTACATACACCCATTTTGATGGGGTATAAAGTATAAGAAATGCTTAAAATATATTTCAATTAGACATCAACAGTTCAACTTTTGATTGAATAATTGGCCTATCCGTTGCACTTCTGATTTGCAGGCTCAATACGCTCTTTTGGGTTTTGTTTGGCTTTTCCCACATGTCGTATGTGTGATTTATGCGCGTTGGCTTGGACGCCGCCATTTTGTTTTAGCTTCTGCTTCTGTCGCCTGCTAATTACAATAGCACAAAATAGCAAAATGCATAGCACAACTCTCTGCCACCTCCCTTCCCCCCCTCGGCCTATTCAACCTATCAGGCAAATCTACCGTCCCTCCCCCCCCCTTTTGATATCGTGTGCGCGCGTCATGCAATTTAATTACCCAGGCATCGATTTATTTGCGCCCCTGCGCCCTGCACTGAGCTACACTTTTAATTAGCAAAGTGCCATGCACATGCACGCGTACACACACACACACACACAGACTAAAGGGTATAGGGCTTAAGGGGGGGAGCTGTGTCGGTGCCAGTTGGCGATTGTTACGAGTTTCACGTCGATAACTCCTCCAAACGCATCATATCAAAAGGCAACAACATCGTTTTGAATACCCAACACACCGCATCGCATCAACATTATCGGCAAGGACAGCAAGTTAAGCCAGTGCAAGTCCTGGGGCTCGCTATGTTAAGGTTTTATTTACACAACTCTCTCAAGCCATTTAAGACAGCCGCAAAATGAACTGCGCCGTCGTCCTGCCCCCTTCTGCAAGCCAAACAATCGAAAGTGAAGGCCCAAAAAAACCAAAAAAAAATAAATAAATAAATATAAAGCAAAAGACAAACGGCAATGAGGGAACTCAAGACTCTATCTAAGTTCTGGGTCTTGGGGTCCTGGGGTCCTGGGGTCCTGGGTAAACCAAAGCCAAGACAAATGCCTGGCAAAAGTCAAGACCCCAACTGTGGCGTTTCAAGCGTCAAAAAAGAAGGCGTTAAAAAGGCAAGACCTAAAAATAAAAAGAAAAACAACACCCGAATAAAAAAGAAAAACTTCTATGAACTGACACCTTGACTGCTACATCCTGCGACAAAGTGTGGGGGGCGACAGGATCTGTGTGAAAAGGACACGCCAAGCGTTCTAGAATTTGTGTACAATTTGCTACACTCAGCGTCGTCGTCCCCCCGCACTGTATATTTGTGTGTGTTTACGTGTTGAAAATGTGGGTATATTGAGTTTTTCGGAGGGTTTACGAATTGGGCTTCTTTGGGCTTTTAGAAAAGCAACAGGCTGATGGCATTAGCTTGTGTCATTTGCAGTTATGATAAACTGAGTGTAAATACTTATATATCTGCCAGATAAAGAAAAATATGTTCATGATTGGGGTAGTCTTTAATCTACTTACTTATGTGCTATAAATCTATAGTTTTTTATTAATACTTGTTTGGGTTTAGGCATATTTCTGTTGGGAAGCCTTTTTATATTTATAAGACTATTTTAATTTGCGAATTTGGGATTTCCTTTTGAATTCTTGAATTTATCCTTCTGCTTGGCTTGTTTACACTGCATCCCTATGCCAATCGGTGACGACAAATTGAAATATCAAGTGAGTGAAACATTTTGTGTGTGCGACATTAAAATCAAAGCTGTTGACAAATAACTGAAATCCTTGTTACAAATCCTTGGCAATTTTGCGCACAGGCGTCATAAATCAATTGGGGTAATGAAAGGCATACAAGGCACACACGTGTCGTACAAGACACCGAATGGGGCAGGGGCAGCTGTGGTGGTAGAGGCAAGGAAATGGGCATTAAGACAAAGTGGAGTAGGCCACATGCACAAACATGTCTACAAATGTCTTTCTGTCTCTCTGTCTGTCAATACTGTTGAGTTTGTCACAAATCACAAGGCAAGCATATCCTTTACACACACACGTACACACACAAACACAACTTAGGCACATAATCGTTTTCGTGGCTTAAAATTTACAATTTGCGGATTATTTGCAATTACATTTTTCACCCAACCCAACAAGATATATTCCATATTTTTGTGGCAATTATTTGCACCGTTTGTCACATTTTACAAAACTCTCACACACATTTTGTTTGTTTGTATTTATATTTACTTAGGTTTTTTTTTTGTTTTTGTTTTCTATACATATTTCTTGAGCCAATTGTAAACATGGCAGTCAAATTTGGAAAATTTCACTTTACTTTTCACTTAAGTTACCTGAGCACTAAGCCCTTGAAAGCTTTCAGATCCTTCTAATCCAGCCAGTAAGTCTGCCAACAGCAAAACGCATTTTGTGGTTTTTTTGGTTTTTTGCCCCCATTGAATTTTCTTTTCAGTTTTTTGATGGTTTTTTTTTTTTGGTTTTGTTGATTTATGAGGCATATAGCATTGGGCTATAAAAATGTTTAGGCCATCGATTGGTCATTGTTGTTGTTTAACAGATTTATCATAAGTTTTTTGATAGGTTTTCCGATTGATTAAGAAGCCAAAAAAAAAGCTGATTCTGTTGCTAATTTTTATTGTAGTTTACTTTATAGAAAACCTCAATTTTTGAAAGAAAAAATGGTAAAAATGTCAGTATTCTGCAACTTAGATCTTTAATCAGATTTTCCTATTTTAATTGTAGCTTTAAATCTAACATTTCTTCATCGCTTTGTAGAGCAGTTGCTATGAAGTTTTTATAATAAATAACTTCTTTTTTTTTAGTTAAATTAACAATCTAATTAAATTATATAAGGTAATTTTTTTAATACGATCGACGCGCATAAACTAGCACCCCATTATTAGTTATAGTAATTCTAAGTAATTCTAATTTTTGGACATTTTATTTTTGGTATATAAATTAAAAATAAAGTAATTTAACTCCAAAAAACTATTTTTTTTAGTTAATTCTATTAATTTAAAAAGCAAATAAATCATACTTTTTAAAATCTTTATTTTCCATTCCACAAATTGATTAAATTGCATTACAGTCACAATTTTGACATCTCTTGATTGCTTTTGTGAAGATATCTCAAAAATTTAATCAAATTATGTTTTCGGAAAATTTAGAGCTCAGTATAGTTTCGGCTACACTCATGTCAATCAATTAAGAATTATTTTGCGTTAAAGTTGAATATTTCTAAAAAATTATCAACAATTATAAGACTTTTTAAGCAATCGCTGTATAAAAAGAAATTACGAGAAAATTGTCAGAAAATAGCGCAACAATGAACTACACTTGATGGCAATATAGACAAAGTGTCATTAAATAATGTGAAAAGAGCCTTGCAGCAGCAGCAGGACATCAACAAGCTGGACAGAGAGGTAGGCACGGCAAAGGCAGAACGAAGACAAAATGCCTGCTAAGGCAACTGCAAACAGACGTAAGAGAAAGTTCATTTTTTATGCCAAGTCCTTTAGACTGAAGGGTATAGGAAATGGAAGATTAGATAAAGACCAGGACGAGACTAAAATCAGGGCGACTGTTGTTAGCGGGCCCAGTGGAGTGTGGCAGCAACATGTGTAAGCCTCTATATGTGTGTGTGTGTGGGTGTGTGTGTGTGTGTGTGTTGCGACGGCGGTTTATTGTTGTGTGTGCCGAAATGATTTACGCTTTGTTTGTCAACTTAAAAAGCAAACGGCGGCAACTGGCAAAAAACACTTGAAGACATTGCACATACGCCGCGTTGTCATAGACAGACAAAAAAGCGCACCACGACTACGATTGAAGCGGAATGGGGAGTGGGGAGTGGTGAGTGGTGAGGTGCGGGTGTTAGCTGAAATGCTTTTAATTGAATCGCAAGAAATTCATCGTGGGCCTGGCAACACTTGACAATAGCAAAAAGATGTCAGCCAGTCGGGGTTTCTGGGGTATTGAGGGATAGGCGTAACAAGTTAATTAAAAGAAAACTGTGTGGCACAAATGAAATAAATCTTAGCTTTCACTTAAAACGATGTGTGTGAGTCATGTGCTGCAGACAATGAGTTTGAATTGTAATTAATTCTTTTACTAAGGGTGAAAAAAAAAGTGAAAACAAAAAAAAAACTGAAACAAATTAAGATTTAATTGTGCAAAACTTTGGAATACACATGTGAAATTCTCAAAGTGAACCGAATTTGTAGAACATTTGTAAAAATAATTAAAGACATTATTGACTCTGAATATGGGAAAGGAAAGACTAGGAGCAACTATTTGTTTAGGGCTATTATAAATATACCTATTAGAAATATTTCATTTTCCCAAAAAATTGATTAGTGCATTTGTAAATTTTACAAAAACTCAATCGTTGTTATGTTATTTTTATGTCTATTCATCGAAGTTAAAACTTGTTTAGCTTTAAGAGAAATAAATAATATTAAAAAAACAATCACGTTAAAGTAAAATATATTTTTTAAACCGTCATCCAAGAAAATTCCTAAGAAATATTAAAAAAAAAATTTTTGACAATAAAGTTTTAAATTAGTTATAACTTCTAAGATAAGAAAATTGCTCGATTTTAAATAAAAAAAAAAATAAATTACTTTTTATGGAAGAAAACCGAAGAAAACCCCTTAAAAATATAACAAGAAGATATTCTTGAAAATAAATTTTTTTTATTTAATTTATAAAGTTATTATTACTAAAACACTTACTTTTAAAATTAGAAAAATTTCTCTATCTTAAAAAATTTAAGAAGAAAAATAACTGATTAAAGTAAATTAATTTTTTTATAGTTAAATCGCAGAAAATCCCAAAAAAATATAAAAAAAAAGATTTTCTCGACAATAAAATGTTTTATTGAATTTTTAAAGTTATTAATAATTTAATTAATAATTTTATTCCAAATAGCCTTTACCAACTGATATGAAAAATTAAAACTCAGCTTAAAGTATTATAAAATACAAAAAAAAAAATTGTTCTCATTTATAATCATTATTGTTGCCGAATATTATATTAGAAGTCAATATTTTTTTTTTTTAAGTCTGAAATTTTTGCTATCTATGATCGATAATTTTAATGTTTTTTAATACCTTTTTAAAGGGACTTTTATATTTATTCCTTATAAGAGTTATGATTCCTGATTATTATTATTTCTGAATTAAGAAAAATTGCTAGATTTTTGTAAAAATATTAAAAGTATGGCAGCATTCCCGAAATCATTGGTAAGATTACTTGAAAAAAAAAAATTTTATTATTTATTTTCCTATTGCCTAAAAAAAATTCTCTATATACGCTCTGTTCAAAATCTTAATTTTTTTTATTCCAAAAACTGTATATCTGTTGTTTTATGCAATTTGTTACTATGCTCATTTGTCTGACATTGTTGCTATTATTGTTTTATAGTCAACAAATTTGATATGCATATTTACGATGTGACAATCGACCGATGTTTTGAGGCCATAAATGTGTTGTGTTGTGCTGTGCGTGTGTTGTGCGTGTGTAGACAACATTTGTAGTTGCGCCCAAAAGAATGTCATCAATTTGTTAAACTTTGTTTTTTTTTTTGTTTTCCTTTTCGTTTTGGCCTCGTTGCAGGGAAGAGCTTCACATTAACCATCACCGTGTCAACGAATCCACCACATATAGCCACCTACAACAAAGCGATTAAAGTAACTGTCGATGGGCCACGTGAACCACGATCCAAGACCAGTAAGTATATATATATATATATATATATCAATATCAAGCAATGGCCAATGGTCAACAGCCCACACACACACTCACTTTACAAAACACATGCAAATGAAAACAAAGAGCTATATAGCTTGATCCCAGGACAAATATATTAATTTGCACAGCAGCAGCAGCAGCAATTACAACAATGAATGAGACTTTATTAAAGTCCAAAGCACACACACACTGTCTGTCTCTTTTTGTCAATATCCTTGCAGGATATTCAATATGCAGTCGTCTCTTAGTTAAGCATCTCGAAATGCATATTTATAAGCATGCAAATATTTTACTTTGCATATGTTAAGGCATTCCCAGCTCAGACTGAGACACAGACTAACAACAGTTGCTAAAGTTGTTGTTGTTGCTGTTGTTGTTGCTATTGTTGTTGCTGCTGCTGGCAGTGTAATCTGTTGGGTCCGAGAGCAACAATTCAATTCATGGCATGATTTATATCCTTAAATGCCAGGCTGCAGCCAAGCCTTTATAACTTTAGCCCCAGCCAAAATACAGACAGCACAGTTTTCTGCGGTATATCTATATATATATTCACACACACACTCCCCTGCACACACACACACACCACACACACACACACACCTAAACACACACACAAAATGGCAGTTGGGTTTTAAGCTGCCGCCACCAACGTCAGACAAAAGGTTATTATTTTATAATGAATACAATACAATCTGCCAGAGAAAACTGCAAGCTGGAAAATGGGGAAAATGTTATAGTAGCAAAGTTAGAGTGAGCTAGACACATGTAGTTAGAAAGAGACAGGGATATAAACATGTGGAGAAATTTAAAACGATATCAACAATTTATAGAACTAAATGAATTTTAACTAATTTTAAATTTTAGCTTAATTTCATAATAAAGACAAAATTAATAATTTTTATTAATTGTTAGTTTAGCTACACACACACACACACACACATACACACATACAGCACAGACATCTGCAAAACATTTAGTTAAGGACAGATAATTAAAAATGAAAACAACTTAGTGCTATCCCTTTTAGGGCAACAACAACAATTTCACTTCGCCTTTGGCCAAAGACCGTTCCACTTCTCCACGGATCCCCTATCCGGATTTCGTATGCCACCAATTGGCAATTGTCAGAGTAAGTATAAAAAAATTCAAATATATATAAGAAATAAAAATATAATATTAAATAAATTCCATATTACATACATATATGACATCAATCGCATTTAAGATTGTTGGAGCTGAAAAGTGATCAATAATTTCGATAAAAGTAGACTTAAGTCGATTGTACCTATCGATATTGTCTTAAATATTTTCAATATTAAAGCCAAATTATATTTAATATGCCTTTGTTTATTGCTGTTTAAAAAAAAGCATAATTCGGAAAAAATAAGTCGAAACGAAAGAATTCTTGACTTTCGATAGTATCGATAACGATTGTCTACCAGCTAAAATACCTTTGTTTAATGCTGTTTTAAAAATATATAATAAAAAACATAATTTATAAATAATACTTCAAATCAAAATTATAGAATCGTTAGCTTTCGATAATATCAATAACGATTGCTTTTCAGCTGCAACACTTACATACATAAATCATTATTTACTTCTATCGACGTTCTTATAAACTACATGGTGGAACTTGCATTTGCTATATCTTCTCCTTATTTTGTATGACTTTTAATTCAATGTTTATTTATTTTACACTCAAGAATTGTCATTATGATAAATCTATTGAGGTTTAAGTTCGATTAGGGTTTGGGTTTTGGTGGGTTTTGGAACTTGGTGGGTTCTATAACCGCATATAATCACACAAAACGATTAGAGGGCACACTATGGAAATCAATAAAAATGCACTTGTATTTAAATATAGACAGAAAATAATACAAAAAATAACAACAACAACAAAAAAACCAATAAAAAACAATAAAAACTATCAATAAATTTTAATAAAAAATCATAATAGTCATAAAATAAATCTTGCAATCGCTTAAGCTGGCTAAATTAATTAGGCGCTGTATATATAATAATAATAGGTTTTATTGAAAAATAAAACAACAAAAAAAAACAAAAAACAATAATAACTTTAAATATTTTTACATTTGTTGGGTGACATTTCGAATGCGGTCAAAGTAGGCTTTACCTTGTCCTAAATTGTTGTTGTTCTTGTTGCGCTTATATTAAACTGTTGGCCACTTTATTTAACCAAAGTTGACTATACAAACAAATAAACGTTGGTCAAACACAACAGCAACAACAATAAACAATCGACAAATGGCACAAAAAACAAAAACAACAAAAAAAAACTGGCATCAAAAAATTGCATTGTAATATTTATGTGGCTGTGTGTGTGCACATGTATATACTTATATATATATATATATATATGTGTGTGTGTGTGTGTAACGGTGTTTTGTTGCCATTTTGTATAGTTGTTGTTGTTGCATACAATTATTGCGCATAAATTACAATGCGCATTGAAAATATGATTTTAATTCAGAAATCAAATGCATTTTAACAGACATATATTTTAATTAGATATACCAAATAAATTAGATATTATGTATAGGAATTTGTAATATATATATAAATATATTTATAAAGCAAACCCTGGAATGTATACATCGTTATTTAAAATTTCACTTTCAAATCATAAACACAAAATGAATTAAAGCATTTTTGTAGTATATACGACATTATTATTAATTTAATTGTTTTCCAATAATTTACAATTACTTAGAACTTTTCTGTGGCAATTGTCATTTATGCAAATTTAAGAAAATAATGTTTGTTATATTAAATAAATACATATATATATATATTTTATTTTATATAGTTAAAACAAATGTAATACAATTTATCACATATCGTTTCCACTTAGAAAATGTCAATTTTTACTTAGAAAATGTAAATTCTTCTTAACAATGAAATTAATTTAAAAGTGAAATTCAAACTAAATCTAATTATTTTATTTTCAACTTGTAAACTAACTTTGAAGAGCTGTTTGAACAATCTGCATAATAAATCAATAATTAAAATTGTGGGCAAGTTTTTGGCTTGTCTGCCTTGGAGGTAAACTAAATTTAATTATGCATTTAAAAATGCATTTATATTAAATTTGATGTTTAAATTTAAATTGACAAATAATTGCATTACAGCAACTACAAAAAATAATTATAAGAACAAAAAAAATAACGACAAATCGTTAGTCAAACATGACAGCAATTTAAGTCTTGTTATTTTTATTTTATTTTTTTAATACGACAATATCAAGATGTGTTGACATAAAAAAAAAACCAAAAAAAAATTAATTATTTGCATTTAAATTGGATGATAATTATTATGAAATAAAAACTTAATAGCAGCTCAGTAAATTAAAAATATATTGTCAATAAATTGAGATAAATAAATGAAAATAATAAATCAGAAAAAATGTCTCTAAAAACCACAAAAAGCTTTAAAAATTTCAAAAAAAGTATATTTTATTTTAAAATTATATTTTATTTAAGGCGGGTTTATAAAAGCAAAGTGTATTAAAATTGTTTGCTTTAGATTGGACTTTCAGTCTGGTTAATAGTTTCGCTAGACTTTTAGGCAAATTGGAGTATCAAATAAAATTCAATTCAAACACAAATTGCCTACCAATAACTGTAAATTTTCACTTGGTCTTAATCGAGGTACACTTTTCCTCTTTTACCTCCCCCTTAACAGTCTTCTATCCATTCCCCCCGCTGTCTAGCCTGAAGCGCACAAATCAAAATGCAAATTACGCGATTTACGGGCGTCTGACAAATGCCAGTCAGAATTGCAATCTACGGCTGATTTTCGTATATATTTAGTATATATTTATATACATGTAATGTATATATTTACATATTTGTGTATATAGCTACTATATATGTTATATATATATATATATCTGCTTATGTACAATTGTAAATAATATTTACTGCAAGCTGTTGTAACTGATTACCCATAATTTAATTGTAAATATGCAAAAAGCAAAATAACCTGAATTATTTATTTACAAATTTTATTGACAGTCGCTGCTTGACTTAATTACTGGCATATATTTTATTAATTTCAAAAAGTAATAATAAATGCATAATAAAGTAACATACACGAATTACATAAAACAAATTGTCTATGTCTGAGATTTTAATATAGTAGAAGTTATGAAAACTTCAATTAATAAATATATAAAAATAAAACGTATGTTTTAATATTAACAAAATTAATGTAGATTTTTTTGTTACTCAATTTTTATTTTAATTGAAAGTCTAAGATATAGAAACAAACAGAATAAGTTAATTTTGAATATAAAAAGTTAATAAGTTTGCAAATAAAATATTTACTAAATATTCTACTAAGTAGAGATAGGGAGTTATTTTTTATGAACATGAATTAATATTTTTAAGCAATCTTGAAGCACTCTTGGCCAGAACTAATAACATTAAGATTAAGTGTTTAAATCACAAAAAAAATTGCCAGTACTCTATGTCACAATTAAGATAATCTCAAATTTGATTTGGTATTAGAAAATCTATCTAAGGCTGTTATGATATTGTGATTATTGTCGTCCTGCAGTGGTCACAATAGCAACAAATAGCCCATAATTGGATTGGCTTTGAAAGTATATAAATACGAGTATAAGCCTTTTGGAGCATAGAGCTTTCAATTTCTTGTTAATAATTCAGTAACAAAATATGCGCAGATAAAGTCAATCGGTGTGACAACAAACATCAGACAGCCTGGCCGCATACCACCAACAACAACAACACTAGCCAAGGGACAACAACAACAACGACAACAACAATTTGTACACAAAAAGCAACGTAATTAATGGAGGTAGAAGCATTTAAGCCAATAGCATTAATAAAGCCACCACAAAATCAATATCCGGATACGAAAATGCGCCCGTCGCCTATAAAAACTAATTAATAATTTCCGAATGGGCTATTAATTAAGCCTAATTATCTGTGCATGAGCCTCGACCCGCAACGTGGTCTGTACTTCATCCGAAACCCGTAACCCGTAACCCGCGTAGCCCGTAGCCCCGTTTGCCCGTAAAAACCCATAGACTGATAGCTCTGATACCCTATACTATATAAACGGGAATATATTTACCCCTGACCAGTTTTGGCATTGCCCGCTTACATTTACATTGAAACATTTCTGCCCGCTGTCCGTCGCATCAGATTTGTTTGTAATTTTTATGTAGATAGCTTCGATGAAGTCCCGCATAATGGCCATGATGGGGCTCCAATTAGCGACCCACATGTGCCATAAATTCGCTAGCCATGGTCGCGCTTCAGAGGCTCCAAAGGGGGAAATTTGTAAGTGGGAAGGTATCCACTTATTGACGATAATTATACGCTATACGCTGCAAAAAGATATAAAACGATATAAATTTGACTGACAAGTAACTGCGTAACGTAATATCAAGGCTATATTCGAGTTAAACATTTTTGAAATCGATTCACTTGATAGCGACAACAACTGTTGTAGGTATAATTATTTTTTTAATTTTTTTTTATTTTAAATTATTGCACTTTTATTGGCAGCAATAAATTTACAAAGGAAATTAAGTATAAGGTGGCATTTAACAATTACAAAGACAGGTTAGCTTACAAACAATGATATAAGTATTAAAATATATAGAATGAGACAGAAATTGAAAAATGAAGAGGAGAATATACAGCAAAAATATATATTTCAAGTTTTGGTCAAATTTTACATTGCTGTAATTTAATGTAGATCCTTTGAAGAAAGTTTGAAATAAAATACCCTGTCAAACTTCTAAAATTGCATAAATTGCATTTAACATTTCTATAATCGGTTGTGAACCGCTTTCAAACCTCTTAGCTTAACAGATTCCAATCATTTTTAATTTTTCCTTTTAAATTTACGCTTTTGTTGCCTTTTTCCACTATCAATTTGTTGAGTTGCCCACACACATGTCGTATAATTCATCTGCTAAGTATTCTAGTTTTTATCACATTCTTCTCTTTGTTTGTTTTTTTCTCACCTCAATTCATACACTCACAAACCAATAAAATAAAATAAAATAAAAAAATTTGTTTTAAAAAATGAAATTGATTCGAAAAACGATACCAACAACAAAGATATGTCCCAATTTGGTTTAGGTGCCAGCAATACGCATTGGGGCTACGGATCGGCGGCTTCAGCTTATTCCCCCTACTTGGCCAGCAGTGGACTCTCCTCCTGCACAACGCCCACCTCGGCACAGTTTAATAATCCAGCCCTGGGCTTCACCTGCTCCTCGAATGATCAGAGCAACAATCAGGACTTTGGAGGTTCCGCCAATCGCGATTGTGTACCAAGTAAGTACTAAAGATAAAAACAGTTTCAAAAGTAAAAAATTATGTTATCGATAGTATCGATAAGATTTGCAAACAAGACTATTTTAGAAAAATATACATTTTAGAAAAATTCTTACATTGATTTTGAATAGAAAATGAAGCAAAAATTGCTTGAGCTTGTGCTAATATTATATTATTATTTTCATTTAAATATTAATTATTGAATAAAATGAAAATGGTTGTTGACTCTAAAAAAAATATATTTTTTATAATAATATATTTAGTATAGCTAAATTTCTAAAAACTGATAAAAAATAATTTATTTTCTAGTTAAAAAAAATGCTATCATTGCGTTATCCTTAATTACGATTCAATATTATATTATATATTATTAAATTCTAAAAAAGTTATGTGCATTTGTTTGTATTTGAAAGCGTTTACTCTCAATAGATCAGCAATTTTATTTTTTTTTCTTTTGTGTGTTATCCGCAAACTCTTTAAAGTCTTTCTACTGAAGACTGCATTTATTGGAAAAGTGTGCAAAATTTTAGAAAATATTTAAATTCAATTATTGAAGCTGAAACACATCTTAATGAAAGCCTTTTTAATTTGATGTCTTATGCGTATAGGTCTTACTAGAATTTTTTACTCAATTTTATCTGTTTCTGCCTTAAAAGTTAATTGTGAAAAACTTTCCTCAATTTGTGGAAAAACAGAATAGAAATAGCTCCATAGAAATTTTTCTATGCTATGTTAATTTTTTTACCACAAAGTGGAGAAAATGTTGTTTAAATGTTGAAATTTTCTATCATGATCGAATTTATTTCGATAAATCGAGGAAACTTATTGTACATAACATGGGAAAAATCTTTAAATCTATAAATCATTTTTGATTTTAAATAAAAAATCACTTTACTTTGGTTAAAAAAATAATTCAACATAATTTGTAAACTTTAACATATTGAGCAAAAAAAATTTTTTGTATATTAATGAATCTTATATTGGTTTTACACTCAAAAAAAAGTGTACATCCAATTGTGGAAAACTGACGTCAGTGGTTGGAAAAACAGGATAGAAATAGCGCCATAGAAATTTTTTTATGCCCTGTAGACTTAATTACCACAAAGTGAAGAAAATGTTGTAACTCTGGCAGATTACATTTTCTGTTTTATTTATTTTATTTAATTATTTCGATAACTCGAGGAAACTTTTTCTACAAAACATGGAAAAATCTATAATTTTATGTCCATAATAAAAAAAATCCGTTATTTTTTTAAATTTGAATAAAAAAATTACTTTACTTTGGTTAAAGAAATAAGTCAACATATTTTGTAATAATTTATATTGAGCATAGAAAATTTTCTGTAGGTTAATGAATTTTATATTCATTTCATAGAACACCTGGATTTCGTATTGTAGAAAATCCATACCTCCGATTACAAGCCCATAATTTTTTTCGTTTATTCTTATCATAGAAAATATACTCGTACTGTGAAAATTTCCACTTCTGTGTAGAGATTCATACTCTGTTTTGCTGAATTTTAATTAATTTTTCCTTATCGAAAATTTTCTATAATTAAAATCAAATCTTTTTTCTTTGTGTAAGAATATTTTATCAAGAACTGATCCAAAATAAACTCCTTAAATTTATTCTATTTAGAAATTAAAATAAAAAATAAATCTTTTCTTTTTGTCTCCCTATTTTCTCCTTGATCCTGCGCAGTGTTGCCCGACTCAACGGCCAGCGATCTGGATCAGCATCTCAGCAGTCTAGTGGGCTCCACCAGTGGCCAGATGTCGCATCACAGTTTATTGGGCGCCAGTGGCCAAACGTCCATTACATCCACGGTGAATGGCGCTAGCGGTGGCAGCGGAGCAACTGCAGGAAGTGCATCGGGTGCTGGCAGCGGCGCCGGCGCCAATTCGATTTTGGTGCCACGTTATCATACGAATGCCAGCAATGAGTACAATGTACATTCCAGCCAGAATGGGCCACGTAGTTTGAGTGACAGCTCACAGGCAGAGTCGCCGGTGCAGGAGGATTTGCTGTCGACCAATACACCTAATCTGGGCAGTGGCAGCGGCGGTGGTGCGGCAAATGGAGGCGCTGCAAATGGCGGTGCTGGCAGCGCTGCGGGTGCAGGCAGCGGCGCTTCAGCGGGCGCATCGGCGGGCGCTGGCAATCCCGCCATGCTGGGCGCCAATCAAAACTTTCCGGGCATTGTCAATCAGGCACAGCACGCCTCTGCCTCCGCCTATGGCGGCGGTGTGGGCGTTGGCGTTGGCAGCGGTCATGGCAGCGGCGCAGGCGCCACAGCCGCTGGCTGCAATGGATCCCTGTATCCCGTGCTGCCCGCCAGTCTGCTCTACTCGCAGCTCTACACTGCGGCCAATCAGTCGGCGCACGGATTCCATTCGCATACGCTGCCGGCGCATGCCTCGCCCAACTCCTCGGTGCACGGGGAGCTGCAGAGCGTCATGGATCACATTAGCAACGTGAATGTACGGCAGCAGCATAATATCATGGCTGGCGGGGGTGTGGCACATCCGGGTGATCTGACGCTGATTGGCAATTGTGGGGCGTCGGTGCGAAATATCGAGGACGGGAACACAAATCGTCAGGTGGCCGCGCTTGCTGCCCATCGCGGCCACCACAACCCAACTGACAATGGGGGCAGCGTCTGGAGGCCATATTGAGGTCAGGTTTTGTGGTGCGGCTCCGCAGTTCTTTAGTGCCACGAGCACGTCGAGGGGCGAGCGGCGGAGAAGCAGCACGAGCAATTACAAGGCAACGGGTTGGGATTTGGGTTTGGGATCGGGATGGGCATGGGTATGGGTATGGGTATGGGCAATGCTAATGGGAATGGCAATGGGAATGGGCTTAGAGATTTGGTTGGGGATTTGGGTGCAAATGGGAGTGGGAGTGGGAGTGGGAATGCATGTGACGATGTCGGTTACTGAATGTACATTTCTGTATATATTATTATAGAACTTTTTTTTTTTTTTTTTTTTAACAAAAATTAAAATGAAAATAAAAATTTTTAGTGGAATTTGTTGGAGTTGGCATAACTCAAAAACTTAAAAATCTATGTTAGCAAGTACGAGTGTAGTCAAATGTTAAGTATAAAAACAAAAATAATTAAAAACAAAAAAAAGCACATATAAATTAATAAATTAGCAAATGAATGTTGCAAAACAATTTCCAAATTCTCGTTCGCAACAAATTCGACATTAAAACACAATCTTCATATATTTCAAAAATCTTTTCCTTATTTTAAATTGAAATTATGTCGAATTTGTTGCGAAATCTGCAGAAAATGGAAAATACTTTGCAAATCTCACACTTACATAATTTTAACTACTCGTGTATGTAGCTCTCATGATGAAACTACATATTAGACAGCAATGGATCTGCTATGTGCTCCTTTTTAAGGACAACAACAGTCCCAGGCCCGCGGAATGCCCGAGCCATAAAAAAAATAACACTAAAGTTAGTCATAAAAATAAAAAAAAAAAAATAAAAAAAAAAATAATTCCCGATATTACGAATAATTTAGATTCGTAATAAAGCGAAGCGATTTTAAAGTTATCGCTTGAAATGCAAGTATGTGTGTTAGATAATAGAAACGATGATAATTTTTAAAGTAGTTCTGAATGTTTATGAAATAGAAACATAAAAATATATAATATTTTATTTTATGGTATAATTTTTTTTTTTTTTTTTTGTAACATATAGTATTGTGTAGAGGACGGTAGGGTATTGGGAATTTTTTGGGTATTTGAGAAGAGCCGTTGTATATGAGTTCCTAAGCCGTAATCCATGTTCGTGAATTTGTTTACTGTTCATTTCATGTGCTTCGATATGCGTGTATGTACTTTAAATGTGTATAAATCTGTGCATTGTAAGTTAATTACTATTATATATATATAAACATAAATATGTGTACTGCATAAATTTGTATACACAAATATATAATATACGTACATATATATATATATATCAGTATGCAAAACACAAAAACAAAAAAAACAAAAAAAACACACACTTATAAATAATTGTAATAACTTTTTTTTGCTAGTCTATAAAAGTTTAGCAATTAAGTGTATTTCAAAAGAAAGCAAAATTTATTGACTACAAATTTTCGGATCAATTAAAATGTTGATAATGATGTAAGCAAAAGGATCCGAGAGATATACTCTACACTTATCAAAGTTACGAAAAAGGCACTCGATCGGATCCTGCACACATTAACTATGCATAGAGCTCGAAAAACTCTATTCAAATGTGAGTTTCAATAGTTCACAAGACACACTAAAACATTTAAAACAGAATCACGATCTTTAATATCTTCTAGAAGTTGTCCAAGAAACCAAGCCACAATTAAAGTGGTATTAGTTTTAGACATCAGTTAATTTTGCAAATGTCCAGTAGCACATTTTTTTTAAAAAAATAAACATTTAAAGTAAATTATAAAAAAAAAGGAAAAACAAATAAAAAAAAAAAACAAACATATAATATTAAAATCTGATCGTAAAATATAATTGATGTATACCAAATGAAAAGAACCGAAAACTATGTGTATAAAAATAGAAAATACTTATGTAAAATCAGCTTGATGAATTTGAATTTGGCATATGCATAATTATATATATATAAATATATATAGAAACTAAACGGATTTTTGTGCAGAAATAAAAAATTTCTATGTAATAAATTGAAACACACATGTAATGCAAAATTTGTTTTTGTCAGAGAATTTAAGCCGATAAAAAAAAAACCAAACAGATCAACAAACTCACGACAATTGAATTAAACAATATAATAATAAAAATCATTATGGAATTTAAAAAAAAAAATAACAGAATGTGTACTTATGGGTATTTGGGTGGAGAAAACATAATTGGGAACTTAAAATGATAAATTGTAAAATAAATTTGCTTTTCTTGCAGTTTCATATTGTGACTTAATTGAGGTTTTGTGCTTTGGTTTGAATTAAAATTCGAAAAGTTTGAATCTATGCAATTGCCATTAAATGAAAGGGCAGGATATGCAATACAAATTGCTTGCCACTTTTTACGACACAATCGGGACAATTGGCAAAGGTAAAATTATATTGAGAATGGTGAGGCAACGTCTAGCTGCGGTTTAGATTGGCGGGCTACGTAATTTTCCGCTCAATTTATTTCACATTGTGGCATCCAATTAAGCTGCAAACCAACCAGCAGCCAGCCAGAACCAGGACGAGGACCAGAACCAGAACCAGCACCAGCACCAGCACCAGGACTAGCTAGACAAACAATGTGTGTATACAATATCTCGTCTATCTCTAACTCCTCTGTATTGTATATTCGCTCTTTATAAGTCTATAAAAATGCACAGGGGCGAATGGAGCGGAAGGATAACAAATGATTGGAGAAATTTGAGCCAGAAAGGTAACACGTATGCAGCTATAGCGGCTAATAACCACAAAAGGTTCGTTAGCTTCAGGCCAGGATATCGATAGGGCCAAAGCTCTATTCGAGTGTATAAAATAAAATACATTATTTACATTTTTTTTTTCTTTTTTTATTGTTGTCTGCTGCAAGTTTTAATTATTTCATTTGTGCCTACTTAAAAGAATTCTGAAGATGTTTTGCATAGCAAATTAGCAGTCAGGCAGCGCACAAAAGTATGCAGCAACATTTTCAGCTACCCAATGAATGCTATTAACAAGTGTGCATGTGTGTGTGTGTGGATAAATGTGTAAATGTGTGTTTGGGGTGAATAATTAAAAATTTTACCCATTACTTGCGCTACTTGATAAAATTTCAAACAAACACTCGCACACAACATTTTAAAGAAGATACTCAAGAGCAGCTCAATGCTGCATGGAGACTACTATGAAACCACTTGAGATGCTGTCTGCAAATTCCCGAGTTCCCGAATTCCCCAAGAATATTTCTCATTTGAACTCAGAGCCCAGGTTGTTATCCTTTGCTTAGTCCTGCCGCCATGCAACTCTGTCTCTGTCGTGTTACGCATATTAACACTTTTGCATATGAGCAAGCAAACGAGTCCCTTGGCAACCGCATTGCCTGATTGACAAACTGACAAGCTGATGGATTGATTGACTGACTGATGGCTAACTAAATTACTGACTAGCTGGCAATATGCTTATTTACCTGTTGTCACACAGTCAAATCATAAATAAAATGAGATTTGAATGAAACATCGAAAATTTTATTATTTACATTTTTTTTTACACTTGTTGTAAGATAGCTGAGAGAATAGTAGAATACCCTAATATATATTAAATTATTTTAAATTCCCTATTAAATAAAGCATTTTCTTATATCCTTATACGCGTTTAACAAATTTTAACTGTAAAGATGAAATCTATATAATAGTATATGAAATATGGTGCTCAATTGCATTTAAGGCTTTGAACAGCTTAAAAGGCAACATTTTGTTAAATTTTTAGCAAACTTAATGCTTAAAATTTCTAAGAATTTTATTTATTATAAATTTTCGACTATATACAGGGTATTTGATAGTCTGCAACTTACTAATTAAAGCAATCGCACTGATTAATTTAAGCTTCCTTTTTTGGCTGCCTTAATTAAGGTAATAAAGCAGCACGCGAGACAAACTGAAGCCGTCATAAAAGCTGGCGAGATGTGCTTAAAAAGTTGTAGATCAACGAAGTTTATAAACTATAAAATTTATGAAGCCGACAGTGTATTTTGCAGGTTATTATTTATAAAAAATATTAATGTAAATAAATGAAGAAGAACAGACAAATGCCAAGCATCGCAAATATGAATTTTTAGTTCAGAAAAATCAAGCCTAGAAAGAATATTCTAGATTGATGGAACAATAGAGATATATATAATTCAGGATATAGAATACTGAAAACAAGAAACGCTTTTAATTCCAATTTTTTTACAATTTAACTTGAATTTTTCTTTTAAAAAAATTAAATTGTAGAATAATAATTTAATTAAAATTTTTATTTTAAAATTGAAAATAAAAGTTAATTTTCAATATTTATTTTGAATGTTAAAATTATAAATTGATTTTAAATATCTTCTGTGTATTTGAAAAGTGTGTTTCAAATAATTTATTAATTTTTATTTTAGGTTAAAAAAAAAGGAATATTTACCAATTTTAATGGAAAAAATCCACATATAATTCTTACTCATAATTTTTATATATAAAAATTATAAGAGATGCAAACCCTGACAAATACACATATTTCTGAAACATAAACGAGCATATTTTGTAGCAACCCTCGCATTTTTAGAAAGTTCTCTCACTCTCCTCCCTTCTCTCTCTCTCTTTCTGTGTGTGTCTCACAGTCATAACCGACAATCATCTTTATAACTTTGCTTCATTTGTTGCTCTTATGCCAACTGAAAATGTTGTGTCTCAATTATGCAAGAGATGAGGAAGTGTGTGTGCGAATGTGTGTATGTGTGTTGTGTGTATTATAAATTTTATTATGATACCAATTAAAGGCACTCACATGGCATCTCCTGTGTGTCTTGCCGGAAGAAGCATCGCGTACGCTTAATTAGCACCACCTCCGAAATATTTCAAGCAATTCCCATACCCTTAACCCCTGCTACCCGAAAAAGAAAGCAAAACAAACTTTTTAATTATGTGCTAATATATTTGACTTGTTTATGCAGCAACCAACCGCTTCCCCACCCGCCTCTCTAGCCCTGCAGACTCCCTCTACTTTGTCTTCCCCTCTCTCTACTCAAGCGATTTAAGCACCCCTTCGTTGACACAGTCAGACTGACTAACTGACTGGTAAACAACAAAAGGGAAAAAAACCAAAAATAAAAAATAAAAAATATATATACATATATATACTTTTAAGGCCACAAACCACAAACAATAACAAACAGTTACAGCAACAACAATAAAAATAAAAATATAAAAACAACAATAAAACAAGTAAGAACATGAGAATTGAAGCCTCCTGACTGTATTATACTCTTGTCACCTTTTTTTTTCTAACCATTTAAAAGGAGTGTAGATATGGTATTAATATTTTCTGTAGAATCATTCAAGAAGATCAGCATTTTTATTCAATATGACTTTGGCTATAAAGATGTGAAAAATACAGAGAATTTTTCAGGTTTTAAATATTGGCAAAATAATAAATAAATTATAAAAGAAAATAAAATAATAAATAAATAAAAAAAAAGAAATAATAATAATAATATATGTATCATTAGTCCTATTTTCATTAATGTTAGAAATTAATAATCTTTCGTTTTTCTCAACTTAAAATCGAAACTGTTTGCATAGATTTTGCTTGGTAAAGAAAATTTAATTTTTTTAATATTAAAAAAAAAAATTAAAATTATATTTTATATAAAGTAAATATTTCTGACTCGAACTGCATCAAACTCGACAACCGTTAGGAAAGTGTTTAAATCTAAAAAAATAGAGTTTGGATTTAAATACTTTTATTTTAAACTTTTTATTGCATAACTTGCACTGAAAAAGCTGAAAATATTTTTAAAAGTTATAAATAAATTGAACTAAAAATATAACTCGCATTTGTGAATTCTGCTTAAATATTTTAAAAAAATATAAAATTATAAAAAGGTAGATTTTAAATTAAGCGCAGTATTTGATAATTTATTGTGATTGTTAAAAAGACAATCAAAATATGCGGTAAATGAGATCTCAACATTTATTTTTTACCTTTCAAAGTTATTTGTATTTCATATAAAACATTTACTGATGTTAGCCATATAGCTATGGGAGATATAGCTTTTTACAGACTCACTGACATTAGTAGCAATAATCTTAGCCCATTAAAGCTGCTATTCACAAGCTAATGTGCCAAATTCAGAATTCTAGCTCTTAAAAATAAGTATACAGATGAACTTTGCAACATGCCCAATACACTCCTTTTGATCATACTGAAAACAGAGTATAAAATGAAGAAAGCAGCTCTCAAATAGCCGTAACTGATGCAGGTGAATGGCCAACAAAATATTGCAGTGATTTTGGTTGGCACAAATTATGCGGCGCTTTGGTCCGTCGTATTTGGGGAAATCTGTTGTTGTTACTCGGCGCAACGCGCAAATATTTAACGGCTACATTTTTTCACCTGGCCACACTCACACTCACACACACACACACACAGACACAGACACAACACATACAATTAGTATATGCAGGACTAAAAAGGATTGAAAACATTCTTCGCTGCGGTTTTTCATTGTTTTTTACATTTCCGTTTCGCTGGCGTTGCATTTTTGGCATTCGTGCTTTGACAGGACCAACCAAGTTAACAATTGCAGTTCACCATTTATACGGTTCACAGTTCTCACAACTCAGAATTTACAGTTCACAGTTCACAATTCACAATCCACATTTGGCAGGTGTAAAGGGCTCAAAGTTCAAACTCTTTGTGCATTATTTGTTGCCAAATATTTAGGGCATTTTGTTGGCTTTTGTTCAACCAAATGCTAAAATACAATTCAAGTAAGCAGTATTGATATATAGTACTGAGCCTGATAGAGCCAAAACTTGTTTTTCTATTCATTTTCACAGACTTTATGATAAACGTACAAAATGGATCGAAGTGTTGGTGAACAATTTTTAATAAATATTAAACATTAATTAAAGATTTAAACACAACGGCCTTATTAGCCCAATTGCAAAAAATATAAACAAGAATAGTTAAAATTAACAAAATAGCTTGCCTAAAAATTTTTTATTTTTTTTCCCCCTTTTTGGTTAAATTACAACAAATAAGTGAACTTTAATTTTAAAAAAAAAAAAAAATCTAGAATGTTTTTTTTTTTTTTTTGTGGGAGCAGTGCGCGATTGAGGGGTGTCTTATTCAATTGGCGAGGAGTGTATATACATATATATCAGATATACCAGAAATATAACCCTTTGATTTCAATTTTGTTCTATATTACGATATATTTCAAACTCTGTTGAAATTCGCCCTTATAAAGCTAAAATTTGAAAAATTCGAAAAAACTTTTTTTTTTCTTTAACTTATAATATATATATCGAACTCTGTTGGAATTCAACGTCACGAACATAAAGTTAAAATTCCGAAATATTTTTTCTTAAAAAAAAACATGTTTTTTCTAATTTCAACTTTCAACATTTCAGATATAAACAAATATATAAAAATTTGCAAATATAATGCAATATTAATTGAAAAGCCTTATAAGATTATAAACAATTGCAATATCAAATATTTTTATACTCATTAAATTTCATTTATTTGTGCACTCCACACCAACAGTTATCCCTTAATTTTTTGGGGCCAACCAACAGGCAATCATCGGCCACATTTGTGTGCCATGTTGTCATTGCAATTTTTGGCAAGACAGATAGACAGTGGCAGTGTACAGTGGATCGATGTGGGGGGGTAGGTTAAGGGTACTACATATATGTGAGTAAAACTGTCAGACAAATCAAACTCAACACTCCAACGATTGGAGCACGTTTTCAATATGGTTTGTTAGTGCCTGGGTGTTTTGGCTATAAAGTGTAGATATGTTGAGGGGGTTTCGGTGGGTTGAGGGGGGCTGTGTGTCACCATTTTTGGAGGGCTCTTCGTTCGGTTTTTGGTTAGTTTTTCGTGCATGGCACCGAAATGCCGAATATTGATTTGAATCAATTAATTCGTGCGGTTGTCGCTGGAATTACTCCCTCGAATCTAATTAATTTTAATGCACGACTACATGCTCAAATCACACACATGAATACACACATACACACACACACACACACATATATATACATACATACACATACACACAGACAGACACTCACGACTACACAGACAGTTTGGCGACACTTTGGCAACATTTTAGTTAGTCGCAAAATGTACGAAAATTTATATTGAAGTCGAATTATGCAATTTGCTACTAAATTGATTGCATTTACACAGCTGCATGTTTGTTTGGCCAAAGACAGAGATGGCAAATCAAAAGTGAAAGAGAATGAAATATATATAAATATATATATAAACATATATCATATGCATTGTATATATAATATATAGATAGAGTTAGAAATGAAGAAAGAGTCGCTGTTTGACTATTTGAGCGTAATTGAATTTTCTTTCAAATTATTATTATATTATTAAAGCACTTAAGCTTATTGGTTTTTTTTTAATGAATTTAAATTTATTATTGTATTAATTCAGAGTACAGTGCTGGGCATTGGTGTGCAATCTTAAATAAATGAAATTAATAATACAATGCAACAGCAAATAAGATAATTGAAGAAAGCTAGTTTTTCGACTTTTCAAAGAGGTTGCTTTGGTAAAGCAAAAATAACTCCGAACATAGTTTCATGATATTAAAGATGTTTAACTTTTCAAAAAGATAATAAAATGGTTTACCATCCTGCAATACAACAATTTTAAATTATATTATGCGTTTAGAAGTTATTGAGGATTAAAATGAAAATTTTGCTTAAAAATAAAAAATTTTTGTGACAAAACTTGAATTTTGGGTTTTGTATAACTTTTTGGATCTGTTGGCTTGCAAATTGCAAAATAATAAAAAAAAATTGTGTTTTCGAAATCAGTGACCCATTTTACATATAACTCGACTCTAAAAAGGACACAAAATGCTGTTGCATAGTGTAATCCAGAGCAAATGTATTGCAACTGGCAAAAGTAAAATAAACACAATAGAAGTCAAAAATAAAAGACAAAGAAATTGGGAAAAAACATAAATATAATACCAAATATATACACATAGCTATAAGTCGAGTTATGCCCATGTGAAATACTTTACATGTTTATGCTATTCTAGTTATGATGAGACAACAAAAGTGCCGATGGCCAAAATATTTTCATTAGTTTTTAATTATGTTTGTAACGCACAGTAGCCCAAAAATATTTTCAAGCCAAAAAACACAAAACTGAATGAATTGAAAGGATGAACCGGCAGGAGTTCCAAGCATGCATGTAAAATTAAAATGTTGCTAATGAACCAGTCAAAGGCTCAAACTGTTGGTCTTTGCTGGAATGTGTGCAACGTTTTGTTGTTCCCCCTCAGACTTATGATAAGATTTGCCAAATCATACAACACTCTCTGCCAGTCAAAGAGTAAGTTGTATGCCACAATTACCTATTAAAATATTATTGATCTGGTTGTTGACGAGTCATTTATAAAGTAAACTAATGCAATTTGAAAAAAAAACTGTTTTGAATAACAGATTGGCAATAAAGCAAATTAATAAATATTGGTTTAACTTTTGAAGTTTGAACAAAATTTAGTAACTTTGTTGTTTAGTCAATGTATTTCGAAATTATTTTATATATAAGATATGTCTATTTATGCATTAAATGCAACGTGTTGTGTAATTTGTTGATTTTTTATTTAAGCATATAGTCGAGCGCAGAAATATACATAAATATTCAAATTATTATTATTATATTTTTCTATTTTTTTCATAAAATAGTACAAATGTAGGTAATATGCAGAAGGAGACATCTCTGACCATATAAATTATATATATTATTGATCAGCATCAAGAGCTGGGCCCATCTAAGCCTATCCGTCTGTAGGATTATACAGTTCTCAGAGACTATAAAATTTGGTATGTTGGTTCCTGTATACCAAATGCAGATCAAATTTATTTCAAATTTCAAATTATAGGATTAATTTTAAACGTATTACTTTGATTTTAAGCAAATTTCATAACGATCGAATAGTGAACATTGAAGTTATTGAAGATTTAGTTTACGTGGAAAATCAGCTGGCAACAGTGCAGCCAGCAGCGCAGCCAGCAGTGCAGCCAGCAGCGCAGTCGGTATATGCTTGCTGTCATGTATGTTTGCATATGTGAATACGTATATGCATTTGCGGGTACAGGGTGTACCGTAGTCGGATATACTCGACTATAGAACTCTTACTTGATATTCTACTGTAATTCTAAAGTCGTTCTTAATTTGTCTAATTTTCTCTTAATGTGTATATGCCTTATTACTCAATTGTCGTTTAATGGGTTGTCGAAGTTTACAATTGCTTTACATCTACATGGCAACTCTATTAATAATGGTATTCGAGAATTTGCCTGCATAGGATTGTTTCGAATTTATTTATTTTTTTTTTTTTTTTTTCTGTTCATGTGTATGCATTATTACTCAATTGTCGTTTAAAAATCATATTTCATATTTAATAAAATGCATTGCATGCATTATTATAATATTCATTATGTTAAGCATATTTCTATTATTTGTCGGGGCCTAAAAACATTCAAAAACATTTAAACATTCAAAAAGCGCTGACCACTCCAGCCAAACGCACAAAAAGCGAAGCTCGTTTCGTTTACCACACAAAAGGTTAACCCATACAGATACACACACACACACACACACACACACACACATACATACACTGAATACGAGCTAAACAAATATTGTTTTTGGCCATGTTTTTGGCTGCTGCAACAGCAACAGCAGCAGCGTAGCGATGGCATCAAAAATGATTTTGATTTTTGGCAATTGCGAAATAAATGCGATCATTTTAAAACAAAATGGCACCAACAATGCGTGTGCGTGTGTATATATATTTATATATTTATAAATATATAGATATACATATACATATACATATATAATAAATGTATGTATGTCATGTTTTGAATACATTTTTGTTACCCCGAACAGAATGATTTGAAATCGTTTTGCGGTTTTTACGAGTTGCAAATCATTTTAATTAAAATATCAAAATTAGAAAATGGAAAATGATTACATTATTCATTAGTTTTCATTATGCATGTTTATTTATTAGCAAACATTTGTGGCTCGTTGCACTTTTCGCGTTGCTCTTGCAATGCGCGCACTGCACCCCTGGCGCCATCTAGCGGCCAGGCACAACAAAAAAAAAATAAATAAAAATAAAAAAAAATATATATTTTTCGTTTTTGAATGTTGTGCGCAATTTTCATAAGCAGCCGCAGCGCAAAAGCTTGCAAAGTTTTCTTAACTTTTGCTCAAGAAAAATGCCAACAAAAAAATTGACTTGGGGTTGCCTCAAGTGTATGTGTGTGTGTGTGTACTGTGTGTGTGTTGTGTGTGCGTCTGCGCACAATATTTCTAACTTAGACATCTACCCCCTTTCACCCAGTGTCGCGACCCGTTGGCATCTTGGCGCACCAAGTCCAAGACGTTGGCCCAAACGACGACGCAAAACTTTGCGCAATTTTTATTTTGCCTTTTACTTGCGTTTCTTTTTTTTTTCTCTTGCTTACGTTACCAAACGCTGTTGCAGCTACAAGCCAACAGATGGCGCCAGCTTGAAAGCTTTTTGTTGCGCTGCTTTCAATGTTTGAAAATATAATTTTAAATGCATTTTTTTATTGCAAAATTGCAAATATGGAAGTAAAAAGTAATAACTGATAGCTTGTCAATATGGCCATTATAGTATTCTGCCCTTACAGCCAAGCGCACACGCACATACACACACACACACACACACAATCACGTTAAGGGTAAGTCGCACACACTCGGAGAGACGCTCTATTCGAGCGTAAGGCATTTCGACCAATTATAAGTTGTGGTTAACCGCAACATTTATTCAAGAAAATGTTCGGCATATACCTTACACGGGCGGGGTGTGTGTGTGTGTGTGTGCGCGTGTGTGTGAGCAAGCGAGCAGGCAATATATAGCTATGTGTGTTTTTGTGGGCTGAGCAAGAAAACTGGAATTTGAAATTATGGGGAGTGGAACTGGAACTGGAAATATTGATGGTATATAGCTGTGGTGTTACTACTGGAAAACTGAAAGTTTTTATTTATCAAATTTTGAAGTTTTTTTTACTAAATTTTGAATATAAAAACATAATTTATATTTACATTAAATTATAACTGATAAGCATATATTTTTGTGACCTGCCATTAACTTTAAATTCGAATGCGAAAATTATGTTTTTAGAGATTATTTTAAGGTTTCATAGGAACAAATTTTTTTTTAATTTTTTGCTTAACATAATTTGATGAGTTCCAATTAACAAAAACAAAAAAAAATAAGAAAAATATCATAGCTTGACTTTTTTCTATTGTTTTAATATTTCGAAATCAAACTTATGTCTACGATATTGGGATTTATACAACCATTTCAATGTAATATTGAAATCTTTATAAATTAACTTGATTTTATAAATCTCAGACAAAATTATCTGATAGCAGTCATAGAAACAGTCGCTTAAAATAATGTTTTAAAGGAACAACTTTTTTTTTTTTTTGTATATTTCAAATAAACGATAAAAATCGATACCGCAGACACATAAATGTATTTCCATTAAAATACAAAACAGTATTTGTTATTAGTATTTTATTATATATTTTATTATTAAATATTAAATTTTATAATTGACAATTTTAAACAGCTTTTTTTTTGAAAGAAAAAATAAGTTAATATAGATTTTTTTTAATATGTGATATTCAAGTGAAACGAAATTGAACAGTATTTTTTTTAGTATTTTATTATATATTTGACTATATATTTTATTATATATTTTATTATATATTTTATTTTATATTTTATTGAAATATATATTAAATTTCATAATTGACCATTTCAAATTGTTTGTGAATGTAATATGTGCCATTATAGTGAAACGAAATGAGACAGTATTTTTTCCAGTATTTTTGTATAACTACTAAATTCTTGAATTGCGCTGAACACATTAAAATAATATTAGTTTTGTATTACAAACAATTAAATGTTTTCTTAGGACATTCTAAAATCTTTTCATTATCTCTGATATGGGCAATAGAAAAATTAATTTTTTGTGGTGTGTTATTATAAAAAAGTCTTCTATAGGGGTGAAATGATTTTTAGTAAGACTTTTAAGCATATATTTATAATTTCTTCTTAAGTGACAAGATATCCTAAATTATTACATCTTTTGCTATAAGCATATAGTTATTTATCTCATTTCATAGAAGAAATTTAAAAGTGGCAACGTCTTGGCTGTCCTTCTTTTTTCAACTCAGCTCATCTCATCTACAAGCTGTTCGACTTGAATGCTGTAAAATTAATAGTTTGCCAAGCTAAAACGAATCGCCTTTCAAGTCGCTAACCGCCGACAATATGTCGGCCCAAAGGCAGACGAGAGCTAACGTTACTTTGCCAGGCACCACCAAAGAGCACCCAACTGTCCCAACTACCCGAACTACCCGAACTACCCGAACTACCCACCCAACCAACCACATGACTGTGCTTTACTTTGGAGTAACGTTGCGACATTAGTTTAACGCCAAATCCATTAAAAATCCATACTAATATATGTCAGGCTAAGGCAGCGCATGCCACAACGCATAATGAGTGACGGGTGGTGCTAGTGGCAAGTGGCAAGTGAAGAGTGTGGCAAGTGGAGCGTGGCTGCTGCTGTTGCTACTACTACAAAGTAGTAGGTGGCTTCATCTGACAGTTTCCAAATAAGATACCACACACACACACACACACACACACACACACACTTTGTACACCCGCTGTCTTTACACTTTTCCACTTTACCTTTTTGGCTTAAGTGCGCTCTGGCTATGCCATTTTTCAGAGTGCCACAAAAGTGAGCGAGGTGGTGGTGGCAGTTGCAAGTGGCTGCTGCCACATTCTGTTGAAACTACAACAGATAGCGAGAGACCATAAAGCCAAAAGCAGCTTTAAGCACTGCCAAAATGCCGCATGCTCGTCAAGTGGCTTTATCTCAGAAATCGCGTCTTTTATTCTCTCCCCACCCATACCCTCCCTCACCTCATGTTACATCCGCCGTTTTTTATTGATTTTATGAAATTTTTATTAATAAACATTCGTGAAATATTCGGGTCCAGAAAATTGAAACACTGCGGAATTTTTAATAGAAGCAACTCAGCGAAAAAAAAATAAAAATTTGTGAGAAAAAAAAAATATACAATCAAAAAAAAGCAGCAACAATAACAAGTAAAATAATTGTTTGTTTATAGCTCCCGACTACTAAATGCTCTGTTCGATAATAATAACGTTGTTGTGGTTATTTTTTTTTTTTTAAATATTAAAATTGATTTTATAAATGCGAATATATTTATTTAAACTAAAAATTATAAATAATCTTTGAAAATTCTGTGGTTTTTATTATGAGTTGTTATTAATAAAAGAATTAAATATATATTATTTTAAATGGATTTTATAAATGCAAATTTAAACAGAAAAAAAAATAATCAATTAAAATTCTCTGATTTTTTTTATTAATTGTTATAGTCTCTAAAATCTGAACAGTCGTACTGACAGACGAACGGATAGGTAGGCGAACCGGGCTGCATCGATACAGCAATTGATCCTGATTAAGAATATATGTACTTTATTACAATAAAAGTATTTTATATATAAATATATACATATATAAATATGGAGCCTAACAAATAGATAGATATTCATCAATTAAGAACGTCTGGGATGATTTGGCATATATTTTAATTCGTAATTCATAGTTCGTAATTCCCAGGAAAAGTTTTCTACAAAAGAAAGTTTAAGAAAAACTTTCACGTATAGAGCACTGTTATAACAATCACAATATTTTTTTTAAATTAAATTAACACAAATTAGTTTATATTATTGAACATACCGCAGCTAGAAATTATTTAAATGGCAGAACAAGGGTTAACTAGACTATGATTCGTGTGTTTTTTGCTTTTTTTTTGAGAAAGGGCGTAGCAACGCACGCTGGGTATATTTGTTCATAATAAAGTTTATATGATTGGAGAAGCCTTATTACGCCTGTTTCCTACTATTTCCCAGTTTAAAAACTACCTTTAATAAATTTTTAATATTACCAAACCCCTGACGCAATAGGGAAAATTGTTGCATATGCCCGTTTTCCCATATTAAACAGAGTATGAATATGTAAAGAGAAACAAGCGAACTGCACAAATCAACGTAATCAAATGTCCAAGTAGACATAATAGTAAAAGAAAAGAGAAAGCAAATAAAGAAGATGATAATCATAAAGAAGTAAAGGAGATAGAAGAGCTAGAACAGTGGGGCAAAACAGCGTCAGCAATTAAAATGACGCTTGCCGCCTCCAGCCCCGCCAAAACAGCCAAAAGACTTCAAAAAATGCCAAAAAGTTCAAATACTAATGAATTATCCTTTATTAGGATAATGTATGATGTGGTTCTCTGAAGAGTTTGCCTCTTCACGCAGCAGCAGCAACAACAACAACAACAACAACGTCCAAAAGTCGCAGCAAAAGGTCTCGCCGCTGAGTTTCAGTTTTATTTTTCATACACTTGCCACAATGGGGCAACATTGTTTTTAGCAAACAGTTTGTTAAATTCAAGGTAATATTCTTCATTCTTGCTGCTACAAATAGATGTATGAAGCAGAATATTGTTTTGATTTACACAAACAAGTGTGTTTAAATTTCGTTGTGCCACAAAATGTTGCCGACTTGTTCTTCACTTGTTTTGCAATATAGCCTGGGTCTGCTGCCTTATCTCTGGCTGCTGTTGCTCATGCTACAAGGGGGCAGTGGCAACAAGGGGAGTGAGTCTGGTTGGGCAAACTGTGGCTACGATGCTGTTGTTGGCAATTTATGAAAAGAGCCAAATTAATCAGACTAATAACGAAAACACGCCGACGAAAAGGCAAAAAATAAAAAAAAAAGAAATGGCCAAAATGCGGATAAGGAGTGCGTCTGAGGGGGGATGGTAGTTGGATAAGTAGGAGGGTGGAAGGGGGGAAGGGGGGAATATGGGGTGTTAAGTTAAGGCAGCAAAAACTTATGCAAAGTTTTCTTAATGAAAAGATTTACGATGGCAATACTCAAAATTAGCAAAAACTGAGGTTGTGGTAAACAATAAGCGTTGGGTTGAGGCCTAAGAGTGGGGGGGGAGGGGTCCAAAATTCTGACTATGTATACTATAAATACTGGATATACTTATAAACTTTTTACAGCCAACCAAACGCTGGTGGTTGAAATAACAAAGTTTATGAGAAAATGTTGCAGACTTATAAACGTAGTTGTTATTATTGTTTTTGGTTGCAAAATGTGCTTTGGCAGCAAGCTGGCCAACTGACCAGGGGCTGCATTCATTTTTGCGGTCTTCTGTAGTCAGTCGATAGAGCAGCTACTACTACCTAACCCAATTAGTTAGTAAATATTCAAGCTTGCGGCTATATTGGGTAGACAAAAGCATAATGCTCAACTAAATCAAATATTCCGAAAATTCATGCAAATCAAATTAATAAACTGCACATTGCCATGACAACAGTTCAGGCCTTAAAAATTAATAAACAAATCTAGCATTTGAATACAATACTCGCATCAGAGACACCAAAACGTAGAAATCTTATAACAAAGTTTATTAAAATAATTCGCATGACAGCAATCCTTTAGCAGAAATAAAAAATGAAATTCCATAGCTATTGATGTTTATCAATGCATATATTTAAAACGAATTAAACATAAATTGACTGACTGACAGGTATGTCAACTAATAAACAAGTAAATTCCTTGTGGATGGCAAAAAATGCATCAATTAAATAAATAGTTGAATAAATATTAAATAAAAAATGTTACTTTCAGAGTAAGTAACATAAAAGTATACATATTAATGTACATATATATATATATAGTAAACTTTGCCGAGCTTACATATTTTCCAAATAACTTGTTTTTAATAAATAATATTTGATTTATTGTAATTGCTTATAATAACTAAATATGTGAATATTGTTGTTATAAAAATATGCAACAATATTTGCATATAACCTTAATGCAAATTAATGATTTTTAATAATATTTGCTAATTCCTAAGAAAATCTTTTAAATTTGCTTTTATTTTATTAGCATTTTACATTTAAAAATATATTTAATTTTTATATTTTGAATTTAATTTTATATTAAGTGAATTTAAATCTTAAATACTAATCAATTTTTTTAGAGTTTTCTAATTTGCAAAAATTAATATTACAGTTTATTTAAAAATGTTTAATGATGCATACTTGTTCCTATGTTATATTATATTTATTTTGTAATTAGCCTTTATTTAATTTATATATGTATATTAATATATGCTCAAAAAATGCTTACAATAATATCAGATCACATATTTTTAAGGCTATTAAGCGGAAAAAAATTATTTAAATTTTTTACTTCATTTTAAAGCTACTAGAAATCACGTTGCAATTGAATTTTGATAAAATATCATTTTGGTTAAATATATAATGTGTGTTTATATAAAAAAGTAATTAATACTCTTATTTAAGGGATGCAACTATTTATTGTAATATTAAATATTAAATAATGTAAGATGAAGTTTCTTAATATTAATTTACTATTATCTTATTTTAACAAAAAAAAATTGAAATAAAAATATTCAAAAAACGGTTTACCATCAATTAACCAATTAATTAGAATTTGCTGATGTTTTGAAATGATTTAAGAGATAAAATATGTAAATAAAATGCTAAAATTGTAATAAATCTGCAACTGCATTACTTTTTATTTTTTGTTCATCATATTTAACTTTACAGTTAAAATGCTTAAAGCTACAATAGACAATTCTCAACAGCTCTGATGAAAATTCAATTCAATTTTTATTTTTTAAATCGATGCCAAGCAATGCCACAAATGCCACTTCCCCTTCCGCACGAGCAGCAGCAACAAAAATATATATACATACATACGATTTAACAAAAAACGGAAGAAAAAAAAGGGTTAAAACAATAGAAAATGTTGCTAGCGAGGACATGGACAAGGATGAGAATGGGACTGAGGCGGAGACTGAAAATAAGGATGAGAATATTGTGTACAAGTATTGAGTTCAAGTTGGAGTTGAAGCTCCGCAAAACAATTCTTTATGTGTATTATGCCGGGAACGCTTTTAACGGCCTGTTCAGCTGTTGTACTCCGCTCTATGCTGCGCCAGGCGGACACTCCCGGACCCGTACTCCGTCCCGTACTCCTTTCCAGCACTCGACCCCCATATCCCAGCCCTCTTATGTATTCTTGTGTTCGCTGCCAAATCATTATTACAACAACAATGAGAACTAAGCACACTTGCTACGTTTCTCGATTCTGAATTCTGGATTCTGGTTCAGTTTCCAGTTCTAGCTTCTGTTTCAGTCTCAGCGCCGTAAGCCGTGCGCCCCATTTGCTCGACATTTTTCAACAGAAGTCAACCACCCGATCTGTAGCCATGAGCCGCCAGTGCGGACATCGAATCCTTTCGTTCATAAATCAAGTCTTTGGTTTAATTAAATCTTGTGTTGGCGGTAAAAACGCTAAGAGAAAGAGAGACAAAAAAAAAATATAACAAACAATAACAAATGCAACATTTAACATGCTAAAAGCAGGACTATAAAAATACTCTGTATATAAATATTCAGAGCTAGATGAAAGTATAACAAATTTAATAGTTTTTCTGTGGGAACATATGGTTTTTGTGTTTTGTTCTAATTTAATATATAAGAAATAATTAGTTAAATTAAACATAAGTCACAAAAATAAGAAATTGATTTTTATTAAATGACTTATTATCCTAGTGTTCAGGTAAAATCTATAAATAAATGAATACTTCCAATGCAAAATATAGATTTTCAATTAAACATAAGATAATTTCATTATAATTAATTATTATTTTAATAAACTCAATTGATCTACTACAAGTATGAATTTTTATTTTAATATAATTTATTTTAATTTTTTACTTGTTTATTTATTTATTTTTTATATTTTTCTTATTTATATTTTCTTTTTTATAAGACTAAATACAGTCTTATTTCTTATAACTTACCTTTAAATTTAGACTATAATATATTATATCTATAATATAATTATATTAATTATAAGCTATTATTTATAGTTTTACTTACATTAGATCTTAATATAATGGCAAAATATCACATACAATAATAAATAGAAAAATCAGATTGGAGGACAACTTATCGCCATGATACAATTGATTTAAAATATTATAGGTTATTATAAAGGAAAATATAAGATATTTTTTAAGCTAATAAATAATCCTCCATAAAATATAGGGAAATAATCATAAAAATTGTTGATCAATTTCTAATGATATTTTATATTTTATTTTAAAGATATTTTATATGATATAAGAAAGTATGACTATATGAATAAAGTATTAAGATTTTTTAGTTAAAGCTATTTACTGTTTAATACACAAATATATAATAAATTTAAATCTTCGGCCATTCACATTTTTCCAGGGTATTAAGAGACAAGTACTTCATTTACTTTTAGAGCAATATGCCTGCAGCTTGTAAGTAGTAGAAATGGCAGCCAAATGCGAACCAAATATTTTGTACATGGCTGCGGGCATAGGGAAGGACATTAAAAGCTGTGGAAAGGACAAAGTCGACTCGTCACGTTTTAAAATGTCGCCGCGGTTGTCCTTCTGATATTTTCCTTTTTCAAGCTCATTTCCGGTTTTCTGGTTTGACTTATTGTTTGGCTTGAATGTCGAGGTGAATGCATGCTCTAAAAACAAAGGTCCTGGATATGATCAGTCGTTACATAAATAACAGGGTAGGACAAATAAACTAAAATTGAATTTTATGGTAATAATGTTAGGTTTAAGACTTGGTATCAATCTCGTCTATTAAAGTTCAGATTAAGATTTTTTTACTTATTAATTGGAGTTAAGTTTTTAAAGTATAATCGGCCGTCCGACAACTGACAGTGGTCGATTTTCCATTTTCCTAGAAGAGTTAGAGCTAAGCAATTAATAATTTCGAAAAAAAAATGTATATTTTCTTTATTATGCTTTCATATATGTTTAAATAAATACATATGTATTACCTGTAATAGTGTTATTAACGAGTATACCCGAATACGGAATATCTTATACCAGTCTGACATCCCTAAAATACATTTTGAACAAGCAGTGCAGTTTTTGAACTACAAGCAGTACAGCTGGAGGGAAAGCAAGCAGCTCAATTCAGAAGGCTACAGAGCGTGTATTTTATATAGAAAAGATTTTTGTGAGTAACTTTTGTGTTTTTTTTAAAATTGATAAATTTGATAACTCTTGTAAATCAGTTTTAATCTTGATTTAAGCTTGACCGAAAAACGAATTTTTGTTCAAAAGGGGAAAAACTGTGCTAAAATAATTGGTAAAAATATTGAGATGTCACGTTTTCGAACAATTAAAGGTATTAATCACCCGTCAACTGAACTTAACTCCAAAATTTTACTTCACGAAACAAAAATAAAATGTACACTTAATAAAATGAAATAAATTACAATTTCAACACATGGAAGACGAGAAATAAATTATAATTAAATAAAAAAAATAAATAATATTCTTTCACATAACTTAGAAACTTTTTCACAAACTTGTTGGTCTTAAAACAATCGATTTCATTTACTATAAAATGCAATGTAATATGTAATATAATTTTACTTATTTAACGAATAGATTGATTTTACAAAGGAATTATTAAATTCGACAAATTCGAGTTGTTTTCATCAAGTCGGGATTTCAAACCACTGTGCAGCGACATGTTGACAGAACTTATCGAAAATGCGACCAGTCTGAGTCCATGCAGATAAATATTTTTTTTAAGAATCAAAAGGTAGCCCTATTACAATTCTACGTATAAAAACTTTGCCAAAAAGAATTCCATTTAAAAAAAAATGGAAAGTGAATGCAATTGCAAATTAAAATCAAAAATGAACATTAAAGTAAACACATAGAAGCAGGGATTTAACATTTTGTTATTATTGCAACATATCACACACACACACAGGAAATAAACTGTATGCGCATTTAAAGCCACATAAAACTTACAAAAGCAACAGCAACAACAAATATGAGAATGGTAAAAACCCCGAAAATGAAAATGAACGAGAAATTGAATGCAAGACACGTTGCAGGATTTATGGCCAAGAAGCAGCCACCAAACGCAGACTAATAAACACCGAAAGCAAAAATTAAAAAATAGTAGTGAAAAAGGCTAAAAGCCGCCAAAGGACTCAAATGGCAAAGTGGCTCTGAGAATTATAGCCAAATGCCAGCAGCATTTAGACCAAGTACTACGTGAGGCAATGTGATGACGGGCTTACAAAATGGGCCACAAGTTGGAGTTGGAGTTGGAGTTGAAGTTGGACCTGGAGCTGGCATTGGGATAGCTATACTGGATCTGGGTCTGAGCACTCTGAGCCTTGGTGGTTGACTTGGCGACTCGGCCGTGCGGCAAATGGCAAATGAAACGAAATGATACGAAAACGAAACGAAATGAAATGAAATCCTTTACCGTAAGAATTTCATGCACGTCAACACGTGCTGACTGCGACAGCAGCGTTGGCAGCACGTTCCCACACCCCCCACATCCCCCACAGCACCCAATCCTTAACCAAACCAAACTCCTCCCTCCTTTTAGAAACTTGTAACAATTTCTAATTCATATGTTGCCCCGAAGAACTCGCCAGAGCTTGCTTTGGTCCTGGCTGGATGATTTATGGTGGACGCACGCGAATACGAAATGAAAGGCGATGCGACTCCTGTGAGACATAGTCCTGTCGTGTCCTCTGTTGCCTTGTCCTTGGCATTTAGTCTAGGGTCTGGGCACGCAGCACAATGGGAAAACTTGCAATTTTTCTGAAGTAAATTAATATTCATTATACCCTTTCAAAAGGGTATATAAAAATTATCGAATTATTTTGTTAGTCATGCATAAACCAGGAATTGCAACTCTTATTATTATTATGTATAAAAATGATGAGTTTAGAAATATTTAAGGATTTTTTTTACATTTAAATTAACAATAACTTTTTTTTTGCACAAAAATAAAAATTGAAAAAAAAAATTATTTGTCAACTTTTTAAAAGTTGAATATAAAAGTTATTTTTCAATATTTATTTCCATTTGTTTATCAAATTAAAAAATACACAGCTTGGTTCAGAAAATATTCCTTATCAATTTTTTACTTTAAACATATAAAATAAAAATTGATAAATACCTTTTATTTTCAACTTTTAAAGGAAAATGTAAATTTTATTATTATTTTACAATTTAATTTTGTTGATCGAAAATACAAGTTAAAATTATTTTTTTTTTTATAAATATTAGAAATAAAAGTTTAACCAGTTTCCAGTATCCTGCAACCTGAGCTTGTAAATCTAAAATTTTTCCAATCATCTAGATTTTAGAAAATGTTCTTATTTGCAATCCATGTTATTAACATATTATAACAAGACTTGGATTACCTTTGAAAAGAGTTTTAAAATTTCATCAGTATTTGTCAGCAATGTGATTAAGTAAATTTGTATTGTAGAGTCACAAAGTAAGTATTTTAATTTAAATAATTTTTTTTTTGTTGCAGTGCAAACAAGAAAACAAAGAATTTCATATTTATTTTTACTGTAGTCACAAATAGACAAGGAGTGTTTCTTTAATTAAATTTGAATCCGATATTTTTTATATTTATGACTTATTAAAATTTTTATTTTATTTTATTATATTTCTTAAGAATTCTGAATTTTATTATTTATTTTTTAATTGTTTTTAGTTTTTTCTTAATTTAAGTATTTTTTTTAGTAAAATTTTTAATTACTTCAGAACTGTGTTCATTTTGCCCACTGTGCGCTGGAACTTCGGCTCGGTGTGGCCATTTAATCATTCAATAGGCAATTTGTTTGGCCTCTTGGCAAACGCATCGAAATGAAATGAAATGTTTCACACATTATACGAGGAGCTACAACTGCTTGGATTTCTGGTTGCTGTTTTTCCTTCAATATCTCTCCCTCTCTCACCCCCTGCATCTCCTGTCACCATATTTAATATCATTTATCTTTCTTACGGTCCAGTGTGCGGTTTGAAAAGCTTTCCCCTGCCCATCCCTGTATACAACTACATATGCACAAACCGATCCGATCCGAGCCGTGTTGTGATTTATGATTATCAAAGTATTTGTTACCTTTATGTCCAAATTATTTGCTCGCACATAAATCATTTTGTTGCCTCAACTTTGGTGTTTTGATTAATTTCTTCAATTGCTGTCGCGATTGGCGCCTGCGATTGCCAACCTGAATAAACACTCAGTCCCCTCCACTGCCCGGTTTTAGCCACCAGCTTCTTGTTAGCCCAAGACGTTAACATCGTCGACCCATAACTCACGCGTGGTCAACAAGCTGCTTCCCACACACAACACAAATCGCTATAGTAAAAGCCAATGAAATTAATTATTCCTAGCAATCTGACCTATAAGACGATATATATCATACTCAAATCTATTTGGTTTACTTTAAATGTGAATATAAACTGACTAATTGTTAAAGTTTTTTGATATTAAAGCAAATTTTACATATTTTTTAAAAATATTTTTTAATTAAAAAAAAAATATTTTTTTTTAAAAAATGTATTTTTAAAAAGAAATTTCTGCATAGTATCAACTTATTTTTAAATAATATTTTTTAATTTTTTTAATAAAAAAAATATTTTATTTTAATTAAATGTATTTTTAAAAATAATTTTGTATCGATACGTATTAAATTCGTTCTAAAATATAAATTTTTCTGTATAGTGTCAACTAATATTTGAATAATATTTTTTCAATTTAAAAATATAAATATTTTATTAAAATAAATGTATTTTTAAAAAGAAATTTTTATCAAGACGAATTTAATTCGTTCTAAAATATAAATATTTCTGTATAGTATCAACTTATTTTTGACTAATATTTTTAATATAATTAAATTAATGTATTTTTAAATTCGTTTTAAAATTTAAATATTTCTGTATAGTATCAACTAGTTTTTGAATAATAATTTTTAATTAAAAGAAAATATTTTATTATAAATTAATGTATTCTTAGAAAGAAATTTGTACGTATTAAATTCGTTCTAAAATAAAAATATTTCTGTATAGTATCAACTAATTTCGATAATTATTTTTTAATAAAAAAAATATTTTATTTTAATTTAATGTACTTTTAAAAGAAAATTTTGTATCGATACGTATTAAATTCGTTCTAAAATATAAATATTTCTGTATAGTATCAACTAATTATTGAATAATATTTTTTTATTTTAAAAAATATATTTTAGTTTAATTTAATAATTTAATTTTAATTTTTAAAATAAAATTTTCATCGATACGCATATAATTCGCTCAAAAATATAAATATTTCTGTATATATCAACCTAATATCATATTTATTACATTAAAATACTGCCTACATCTGTTGGCATGCCGAATAGATAACTCATTCGTATCAAACTGGTCAATCAGCCCCATGTTTGGGGCTTTGATCACAACCTAAATCCTAAAAGTAAACTTGCCGCCATGAATTATATATTTGGATTTATTTGAGGCCAAGTAAAACAAATGACCCAACAATTGTTGCCGCCTGCCTAGAACGCACATTAAAAAAGGTTCCGAAAAATCAAAAAGAAAAAAAAAATCCGAAGAAGAAAAAAGTGAAAACAACAAAGCGAAAGTGGCGTAAATAAATAAACAGCAAAAAAACACAAAGCATATTAGGCTAAGCTACTTGCGATTTCCGTAACACGCCCGCCGGGCAGCTCGCTATAAAAATGCGGAAGCTGATTAGCCTGACGCCAACCCGCCACCCCCGGAATGAAATGAAGTGCGGCCCAATCTGGACGGGGGGAAGTTCCCTCGACCGGGTGGTTGAGTTTTATGAGGCACAAAAATTAACAACGCCTTTGGGGTTGTCTTGAGGCGGCCAACAACGACGACGACGACAAAAAAGTTGCCAAGTCTCATAATCGAAATTGGTCACAGGTGGCCCCCAGCAGTTGACCATGGACTCCGGTTTGAAACCGACTTGGCTTATTGAAATTAAATGTGCTGGCCAGCAGATAATACCCATTTAAGGCGTGTTTAGTTAAGTTGAGTTTGATTTGGGTGATATTCCCCCTAGAACCCCTCAGGGTGATATTTACGATGCAGCTGGACAGGGTTTAAGTGGAATGATGATTATACGGACGCTTAAAGGTCTATCCGAAACAAAATGCCAAAAGTATATATATTACTTGGTAAAGGTACAAAAAAATTTAAGACAATGTAAACACGATTTAACCTTTATAGAACTTCACACAGATTTAAACTTTTTATTTTTATTGAAGCAATTTTTTTGCTTTATAAATGTTCAATGAGGTATTCTATTTTATTTATTAGTTTTAGTTATGCATATGACCTAAAATAATAATAACCTAATATTTAAAACCATTTCATAACATTCTCATTTTACTAAATAAATAAATAAATAAATAAATATTATCTTTAAAAAATTGAAAGCGATTGCAAATTAGGAAAGTTTTTATTTCCATAGAAATAATCATTCTATCTTATAAATTTATGAAAACTGTCTAAATCAAATAATTGATCAGGCAATGATAATAATAATTCTCAAATATTTTTTAAGGATAATTATCAAAAATTTAAACTAATATTCAGTTCGAATGATATTTGTTTTAAATTTCTGAATTGAAAGTACTCGAACGAACGCAATTTTTTCGTATTTAAAAACAAGTTGAAAATTGGCAAGTTTAGCCTGAAAATTGAATGTTAAAACTTGAACTTGAAGTTAACCAAAAATAAAACGAAAAAGTAATCGATAAAGTAAATGTCTTCCCAGAATAACAAAGTAGTTGACACAGCAAAATATGGAATATGTGCTTGGGAAGTCCGTCAATAAACACTTTGTCCACTACTCTCAAAAAATTTCGAACCCTGAACGACAAGCTGACACAGAATGTGTCAAGTCAAGCTGAAGAAGGCGTGACATGCTGGGCGCTCGTCTCAATCTCAGTCTCGAATCCCAATTCCAATGCCAATCCCAATCCCAGTCTCAGTTCTAGACTCAGACTCTGTTTAAATTTTTAATCAAATCTGCTGAGCGACAGGACTCATTAATTTTCCTTCAGTGTCCAAGATTGTGGCCATTTTTCTTTCGGGCTTTGTCATTTCAGCCTCTGGCTACCTTTGTCACATTTGCATGAAAAAAACTTGAAATGATAACTAAGTAGGTAAGGGAGAAAAGTGACCACAGAATGGACATGGCATAAGATAAAAGTGGATGGTTTATCTATTAAATTGACAATGTGTTGAAACAGCATAAGAAGCTGAAATTGGGTTTTTAAAATATGTCAAAGAACATTTTAGCATTTAAATTTATGAAATTTGTTTGGTTTAAGTAAAGGCTATAAAGTAAATAAGTATCGTTTTTAAAGACTTAAACGACTTAAAGTAAATTTTAATTAGTAAATTAAGATTTGTTTTCCTCAAATAATGTAGTTAAAAAATTACTTGTGCTTGTATTTTATATTGTTATTTGTTACACTTTTTTATTCTCGAATGCTAAATCTTACAGTTTTTATTATTTTAAAATATTGATATAAAAAGAAGCATTTAATGTTGTAGAACCAAAAATCAATTATAATACAAAGAATGTATTAAAAAATATAAAATTAATATATGTGCAATAATATTGTAAGATTAGAAATCATTTATCTATATAGTATTTAAAAATGGAGCCAAAAAAGTTTATAGGTTACATATTTATTAATTGAGAGCTGCTTGTATTTTTTGAACATTTTTTATTTGCTTTAAATCTTTATAAAATCAACTTTAAGTGAAAATCTTTAATTCAGTTATAAATTGAAGCATCGCTGTGGCACTCCATTGACATAACTCTATGGCCAAAATAAGTAGTTTTTGGGCCAAGAGTGAAACATATGTGGCTGACACAATGTGTAGTAAAGAAGAATGCAGGCAATATGCTGCTAGATGATGATGATCAGGCAGCAGGCAGCAGGCAGCAGGAATCAGGGGGCAGGAAATTTAGAGATTCTCATGTTAGTTGGATAGATGGATGACGGCGAGCGGACATTGATAAATCACATATGTGTGCTATTGTATAGAAAATGTTAGCCAGTATAGCCTACATACATATATGGGCTGTGACTATCGCGTGTGCTATTTGAAAACGCGACGTTGCAAACAAAACCGGACAACCCTCCAAAAATGTCATCCCCCAGCTCCCATCTCCCAATACTCAGTCCTCCTGTGATCCTGTATTCCTGTGCTTCTGTCATGTGCTGTGCTCATGCACACACTTGGCCAAATTCAAAAATTTTCTGCAGCGACATCAAATTACGAACTCATTATTGTTAGCAACGACAATGGGATCCATCCATGGGTCCTGAATCCAGGATACTGGTACCAGGGTACTAGGGTACACAAACGGACCCTCCAGCGAGAAATGAATGCTGTTGGTGTTTGCGTTAGCGCGAATTTTGCCAAAAATGCGTAGAGTCCTGCCGCCAGCCCAGGAGGGAGATGTGTGTGGGTGTAGTTTGTGTGTGCTTGGGTGTATATTTGTTGACGTTGATAGCGAACTGAATGTGGGCTGAAAGAGTGTGAGAGGTGGGGGGGTTGCTATATTTTTTTTTTCTATTCTTGTTTTGTTTTGAACGCTGCGCGCGTGTAAATCGCATGTTGGGAACGATACGACACCCAAAAACGAAACCCACATCAAACTGACCAAAATGCATGGAATGCCTATGAAAATTGTAAAGCGTTGTTTTCTGCACCAAGTCCCAGCTGCCCCCAACACACCACCACCTCAGCCACCCGCCTGGTTCGCTGCAGCGTGGCGCTCATTAAATGATACTCACAGCAAGGCGGCCAGAAATTGCACGCTATAATGCACACATGTATATGAATATGTGTGTGTGTGTGTGTGTGTGTGTGGGTTGGTGGGCGAACTTTTTTGTGGGGGCGTGGCTTTGCATAATTTTAGTTGGACCATCGTAGGCGCCGCCGAAAAGCCATGCCAGCAGGCATTTTGAAAGTCTCCCTCCCCCCCATCTAAACTCGCATTCTATTTCTAGTTATTGCTTGTCATACGCAGAATGCAGAGGTGGCTTTTGTTTTACGCAAAAAACCACCCAAAATGACCCACTAACCAGCCCAACCCCCTTTCCCATTAGGGTCACTCTCTCGTAGCCAGAGGCTATATGCTATTCTTATTGCACTCCTGCGAGAGTAAATTGTTTTCATCATCAACTTCATAATAAGAAACCAAGCAAAATATTTGTTTACATCGGTTTATGTATCGCAAATAATGATAATCTTATTTTTTTATCAGAAAAATCATTTATTTATAATAAGGCAGTAAGCTAACATAACATGAAAAATTTTTAAGGCTAAGCATTTCCATCATAATTGAAAAAATCGAAATTTTCTTTATAACTCAAATCAAAAGCTGGAATTTTTATTTCATTTGAATTTGATTTGATTTTATTTTTTTTTTATATTTTACAAGTTGAACCGCTAAAAATGATAATTATATTTTTTTTTTTGTTAATCAGAAAATTCATTTACTTTAATTTTGCAATAATGCAGTAAAATAGCATAACAATGAAATCTTTTAAGGTTTATCTTTTAAGGTTAATCTTATTGAAAATATCTAAATTTTCTTAATAACTTAATTAAACCCTGAAATTTTTTAATTTATTTAAATTGAATTTTTATTTTTATATTTTTTGTATTAAGGAGTTGAGCCGGCTCGCCTCGCTACGCCCCTCATTGGTTTTTCGGAAAATATTTCCAAAATTTTCATTAAAAATATCCTTCTCCTGGCAATAACAAACATCTCAAAAATAAATTAAGCTAAATCAGTCCATCCGTTCGCCAATTCATCAATTGCACAAATATATTTTTGCTTCATTTTTATATATGTCTAAAGATTCCTCAAAGTCTTAAGTTACATAAAGATTTTCAAATGAAACTGAAGATACAGCGATTATTTAATTTATTGGGAAAATACTACTTAATATTTCGTTCAAAGTATATACTATACATATCACCGATATATTTTTTATATATTTTACTTACACATAAAATAATATACTTTTTATACTTGTTTTTTTCTTAATTATTTTATATCATATTTATAAGTAAGGGTATTCCAATGGTGTTGTACACTTCATAGATTTGCCAGCTTGTTTAGTTTTGGATGTTGAGTTTTCGTTTACGTATTTTCTCGTTTTTCGTATTTGCGAAAAACCGTGAAAATTACATGCCGCTGACGCAGCGGCGCCGTCACTCATGATGGGGGCTACTCGGTTTTTGGCAGGACACTACCGCCGGCTCTCTCTCTTTCTCTCTCTTTATATATCCCTAGGCCTTTGGATATTTCGCACAGGACTCGCTGCTGTTGCATTTTTATTTTTTCGTATATTTTTTTTCTTTTTTTTTTTCATTTTATTCGCGACTCGCTGATACGGCACGAAGTTGTCCCTGACCGCAACATCGCATGTTGTAGGTGCGCCAATGACGCTGATTTTGTTCCTGGGCACGGGCTACACATTATTAACAGTTCCTGTGACAAAGCCGGGTGACGCAGGGATTGGATGCGGGAATGAGTTGAGGATTGGGACAAGGACTCCCAGGGCCAGGCCACCTGTCATATTACGGACGAAGGGCGACGTTGTTGCCGTTGTCGTTGTTGCCGTTGTCGTTGTTGTCGTTGTCGTCGTTGTTGCTGTCCTTTGCCGGCCGTTTGCTGTCCAACAAAATGTTTTGTGGTTCCCGTTGCCCGTTGCAAAGTTTGTTGTTTATTTTAGACTCGCAACAACGACGAATTCGTTCCTGAGCACAACTGCAACGTGCAACTTGCAACTAGAACAAATTGACTGTCATTTAAGTGCAATTTTTCGAACATATTCGTTGTCTTTAACAAGAAAGACTTTTGTTTCTACCCTATACTTATATAAATGGAATAGGGTATAATGAATCAACAGACAGATCGATAAATTTAAAACTAATTAATTTACTAAGTTTAATGCGGACGTTAAGCGAACTACTTATACAATCTGGTTAAAAATTAAAATAAAATATATTTTTAAAATTATCTGAGGCTGTGCGTAATTTTTGAAAGTACTTTTGTCTCACATTAAAATACATAACTTATATTTATTTTTATATTCGTTTCACTTTAGCGCTGATATTAAAAAGTTTAATCTCAATGTGATTTTCTATATATTTTGTTCAACCAAAATTGCAATACATGTTAAACAAAATATTTATGATTATTAATAGCTGCTTTCAAAAGGATTAAAAACTGCTGTGTTTATTAATTTGAAGACTCTATCATTGCGGACGTTACCTGGTTTTTCATTTTATATAAGGTCAACTCCCAAAAATAATTAACCTAGCAAATAAATTTTTAAGTTCTTCCAATATGAATTATTTTAATTAGAACATTTTTTTTTAATTATCATATATTTATTTATTGCACAGAACAGTCAGCAATTATGTCAAAAACAGGGCAGGTAACTTTATTCAAATGACAAGTCTCGCCTTATCTTATAATATACTAGATTAAGCTAAATTAAGTTACAATTAAAATAAAACAGAAAATTATTTATTATAGGCATAAAATGGAGTACTTACTTGTTGTATCCATTAATGTTAGAAAATGCTAAAAATCACCAGAGAACCTGTGATTACTAATAACAGTTAAAAGATTTTAAAAAAATCAAAGCTGATAAAAATTATATAGATGAATAAGAAAATTTTAGATATACTTATTCAGCATGCAGTATCCTGGATAGAAAATAATCTTTTTTTTTAAAAATGTGTATTGAAACAATTAAATTTAAAAAATCAAAAATAAAAGTTATTTTTATACTTTAAGGATTTTTAATATTGGTCTTTTAAGCACATGTTATGTATCATATGAAAAGTATTTAAATGTTTTTAATTTTATTAATACCTGGCTCCAAAGGTATTTTGTGCAAATTCAATTTTCTTTTTGGTTTTTATAATAAAATCAATTTTAAAAATTTTTAATTTTTTTATTAAAATTCAACAAAGAATTTTTATTTTTTTTATGATTTTTTTTAATAAAAACTCAAATAATAATTTTATTTTAAAATGAGACTTATTTTAATTTTTTTTTTTAAAAATTAACAAATAATTTTTATTTTATAATTTATCCTTTTTTAATAATAACCTTCACGTTCCCCGTTGAAAACACATTTTAGCCTATTCTTTTATTATATAAAATTATGTGCATTATTTAAAAATTAAAATTTTCGTATTGCTTAAATTATAAACAACTTTGAATGATTCACAAAATTATTTACACTTAAGATATTATAAACAATATTATATAAAATGTAGTTATAGGTCAAAAACTGTTATATTTAGTTGGATTGTACAGTTAAGCATATACTCGTATTTAATATCATAATCTTAAATACCGGTCTCTGCACACAGCTCCAAAAGTCATTCATTTCCCATGACACCAGGCGTAATCATGGCCACATGTGGCAACGCATCCCCCAATGTGGCAATATCAAGGGATGCGATGCCAACTTTATCTAGCGTGTAAAAATCACTAACAAATGGCACAAAATTAAATTTGGCTTATGAGTTGGAACTGACAAATCGTCAGAAAAGAGATATCGTAGTGTTATAAAATACAAAATTAACATACTAAAGTAAATGATGTTGCCCGAAATCCACACACACACACACACACGGCACTTTTGGGCAGAAAGTGTAAAAAAACGTTGAAGAAGAAATTAAAAATGATTAACATAAAATACGGTAAACTTGGGTTGAAAATGGAATTGGGTTCGATGGGGTTTGAGCTGTAAACTGGACCAAATCCCAACCCACACAAATGTAAACAGGCTGTCGGAAGCAAATCAACACGTCTCGGTCAGGATATGGGTCTGGATCGGGCTCTGGGTCTCTCAGGGTCTTTTCAAATGTACTGAATACAGATACAGATACTTGGGGGTTGTTTTTACTTTTAAATTGGTCGTCGTCGTCGTCGTCGTCGTCTTAATGTCACCTTTGACACCGGATGGTCAATGGCATGACGAGGCGAAATCGAGTCTGAGTCAGTGGCATGGACATCAAAATTGGATTGCATGCAACGCTGGCGTCTGTGGCGTCTGTGCCGGCAAGGACAATGACAATGACGACAGCAAACGCGTTGTCCTGGCGACCTGGCACAAAATGTTGACAGCCAGACAGTCAGTCAGCAATAGCTATTGCTTTATTCCTTGGGCTCTTGGCTTTTGGCAAGGACATCTTAAGAAACGATAATGACACAACCTAATAAACTGTTGTCCGGGACAACGACGCTGCTGCTGCCAATAAAGGCCACAAAACTTTCGTATCGAGTTTGAGGTTTAAACAGGTTTGAAATTGAAGTATATATATATATATATATATCTATATATACGCACACACACACGCACACACACTGTGCAAGTGTCGCTCAAGCGTTAAATAGAAAACTTTATACTAGCAGCTGCTCGGCAACCTGGCAACACTTGCCTCCCCTTGAGGCAGACACACTCACACGCACACACACACATGAAGTAGCACTCATTGCAATAAGTGGGCTTTCAATTAACATACTGCCACGCCCACAATTTTATACTCAACCCAATAACGACACACGGCACCTTAACAATTTGACTTTATGTCATTATCAACGCCTTCAACTGGCGCCTGACATTTGCTCCTGGCTTCGGTTTCATCTATATAATGTTGTATCCTGCGACCGTTGGCGCCTGCTAATTATGCCATCATTAGAGATACGTTAACACACACACTCACACACACACACACACGCACACACATATGCATAGACATGCAATAAATTTAAATGTCATTGTCTCCGATATGCGGCAAATGGCGTAAGATGGGGTTTCCCCCAAATTGCAAATTGTTTGCTCTTTGTTATGACTCCTCTGTCAGATGTGTGTGTTAGTGTGTGTGTGTGTGCATCTTAAATCCAACAAATTTCCCACATCTATCAAATCATTTGCAGTGTTAATTGCTGCGAATTATTATAATTGTTTGCCGCCTTTTCAATTGACGCGCTTCAAATTGCTAATAAATTTTGTTGGAATTTTAAACAGCGTAGAGCATAAAATGAATAATTCTCTTGTGTATCAATAATGCTAATGAATTTAATAACTATAATTTTTGGCAATATTGCTCATAATAACATTAATAATAATGCAAATATGTATTAACAATTGGGATTATTGCAGTCCACAGACATACAAACTATTTAATTGTGACAAACAGACAGACATTTTGGAATTTTTTTACAGTAATGGAATTTTTGTAAACTAAAGAAAAAATTTTTTAGTAAAATTCTTCTAAAAATAAAAAAGAAAATGTAGTGGAATTTTTTCAAAATAAAAAAAATTTTTGTGGTCAAATTTTTCTAAATTTAAACATTTTTGTACTGGAATTTCCCAAAATTAAAAAATTATTTTTTTAAATTATAATAATTATACATTGCACATTTTATGTGCTTTTGTATTAATTTGACTGTGTGATCCAATGCTATAAATATTTAAATAAATGTATTTTACACAAAAAGGGTTTCAACAATATGATCATATTTAAAATAAAATATCTTATTATTTTCTGAAGCATTTAAAGTATGGACTTGAAATTTTATAAATGAATGCCAACTCTTAAACAATCGCTTTGAAATATTTTATAATATTGTTCTATATGTCAGGATTATTTAACGAAATCAAATCATGCTTAAAAAGAAATAATTAGTATTATTACTAAACAAATAGCTGTTTTAGAACTACTTTTTTTTAGTTATTTTAGTATTGGTTTTATTAAAAGTAAAGTTTAATTTAAGTTGTTAAAAAGACAATTGAGATTAAATAATAAAACCAAAAAAAAAAAAGAAAAAGAAAAATACAAAAAGTTAATAAGAACTAAATTAATATATAAAAGAAAATTTCTTACCCTTGCCAAAGAAATGAAAAAAAAAAAAAATTGTATAGCTAAAAAATGCATTTAAGCAACATATTTCTTGTTTTAAAGATCCTTTAGAAGCTATTTTATTTAAAATAATAATATAATAATTTTCCAGATTTCATTTTGACTGTAAAATGTTAAAAATCCAAAAAAATTCACAATTTTTGGGCTGACCGGATGTTAATATATACATATAGTTGAATTAAAATAAAATTAAAAAAATTCACATTTTTTGGCAGTGCGGAATTTAATGATCGCTACTAAATATATGAATATTTAAATAAATTGAAGAGTAAATTTATAGCTTATTAAGCTTGTAATCATAAAAAAATATCAATAAAATCCATAAATTATTTTTTAGTGCAGCATTTTCTAATATGTCTGTCATTATTATTCTTATTATTTTTCTTGCAGTCTTGGATAAATTTATTATTTATTTTTTTTTTTGTCAGTCTCGGGCTCATTGAATATGCGCTTAAGAACTCATTCATTATTTGTTGCCTTAAATAAGCTGCTAAAGTGCAAATGCAAATGCCCAGAAACAGATGCGCAAAACCGTAACCAGAGAGTGGTGGAAGGACACCATATCCTTTATTCTTGTTTATTCCATATCCTGTCGTTACAGGTCGCATCAGTTTGGTTGGTTAGCGCGGCTGCTGCTGCTGCTGCTGCTGCTGTTGCCGTCTTTCAGCTTCTGTTTGGCATTTTTCGCTTTCAAGTTTGCCCATTTATTTAAACTTTTTATTTGCCAGTTTTCTATTTACGCCAAACAACGTCCAAAGTCCTGGCTATAAATTCGGGCGGCCTTTTTAACCCCTTAGATGCGGGGCAAAAGGACGTTGCAAAAGAAATGTGAACTAATTTTCTTAAAAGCTTTTCTTGGCGGCGCTGATTATCTGACCAACTCTGTCTCCCTCTCGCCCATTCCTTTCTCTTTCAATTGCCATTTGCTGTCTCATTCTTCTACTTGTTTTTACTTTTAGTTTGAAATTTTATTAACGAAACTTGGCACGCTACTTAAGAAACTATATACAAATTTTTTTTTCTGTGTGCTTAAATTTATTTTCAATAAATTTTAAAATTTTTTTAAATTTTTAATTATAATATTCTTATGATTTTTAATTATTTATTTTTTTTTTTCAAAAAAAAAATTGTTTATATTCTTATCGACTTAACGTAAGTTTTTCATTTATTTTTTATTTTTTGCAATATTTATGAAGCAAAATATGTTAAGTTTTTCAATGTACACTGATATATATTCATTTATATAATTTATATATTTATTGCCCATATTACATTTCCCATTTACCCCATATACCCTTTTGCACCCAATAACGGGTGCTCTAAAGTACATTTCAATAATATTTCCATTTTTTTAATTGGGCAACGCTAATTGATTTAAATTCGATATGTGATCCGCTTAAACTTAGAATTATTAAAAAAAAAACTTATTTTTAACTGAAAATAAATACTTTGTGCGAGGATTGCTTAAAGAGTTTTTTTTGATTCACACACATATGCAAGGTCTGAGATCATTGAATTTTTTAAAAAATTTAAATTTATTAAACACAAGGAAAGAAAATGCTAACATCGGCATGCCGAAGATAAATACTCTTATAATGGTCTTCAAAAAAATGTTCAAATAGTTAAATTTCGCTGAAATTGAATTCAAAAGTTTATAAGATAATCAAACTTAGGATTGTCCAGTTATATTGATATATCTCTTACAACAAAAATGTTGCTCATACAAAATATTTTTAAAATGATTTTTAAAATATGATTTTAATTAGGATTGCGCAGATTATACAGATCATAATACTACATCGATCCATTGACTTTTGGATTTGATATTTTGAAAATAAAAATAGATATTTTCGATCGATTGTTCCTATATAGTAACCCGATTTATCAGCTTCATCAGATCATAATACAGATCGCTCTGTTTGTTTTTGATATCTTGAAAAAAGTGTTATTTTGATATTAATGTGTGCCCGATCGTTCCTATTACAATTTAATAATATAGGTATTTTTTTCGATCATGCTAACTTTCTTGTTTACATAAAAAAACGCCTGCAAGAACAACAGACGGACATGACAAAGTTATAATACCCTTTTGCAAGAGTATAAAAATAGTATGAATAAGTATTATGTATAATTTCAAAAAAAGAATGCTCTCAAATATAAAAAAAATTGTTTATAAATGCACCGAAAAGTTCCTGTATAATCCAAATTTAATTAGAAAGTTTATCTATCGTATGAATTCTTAAGGTCTACAAATTAAAATAATAAAGAGATCTGATAAGTGAGAGTATCTTGATAATAATATTAACAAAAACTAAATTTGCTATTATAAATACATTTTCGTCTGTTTCAGTAAAACTAAATAAACTTTGATTTTAATCAAAAAACAAAATAAAATAAAATTTAACAGTTTCATATAAATTTTGTTGAACTTTTTAAATCTAAAAAATCCTGCTTAAAAATTCTACAAAATTTCTTGTGCATTTATTTTACTCTGTTTCAAATTCTTAAATATGATATCAGAAAATCGGTTTATTGGTTTATCCGCTAAACAACATGCTTATATACTTTTTGAGAAACCCTCGCACGCTGCGATATGACGCTAAATTCTCAGCTATTCAGCTTACTCCTCCGCTTCTGCTTCCGCTCCTTGATTCTGTTCCGGTTCCTGTTCCTGTTCCCCAACCCGTGCGTATCCGTATCTCTGTCCATCGCCAGAATGCGCCGCCAGGCAACTGCCCAGCAAGGCGGCCGCCAGCCGCTAGTAAGGACGCCAGACATCCGCCGTCGGCTTGGGCGTACGATTGCGTATGGGTCCACCGGCACCGCTGGAGCCGCTGGCCGATCTCGATGTGGTGCTGACATCATCCAGATCGATGGTCTCCACGGGCGAGGGTGAGCGACGTGTGGAACTAACTGGCGGCGATGCATTTGGATTGGCATTCTCTGCATCTGGTGGATTGTGTGTGATCAGCGTGACGCAACGTTTGATAAGATTAACGCCATCGGCATCACCTGGATGCACCGTGGGCTCCTGTGGCTGCTGCTGCTGTTGCTGTTGTTGTTGTTGCTGTGGAGCTGTGCTGGCCGCTGCCGCTGCCGCCGCACTGCGCAGCCAGGGAAGATCGCTGTAGCTGCCATAGAGCTGTGTGTACAACCATTGGCTACTCTGTGGCAGCAGTGGACTCTGCAGGAAGAGCTGTGCCGCCAGTGCTGGATTGAAACTATGCGCCGTGGGCGCAAAATGTCCACCGCCCGCAGCGGCAAAGCCACCAAACAACTCTGTGGGATTCTTCGAGCGCTGAATGAGCGCCGTAAAGGCACCACCGCTGCCTGGAGCCGGCTCGGCCAGAGTTGCCACACTGCTGCTGGCATCCGCACTGAGCAGCATGGGACTGCGACTGTGACTGTGTCCCGCCTCGGCCTCTGCCTCGGCTTCCGTTTCTGGATCAGCATCCGGATCTGGTTCCTCCTCGTCATGCGTCAGCGAGCTAATGCTCTTGCGTGGTGATCCTGTCACCGAAATGCTATCACTCTCAAATCCTGCATCAATGTTGCTGCTGCTGTTGTTGTTGTTATTGTCATGATGTTGCATGCTACTCAGCGTCAACGGTGGCGAGCTGCCCGCACTGGCATTACAAGCCGCCGGCTGCACAAATGCGCTCAAGGTGGCGCTCGTTGTGGTTGTGGGTGAACCCTCCGGGCTGGTGGTGCTATGTGCCGCACCCACCGTAGCCAACTGCTGCTGATTATCTATGGAAATGACAGACGAATAAGACTTTAAGTATTTCGAATATTTCAGTACACATCTTACCACTTAAACCCCGCAAACCGCCAGCCGCACCAGCCGGAAAGCTGGCTCCATGATGATGCGCAAAGAATGGACCAGCTGCAAATCCTGGTCGTCCACCCAGTGCCATGTGAGCTCGCCAATCGGGCGCATGCAGATGACTATGCATCCCCACCAGATGATGTGCGAAGCCTGAAAGCAAGCAGAGTGTGCAATGTGAGTCGAATTTTCAGATCATATTAAGGCTACATCTATGTATATAAGAATAAAATTCTGAACAAATGATAAGTTGCCATAAACGAAGGAGACACAATTTATAATGGGTATAAAAGTGAGTAATTAAATTAAATTACAGAAGGATTCTAAATCTATAATATACACATACAAATTGAGCCAAAAAAAATATATAGGTATACATTAATTGAGGAAGGCTGAACAGATTTGGCTCAACATTTTTTTCATTTATTCGGATTGCCAGGAGAAGAAAATATTGGGAAAAATATCCAAAAAAGTCGCTAGCGCCTCAACAGATGTACTCACTGTTAACGTAAACAGCACTGTTAATGTAAACAGCAGTGTTACCGTATAGAGCACTGTTATACTGTATACACTGTATACAGCACTGTAAGAACAACTACAAAAGGCAGTATTTTTTAAATTAAATGCGAAAATCAAAGTAGACAGTATTTTTAATATGAATAAGATTTAGATTATATTTTTAGAATGTAGCGGAAGTATTGCCACTTAAAATAATTTATAAAAAAAATGTTTCTCGAATCAATTAAGCTATAACTACTTTTTTTTAAAATTTTATTTTTAAGAGAGCGCGTAGCAATGCACGCCGCGTACACTAGTTATATACAAACATGAATAAAAATATATACATGTAAAAAGGCTAACAACGCTAAATAGTGTTTAGCAGCAACCGAAGATGTTAATCAACAGTTTACAGAGCTAACAGCAGCTTAACAGCAACTAAATCTATAAAATTTTGCCAAAAAGCGAACTGGCAAAATTCGCGTTCATTTCAAGCTCGACTTTTTCCCAGACCTAACTCCCCAGTTTCCATACTTAGCTGCCTATAGGTATTGTCACTTACATCGTTCCTATTGCTGCTATATTATATTATAATACGATTTTAATTTAATTTAATTCCATTATTTATAGGATTAATAAATTTAGAATTGTCTAGTTTGCTTGAGATATCTATAGAAACTAAAAAAGTGCTTATAAAGTACTTTTTTTCGGATTTTAATAAAATTTTAATAGATTATCTACATAACGAAGAACTCGATAGTTCGATCCGGCTGATTCTGGTATATGTATATATTGTCTGCAACAGAGAGAAGCATGTGTGTGAAATTACATCAAAATAGCTCAAAAACTGGGAGACTAATTTGCAATTTATAATGGAATAATATCAGAAATTCTATAAACCCAATCCCAATTAAAAAGGTACTAAACAATAATGTTTTTATATAGATTAAAAACACAAATTCTACATATTAAAAGCGATAAAATATTTCACAAAAAATATCTAATATTTTCCTGAGATATGTCAAAGAATTTGTCAATGTTGAAATAGTTTATTAGCCAGCTTAACTGGGGGCAGTTATAAAAGTTGTTGAGCAGCTTTTATAGTCTCAGTAAAAATGCACAAAATAACGCTAAAGGCAACAAGAATGGTTACAAGTATGGCAGAGCGAGAGAGAAAGGACCAAGGACCAAGTCCAAGTGCAAGTCCAATGCCAAGCCCAAAAAGCCCAAACCGAAACTCTAGCCAGACCACATATAGCCCACTGTGCAAGACCAAAAACGTTGCCGCACATTTTGGTCGCTGCAAAACAACATTTGGGGCAACATGAACGCCTACTTACCACCCAACCGCCCCCCCTCGCCCTTTGCCAGCCATCATGTGATCAACAAGCCGCCATATTGCTCCTTATGTAAATGCATCTTTAGATGCCTGCCCTCTGACACCCTACCCGCCCCCCGCAAGCCACTGTCATTCGGTAGCTCCACCTTCGGGGACGGCCAAAACCAGACAGACATTGGCCAAATCTGGCAGCAAGAATGAGAGCATCCCAGCCAAGCAGTGAGCGCAACGAGAGCGACGAGGCGAACTTCAGGCAAACTCCTAAATAAATTCATTAAAATTATCCCAGCAGTCGGCGATGTCGTTGCTCCGTCTGGACGTTCTTGGTTCTTCCTGGCCAACTCCAACTCCAACTCCGACTCCGACTCTTACGTGGCGTGGCCGCTATCAAGTGGCAGCCCACATTTGTGGGCAAAGCGAAAGGAAGCTGCATAGCAATGGATTAGGAGAGCGATGGGGCTGGGGCGTCTGTTGGAAACTTTTTGGGGGCATGTTGCAGCTATATAGCCTCAAATGCCAGGCCGCAGTCGCACATACTACGCGGTCGACGGCGACGCTGACTGAAGAAAATGTTGAGCAGAGCTGAGCACAGAGTTGACTCATTGTTTGTGTGTGTGTGTGTGTGTGTGTGTGTGTGTGTGTGTGTGTGTGTTAGCTGTACTTAAGAAAACGCCAAGGCAACAAACATTGAGAGCAATCTCGTCTCGCTTAGCTCCTCTCGCACATTTGAAGACGAAGACCGACCACAACACACACACACACACACAACACACACACACACATACGCCGCCCACATGCGCGCTCTCAATTGCAATATATCTTGCCTCTCACTCGCGCTCTCGCTTTCGCACACTCAGTGTGTCATTCTGTCTCGCTCTGTCGCACTTGAGGCCAAATACTTGGCCAAGTTTTGCCAAAGTTTGCAACCAAAATTTTACCGAAAATGTGACACCAACAACCAACCAACGAACCAACCAGGCCAACCAGTCAGACTGGTACAACAGGGAGGGGGAAGGCAGAGGCGTAGTAGTAGTAGGAGGAGGAGGAGACGAGACTAAATGAATGTGAAGAAGCAGAGACTAGGAGGAGACCAAGGAGACCGAGGAGGCGACAGTGCCAAGTACAAGCCAAAGAACCAGGCTAACACCCAGACAGACAACCAAATCGTGGTATGCCCACACACACACACACACACACACATTTATAGACCTAAAGGAATCTTTTGGTGCATTTACTTGATTGGCATGCTGCATTATATAATTCCATACAACTGACATACTAACAACAGTAAAGGACAACAAGGATATTATTATTAGAAGCGCATATGTGGCACTTGATATGCCTCCAAGTACAAATACTCATACTTATATTATCTATCCATTATGTAGGTCAAACAACTGACAATTGACAGCGTCTGGGTGGCATTTGGGATTACTTGTATTGTCTGGCTTGATCTTGAGCCCAAAATACAACCTCAATCGATTGTAATTTTAATGGTACTGGCTGCCCTTAAGTTACCAAATAAATTCAGTTATGAGTGCATATAAAAACTATAGAAAAACTCATAATGTAATAAATAAATGTAATTGATTTTAAATCATTAACAGTATTTATTTAAAATATGTATATCAGATAACAACCATTAAAATTCTCATTATTTAATTAAATTATTTCAAGTATCAAAAATTCTAAGACAAAAAATAATTTTGCTTGAATTCTGTATAAAGAAATTCATTGTGAAAAAATGGAATAAATTATTAAATAAATAAATAATAAAATTTATTGTTTGTTTGCTAAGAAATTACTCAAAATTACTTTCAATTGTAAAAATAAGAAACAATCTTTATTTAATATTATTTTTTTTTTTTCTTTTTGGAATATAATTTTATATTAACTTCTAAAATTATTTTTTAAGACTAACTTACTAACTATTCCACTCAGATTTGTTTTAAATAATTATATTTCAAATTAAATATTTAAAAATTATGATATATTTATGATATTTGAGAATTCTTAAATTTTTATATATCGGTTTTGTTTTCCTCTTTATTCTTCGTGTATTATTTTAATTTTCTCTTGCATTTTTTAATTATATATTTTTGTGATTTTAAGTGATATTAAAGAATTTTTGCAATTAAATTTGTTATATAAATATAACAGCTTGAATATCAATATTATTATAATAAAAATTGTTAATATCGCAAGTCTGCCAAGAATATTTTATTAGTAACATTTATAGACTTAGTCTAATGTAAGTAAGTTTTAAATAGCATAACTTTTCTGAAAGGATCAACCGAATTGATCAATTATAATTAATACTGGATAATATTAAAAAAAACATTTGACTGACTTCTTAATCAATAAACCGAGAGATAAAAGATTATTATTCTTTTTGTATTTTAATGTTCGCGCCAGAGTAGAATATTTGTAGTGCAAATACTAACTTAAATAAAAAGTTTTTAATCTAATGATACACTGTACATAGTTGCATTTATATTTATATGCAATTCTCGATTATAAAGATGTGAGTTATAATAAAAGCAAACACTTAAATTATAATAATTTATTATTTTATTTATTCGATTTATTGCCTGCAATTGAAGTCTCTCATAATGGAAAGCATTTATACTTGTTCGAAATGCTTTTAAAGACTTTCATCAATATTATATATATGTACAATATATGTATAATTGTTTAGCTAATTAAATTTTACAACAGCATTGTATATCTGGAGCATCTGAGAATCAATTTACCTAGATATATGTATATTAAATCGGTCGTTGCTTTCGAAAATTTTTTTTAAAAAATATAATCATATATAAAAATATATTCGTCGACCGATATTTAGACAAAAAATAATTAACTTCACCAATTAGTAAATCTACGGATATAAATAGATAGACAAAAACAAAAATTCGAGTTTTGCAAAAAAAAAATAGCTTTTTGTAAAATATGCATTTTTTGATTCAAGTCGAAAATAACTTTTTAACGAATTATTTTATTAAAAAGTGTTGTATGACAAATTAATGGACTATTCTATTGCCTTTTTAAAAAGGTTAACGTCTTTACTATCATTAAACTATCTTCGGAGTAATTTACACAGAACTAAAGCTGCCTTTTTGAAAATCGGTAAAACTTTTCGATTTTTTCGTTTATCTAGAAAAAAAAGCTTCGATAACATATTTTATAAAATATTTTCGGGATGCAAAAATTTTTCAATTATTGTTGCTTAGTGTTATATGCCTACACTTTTCTTTACTACCAAGCTAGAGTACTAAAATTCTTCGTTTTTTTTATTGTATCATTAGGAATATCTGACTGGACTTATGCTTATAGTTATGTTAGCTTTAGTGTAGCTGGTGCTATGTATGTAAATATATAAATACTATGTATTTTATATATGTATGTACATATGTATATTTTATAATACAGCAAATTTACTATATATACACTTTGCTGCTGGGTGAAGGAGGGGCAAGTGTTATAGTTGGGTTTTAGTTTGTGTCACACAAAATGGCAGCTGTAACAGCCCACAAAACTACAACGATCACAAGCTCACACACAAACACACACACACACACACAGACACGCCCACGCTCTTGAGTGCTACTTGAAGCTGGCAGCGACACCCGAGCAGCGACGGCAACGGCGACGGCAACTGCGATGGCGACTTCGATGCGGCGGATGCGGCGGCAGACATTGAGCAAATTGTGTTTCCATATAATATAACATCACGTCGATTTTGGTAACCCAAACTATGTGAATGTGTGTGTGTGTGAGGAGTGTGAGGGTGTGTGTGTGTGTGTGTGTGTGTCTTGGCTTGGCCACTGCCCGCACACACACACAGACAAACACACACATGCTAAGAGAGAGAGACCGCATGAAGGCGCACCAAAGGATAGCGACAGTGTGACCCCATAACAAAAACCTAAATATGCGGTCCTGTAAGGAAACCCTATGTGCGATAAAGGGTTAGCCGCGCTTGGTGTCAGTTTGGGGTCGGGCTTTCTTCGGCACGACGCCACGTAACGGTATTCGTCGGAGGAGTCGGGCATTCTCGTCTGGGGCGGCAAGTAGCGACACGTAGGGAGCGGCATGCGGCATGTCTGGGGGTGATGTATGGTGGCTGGCTGGCGGTATGGTTAACAAATGCTTCATGGCCCTGCCCCCATGCATGAGTGAGCGCATTCTGTCGGTGTGTGTGTGTGTGTGTGTGTGTGTGTGTGTGTGTGACGGGGCATAACGCGGTGCCATTGGTGCGCCACAAAAAGCTTTCATGAGTCCAACTTCCCACGCTTTTTTTTTAACTTGTCTTTTTTTTTTTTTTGTTTTTTTGTTGCAACTGTTTTATTTTGTTGCCAATTTTTTTTTGCTGTGCACCGCATTGCGGCATGCGTCAGGCGCTGGGAAGGGCAAGGGGACAATCTAAAAGTGCAGCTAATATATGTGTGCGAGACTGAGACAATGAAATTGGCAAATAATTCTAACTAAAAAATATAAAAATACACTTAAAAAAGCAGCTTAATAAATACATATAAATACATAGAATATTTTCCCTTTTTTTTATATTTTATAAATATAATAACATAGCTTATTATTTAACTGTCTTTTTAACAACAAGTATTTTGCCATTTGCCGTCGGCAAAATTCAGTTTTTGGTTGTTTTACCGACGGCAATTCGATTCGGCGGCCAAAAACACGCCGCCCACCGCCCACCGCCCACCACCCATGCCACAAAAAGGCGCACAATGAAAACGAAAGGCGCTCAAGCAAAAGCACAAAAATTATTATAAAAAAAAAAAAATAAAATAAAAAGAAAATATAACTCAAGAGCGTGCAACAATTTTCTCACCACAAGACGCTGTCTTGGAAATAAAAAGAAAAAAATAAAAGCGAACGTCGTGGCACGCCGGCTTCTAACTCACCACAATGTGTGCGGTGGTGGGGGGGTGGTGTTAAGCCGCCCAAGCTCAAGCGGCCCCCACACACACGCACACGCACAGCGAATCAGGGGAAATCTCCAAAGTAGTATATATATATGTACTATATATATATATTTATATATATATCTCACATTTAAAACACACTCAACTCAATTTCACCGTTGGCTGAGATTTCACTCAATGCGAGAGAGAAAGCGCGTGAGCGTAAGAGAGAGCAACAGTTGACGCCTGCGCCGCGCCGAACGACGCTGAACGTGACGTCGACAGCGACAGCGACAGCAGCGGCGACAGCATCCAGCGGCGTTGAACATTTTATGTTGTCTACTTTTTAGCGCGGACGCTCGAATCCTTTTGCCTCCTTGAAGGCAGGCCGTCTGCCCGCTGTTGGTTACTTTGGTGCGCACTTTGCGGTAAATTTGTATTTTGAATTTTGGTTTATATTTTTTATTTTTTGCGTTGTTATTGAGCCATCAGCAAAAGTGCTTGTGTTGCGGCTGCCACAGTCGCTGGTATCAACAATGACGCTCGTTGGGGCACAACTGCAGCGCAAAATGATAATGATGATGATGATGATTGTCAGGCAACATCTGCAGCGTTACTAGCGTATCTAGCTAATTTACTTTAAGTAGGCATTTCTATTTTTAAAACTACATTTAAGCCTCTTCTAAGGGCGCTCGCTGTGTCCTTTGAAAAGTTTCACGGCAAAACTTTGGTGTAAGCTGCAGCTAATTAAGCTAATTGCTTTTAAGCTGATTAACACGAAAATATTTTCCAGTTAATCATTAAAATTTGTTATACATTTAAGTACTTAAGTATTCAAATAGTAAATGCTTAAAAATACAACTTTAATGCTTTCTTATAGTTAATATAATAAATGCGGAATCTTTAACGTTTTTATATAATGTATAAAAAATAAGCTCATAAGAACTCAAGTAAATAATTGCAAGCTGAAGTTTCGGGAAATTAATATTGAATTATTTAATAACTTTTAAATTCACTAACTTCAATGAAAACTAATTCAATAGTAAATAGTTTAAACAATTTTGAGAATTTAGAATAGCGAACAATTTCGTTTTCGAATTAGAAATGGAAAATGAGCTAAATATATGAAATAAGAGCAATTATTTATACAACAATAAAATTTTGTAAGCCTTTATTCTTTTAATAATTATAATGTATTTTTTGAAATAAATTATAAATATAAAACTAAATTTATAACTTGAAGATATGACGAGTTCTTGGTGTATAATTTCTTGTCAAGACTATTGTGACTTAAAAGCGTTTTTAAAAATAAAATAAAATAAAAATTTTCACCCATTATCTTCTTTTCCGTTCGACAAATCATATATGAGGCTTTCTGATAAAAAGGAAATTATGCAAAAAGTGCAGAGAAGTGCATTTTGAATTATTTTTATCTAATTCTGAGTGGACGTCTTTACAATTTTCAATATGAAAAATACAGGAAAATTTTTTAAAACTAAAAAAAAAAAGCAATTTTTGAAAAATAATTATTTTTTTTAAAAAAAAAAATCAGACAAACCCGTACTATATAAACAACACAAATTTACCAATATAAAGTAAGCTCTAAATCTTTCAGAAATTGTATCATAAAATTGTTGGTTTAAAGATTTAAATTACTTTACTTTAACCAATAATAACTTCTACAATTCTGTTAATGTAACAGTTGTTTAATTAACAGTAACCACGAATGTTAAAATTATTGTTGTGTAACATTAAAGTTTGTGTCTTAACACCAAAAGCTTGTTAATTTTAACTGCTTGAAAGAAAATTTATTTTGATAAAAAATAAGCAAATTCCAGATAACTTTTTTATAAATTTTTCCAAAAAAAAAACTTTTATATATGTATCTTTCCAGCTAACCGTATAGTTAAAGCTAACTCCACAGTTTGTCATTTTAAGCAACTTGAAACATTTAATTTAATTATTAAAAAAAATATATTGAATTCCCCCACTAAACAAATAGTTTTTTCTTTTCTTCGGAAATTTCATTTTAAAGTTTGGGTACTAACAGCAAAAGTTCGTTAACTTAAAAAAAAATTTAAACATTTAATTTATTCCATATAAAAAATGATTGAAATTCCTATTTTTTATAATATTTTTTATTTTTAGATATATTTTTTGTTTTTTTTTTTAAATGTCATATTGAAAATATATGTATAAATTTCGACCTAATTTTAAAGTTTGTGTACTAACATTAAAAGTTCGTTCATTTTAACAAATTCAAACATTTCATTTATTTCAAAAAAAAAATCATCAAATTCCCCATAATGCAGTGTAAACAAAGAATTTTTTTTTTTTTTAACCTTATTTTAAAATTATATGTATATATTTCTATCTATCAATAAATTTCTAGCTAACTGTCGATAAGCTCTTTGTGTAAATAAAGCCCCACGCTGAGCTATCCATGACAATTTCTTAAGCGGCGGCACTTAATAGAGACTTTCCATTAAAACTCTCTTTTTCCCCTGCCTGAGAGTTTCAATATTTTTTTCTTTCTTTTCCTCAATGCTACAGGTAAACACTGACTTTCTCCACACTCTTTAAACCTTATTTTGTGTCTGTCTTTATCAATTTCTCGAGTCGGTTTGTTGTCAAGTGTCTGTCATATCAGTATTTACACGTATTTGTTGTAGATTTGCAAATTGTTTTGGCAAATTTGCTGCTATTTGGCCAGGCATGCCAAGAGGCTGACACAGGGAGAGACCCCAGAAAACATTTCATTCTCCTTTCTGCACACTCTGCCCCCACTCCCCCTCACGCACAATACGCACAAATTTACCGTTACACAAGTGTTGTCAACACATGCGAGTTTTTTGGTGGTTGGGTAGTTGAAAGGTTGGCGGCAAGATTGCCGTAACACATTCCAACCCGCCCACACAAATATACCCACCCACACCCACACACACGCACACGCACACACACGCACACACACACGCATGGCCGATGCGTAACAGGCCGCAAGTTATTACAAAAAAAAAAAGAAAGTAAAAGAAGGGCGCGCCAAAAAGAAATTGCAAAGCGACGCAGACGACAAAGTTGTTGGCATTTGGCAAACATATTTTTGCAAATGTTATAAATAATTTTAAACGCACACCTTGCCTTCACTCCCCCGTCCCCCATCCCCGTCACATGGCGTGTGATTGGGGGGGAGGGTCGTCCTGGCAGCAGCTTTACGCAGCAGCCACGACCCTTGGCGTATTAGTGTCGCATTGACACGTAAATTGACATGAAATTGAATCAATGCTGTAATATGTCCTTGGGGGGCAGCGACACAAGCCCCATACTACAACACACACACACACAGCCCTCAATACACTGTCAGGGCCACGGACAAGCAAGGACGATGACTTTAAAATTTCCTTTTTGCCAAAACCAAATTGAGCTGTAGGCCTCCCCCATGGGCTCAACTGTGACTCTGCAAATTTGTCTGTCTGTCTGCATGTTTGATTATATGTACTAAATCATTTCATTTTTGCCAGCCTCTCGATGAAGAGAGGGAGTGGCAACAGAGAGGGTGGGAGAAAGGGCAAACGAGTTTATCAAACTGTTTAAAGACACAATACTTAACCCTTGCTTAAAGCGCCTATACAACAAAATAAAATATATATGTGTATATAAAAAAAATAGTTCAACCCCAATAAGTAGGAAATATAGTATAAAGGGAAATGAACTTGAAATGCAAAGTAGCAAATGTTTGCCAACATTATTTCTTTGATGGCCCATACAAACATATATTAGAAGTATTATTATCTAATATTAACTACAACAAAATTAGACTAATTCCTTATCAGACAATGTTAATATTGCTTTATCTTTAATGTCATTTAAATTAGAGAGTTGTTTTAACTTAAGTTTACACACACTTAACGAATTTAATCAAATCAAAACAAAGCACAGCTGATCAAATGCTAAAATGTGTAGTGTAAACAGACATTTCAGCATTTGGCATTTTCAACCCAAAATGCCAAATGCAACTCGTAGTGTAAAAAGGCTATAAGTACATATAACATTAAAATTGTAGCTGCAAAATCGTATTTATCGATTTGTAGGGTAGAAGTGGAAAGTATCGGCAATTTAAAATAAATTTGATCTGCGTACTGTATTCAGAAAACTATATACAAAAATGTTGTGTCTCTAACTTGTATAATTTTCAGAGATCTGTGTGCTTATACAAACAAAACTAGTTCGATTCGGCTATTGATAGGGATCAGGAATATATAAACTTTACATGATCGAAAATACCTCCAGATGTCTGTTAAATTTCATGAGACATTTTTTAATTAGCTTTAAAGAGTAAAGAATATACAAAAATAAACTTTAAAACCTAAAAAAGTTTTCAAACTCAAATAGTGATAATAAAACTATGAAAAGCGATATAAATACAATTTATTAATATATGTATATATGCTTATATTAGAAGCGATAAAAATATGATTTATTTGTTCTTATATATGTTTATATCTAATAAAGTTAAGACACTAAGTAAAAAGTTTCTTATAACTCAGAAAAAAGTTAAAAATTAAAGCTATAAAATAGAATATATAAATATCTTTCTTTTTCAAGAATTTCTGGATATCAATACGAAATTACTAGTTATTTCTAATGTATTGTATTTTTAATGCCAATCAGAGTATGTAAATAAATTTTAAATTAATTTTCTGCTTCTTTTCTTCTAATGCGATTAATGAGAATTATGGCTGAGAATGGATTGGTAGATATTCTATAATTTTATATTGTATAATAGCTAAAAACTGTATTAGCAAGTAATTCTTAAAGCGTAACCATTTTATTTGATAAAAATTGGGGAAATATGAAAAAAAAAAATTAATTTAATAGATAATAATAATAAATATTATTTTCTATAATGGTTTAACTTAAAATTATATATATAACAATGTTTAAAACTGTATAAGCAAGTAATTTTTGTCTCTTAACTATTTATTCTCTTAAAAATTAGGGAAAAATGGAAAAAAAATTTAATTTAATAAATAAAAATAATTTCAAAATTCCTATATTGGTTTAGCTTTAAAATATATTAACTGCTTTAACAATAGATTGGAGCTATCTATAGTTTTATATAAAAGTATGAAAAACGGTATAAGCAGCTAATTTTTGAAGCGTCACTATTTGATATGATTAAAATTGGAGAAAAATGGAATAAAAAATAAATTAAATAAATAAAAACAATTTAAATAATGTTCTATATGGGGCTATGTAACTTCAAAAAATATATTAACCGTTAAAAAAAAGATGAATTTTCCTCTCCTTTTTTTTGTTGAAACTTCTAAGTATACTCTAATATAGACATAAAGGACTAATACCCAAAGTGAGCACATCAAGTAAATATAACGACTGCAAGTGTGTGGATGTGTGTGAGTGTGCGTGTGTGTGTGTGTGGTATATAATGATGGTGCACACTTTGATCTTTGGCTTCAGCCTTGCTTTTGACGGGGGACCTGTCAGGCAAACAACAAAAAAAAACGACACAGACGACGACGAGGCAAAGGGTTTTAAATAAATACGAGTAAACCAAATCTTAAAATAAAATATATACATACATAAATACATACATAGAGGAGTGTGAGGACTCAAGACAATGAATGTGTGCTGGGAAAAATGAATTCAAAAACTGAAAATTCATTTAAAACATTAGCGCCCGCACACACACACACACACACGCACACACGCACAGTTGCCATGTAATTATGCACACATGCGTCTACTTGCCGATGGGTCTTATGACATAAATTACATCAAGTATAAAATTTTAATATAATTTTCACTAAAAACGAGCGCGAAACTTTTTTTTTTTTTTGTTTTTTAGTTGCTACTGTTGATGATGGTGATGATGTTGAAGGCAACTTCAAAAGGCTAGGCAACACACACACACATACAGACGCACGGCTAGAGAGGGTCGCGCGTGTGTGAAACAGGATATCCGTTGCGGAAGTTACAAATTTTCCACTTTCCACACACATACACACACACACACGAACATGACATAGCCCCCCCGGGCACCTTGTACTTCATTGAGATACATTGTGAGAAGGCGGAGGGGGTGGGGGCGTGGCACTAATGTGCCCTGCTTACGACGCCATTTTATATTTATTCCGTTCCATCAAGAATAGCACTTGGCTGACTTTTTCTGCCAGCTCAACTATTTTGCAAAGGGAGCCCTTTTAATCATTTGGCAAACTTTCTGTGACACGCAGCACTCCAGAGTCAACTACATTTTGTGTATGCCAAAAACTACTTGGCACACACACACACACACGCACACGCACACGCACACACACACACACACACACACACACACACACAGTGTTAGCACATAGTGCTTTGGCTGCCTTTTAGTTTTTAATGTAATTTTGAGACACTTTTTTTTTGTTTGCTTTTTTTTTTTTGCTGTTGTGTCACTTTGCAGTTTCGAATCGCAAGTGCAAAAAAGTTGACGCAAAAGTTTCTCAAAAAATTATACCCCCAATGGATTTTCAAACATTCTTCGACAAAACAAAACTCATTTAAGAACTTAAAAAAATTAAAAAAAAAAAATTAAATAAAACAATGCTAAAAATAAATATATAAATTCTATTTTTAAAGCTAGCCAACATTTTGAAATAAATTTAATACAGGCATGCCGAAGTTGAAATATGTAAAATTGCCGATAAATTGAGCCTTAGGCAGCTTTAAAGAATTTGAAATAAAATTTTAAATAATTATTTTTTCAAAAAAAAAAAAATTTTAATTTTTTCGACATAATGTGAAAATTAGAGTTATAACAAAATTTCTAAATAAAAGTTGGCATTATTGGTTTTTTTTTTTTGGTCACATTTTCTCCGCTCTGAAATGTTATATTGTAGTATTAATTATAATTAATAAAATTTTAAGTTGTATTATTAAGTAGACAAGGCGAAGTCACCTGTACGCTTTAGGTCAATAAATCCAAATTAAAACATTTAAGTGAATAAAAAATCGAATTGCATTGAAATAATAATTAAAGATTAATTATAAAGATTAATATTTATTTAATTTTCTTTTTGGTTTGATAATAAAATAAGCAATTTTTAAATTTTTGATAAAAATCAGGAAATAGTTTTTATTTTAAAAATTATAACCGTTACCTTTAAAAGTCGACTTAAAGTCGCAATTGCTGAGTTTGGTTAAGATATTTGTAAAGAGATGAAATTTCTCAGACAACATTTTACTTGCCATGACAGCTTTAAGAAAAATCAGTCTAATACTAATTTAAAAATGATTAGCTCTGAAAAAGCGTTTAAAAAAAATCTATCTTTGGACGAATATATACTATATCTGTCCTTGGACAGCAAGAAATTTGTGTGGCCAAGCAAGCTTTTCGCCGAGTTAATCAATCCTTTCAATGGAACTTTAACTGTATACCTTGTATGAGTTAGTACTTAAATAATATATTGTGATGCAATATAGAATACATAAAAAGAGAAGTATCTGTGCCAAATTTCATCATGAAACTTTTGCAAGTGAATTATTAAAATACAAACAGACTTAGGGACAAACTGACATAGCTAGATTGACTCGTGTAAATGCTAAACAAATAGACTTAAGGGCATATAAACTATTTATATACAAATATCTATATATAATATATGTGTATAATTATGTTTTTGTAAACTATCAAATTCCTACATATAAAAATGGAGCCAAATAACTTTTATAAGTATTCATCAATTGGAAGCGTCTGAGCCAATTTGGATCAACATTTTTTTCAGTTGTTCGTAATTACCAGGAAAAGCTCTTTAAAAAAGAAAATCTTGGGGAAACTTTCCGGACGAGTTGCTAGCGTCTCAACAGATGTACTCACTGTTAACATAAACAGCACTGTTAACGTATACAGCACTGTTAACGTACACAGTACTGTTAGAAAAATGGCAGTATGCAGTATTTTTTATTTTTTTAATGAAATACGAAAATCACTGTAGGCAGTATTTCTTAAATAAATACGAATTGGATATTATTATATATTATTTGAACGTTGCGATTCAACTATTAAATGAAAAGTTTGTTATTTATTTTAATTTTTTTGGAAGCAGGGCGTAGCAACACACGCCGGGTGCACTAGTATATTAAACAAAGACTTTATTGCACGTAATGCATTAACCTCAGCAAGTGCCAACAAATTTAAACAAACGAGTAAATGTCATTTAAATATTTTTAAGAATATTTCGACAATTTTAACTCAATTATATCAATATAAGAAATTATTTTAGCTTGTTGCAAATCAATACTCACAATATGTAGTACTTGTTTGCTAACTTGTTAGTCAAAATTGTGAAAGTCAACTGATGATGGGCTCAATTCGTTGCCGAAAGCCCAGTCACGAATCAATGCCAAGAGAAAGTGACATCGCACCACCGTGCACCACCAAACAACGTTCACCCACTTGCCGCCTCATAAATTTCATAGCGAAATTGTTAAATTTTAATAAAATCAAAGCGTATCAAACGAGATTTGTTCACCAGGCGACGACAACGACAACGCTGACGTCGACGGCGACGGCGACATCGAAGCCGACGGCAAACGCTTCTTAGAGTCATTAGAGTTGTCGTCCTTGCCATCGTTATCCTTGTTCGCAGTCTGGTTATATCGCGTGTTTATTGTTGCAACAGTCTCGCCGAGGAGCTTTAAAATAATTTAAGGCTATGCCTGCTGTTGTCATACACGAGATGATGCGGGGCAGAATGCGGCTTTCCTGAGGGATGAGGGGTTGAGGGGTTGCACCCCTTACCAACTCAATGCTCAAATGGGCGCATCCTTAAAAGGCGCGATTCGAAGTCAACGTTGCTGCCGTTTTGTGACTCGTTAAAGGATTAAAATCATTTTAATGGATTTTTCAAGCTGTTGTTTTGTTATATAATTGTCGCTTCTATTGTGTGTGCCTGTGTGTGCACACCACGCGTGTGTATGTGTGTGTGTGTGTGTGTGAGTGTGCATTATATGCGCATAAATAGGGCACACACTTGCACTGGAAAGTTAACAAAAAGGCAGCGCGAATCTGTTTGCACGCCTGTCGCAAGGACCCTGCGCCTGACTGCCTGCTCATTTGTCATTATCCTTATGCTAATGTCCTCGAAGTGTTAATGCATATAGCTGGCATTCTCATTGGAGTTGAAATTGTATGCCAACAGTTAGAAGGATTAAACAAGAGAAACTATTTAGCCGACGCATTCATTTAGTAAATTACATTTTTAGCTTAATAAATTAAAAAAAAAAGAAATATATAAATGTTACTAAAGTAATTTAGAAATGTTAAACTATCGTACTAGTTTCAAATAATAATTTAAACTGGGTTTTTACTGCTAATTCTTAAATCATTTTTAATTAGTGAGCTTTCAGCGATTGTAACATAAGCAGACTCTAGCAAATACAAATTTAGCGGTAATTTAATACACGATTTATTCAAATTTTTATTCAGAAATCTGCAATTGCCTAAGGGTGCTATACTATTAATTCTGCATTAGCCTGATTAGTCCATAAAACAGGCATATTAACTTACAAGAAAAACCCCTTTATTAAAGCTTATCCTATTTATCTAATAATCCACCTAACTGACAGACATCGATACCTGCCCTAACGAGCAACAAGTGCCCGAAGGGATGTGAACTCTTCTAAAGTTCACTTCCGCATTAAAAAGGGGTTGCTTTAGCTATGAAACTCGTTGGCTTTTTTAAGCAATTTTTTAAAATCAATACACATATATATATTGCTTGCTCCTAGGTTTTATAAAATGAAGTTAAAAACGATTTTATACTGTTTAATAATCGACTCTTACTTTAACAGAGTTTCAAAACAAAGCAGTTTTCTAAGCAGTGCTTGCACCCAAAAAAGTTAATGTAAATATTTAACTATATTTTATAATTATTTTAATACTGAAATCCAAACATACAGTATATTAAAGGTTAGAAATTTATGTGAAGACACTTCGCTCTACATAGGGACATATGAGAGCGTAGCAAAGCACGCCGTAAACACTTAAAGCTGTAAAAGCATATGAACTTCTAATATCGATAGTGTTTCATTTAAAAAGATGATACATAACGGATAGAAATATTATTTTATATTTAAATATAGAATTATTCTTATAAAAACATTTACACACCTGGTAACTTGAAGGGCAATCCAGCCATCAGTGGATCCGGACCAAAACGTTGTGGTCCAAAGGCAAACGGATGAAAACCCTGATGACGAACCTTGGAACGCGGCTCCCTTGGTCCATCTACAGTCACCTTAATGGCCTTCGTATAGGTGGCTATCTGTATGGGATTCGTTGAGATGACAATTGTCAGCGTAAAACTTTTACCTAGATATAGATTAAAAAGAAAATGCTTTTGAGTTATGATATTACCAGAGTACACAGTATGAAGTTCAAGAACTCTATTCTAAATTAACCCCAGTCAAATTAGTAAAATTCAACAAATGAGCTCTGTAATGACTGAATGTTCAATTGAATGGGAATACTCCATTAATTGGCTAAATGCAATGCTCACCAAATGCGGAAATATTAAGTAGCCTGTGGTGACTTTGACATAGCAACTATTCTGGCTCCTGTTTTGGCCATCTCAACGAACCAATCCAAGGGTTGCCATAACAGCTACGTCAATGGACTCCAATGCTCGACGAAGCTGAAGTATGCATATTTCGAATATTCATAAAGCATCACAGACTATATCCTGAACCGAAATGTGAATGTGAATGGGGGAATTGCGATTCGGATTTTTGGTTTCGGTATGGGGCTGTAAACTGTGTGCACACAGAGAGAGCTTCAATATCATTTACCTATTGTCTAGCCTTGGGATTTTTGGAGGAGAGAGCGTGAATACAAAATTCATGGGGGCAAACACTTTGAATGCCAAAAACGCGTGAGTTAATCAGCAAAGATGAGTGTAACGCAAAAGCCTGGGTAAAATGATGAGCTAATTGAAGATTTCTATGGTGGATGAGCTGAAAATTGATTTTTGTATGCTATGAAAATTTTATTTATTATTAAGGTTTCTATTTAAGATGAATACTATTAAAATGACTATTTTATTTTTTTTTTTTTTTTAAATACCAATTTGCATCTTTTGTTGTTCAATTCTGTCAATATTATCCATAGCAGATATAGCTAACGCTATCATAACTATCGATTAAATACCATACTACAAAAATAAAAATAATAAAATTTCCCAAATTCCATGAGCCTTCAATTCACCTGTTACTAAGTCCAATTTTATTTATTTTATTTTTTATATATCTCTATTTTCATACAAGTCAAATTTACAAGACAAAAAATACCTCAAAAATTGTCTTTGTACCATAAATATTTTTAAACAATTTAATATTATTTTTAATTGAACTATAAGAAATGCATAAAAGTAAAAAGACTAATTAAGTAATAATTATATTTATAATAATTAAAATAGTATAAGTGCTATTTTATATGATTTTATTGAATTTATAGCAAAGACCGTAACTGTTGCGACTTTTAAAATAAAAATCACGATTTACATATATTGCAATTTTTATTTTACCAAAAATCAGAAATATTTTTCAATTTATTTTTTAATCAAAAATAAAAGTTATTCTGTAACCTTTAACTTTAAAAACAAAAATTAAAATTATTTTCAAATAATTTTTTAAGTCACATGGATTTTAAATAATATTTTTGTTTATATGTCTATGAGGCGGCATCTTTGTATAGATACATTTTTATATAGTTATGTGTAGTTAGGAATTTCATTTCTGATACTTTTCTTTATGCGAAATTTAAATACATTATAATTTTACGCTTTTTTGCTTTGCTTTTACTTATATACAAAATTAAGATATATCAAATATAATATTCTGACATTCTATACGCTTAACAACCAATTTCTAACACATGAACAATAATCACTAATTTAGTACATTATTATTAAGCTGATTAGTCGCCATAAATTCCTTATAATATTTGTGATACAACAAATAATTTTTGAAGCCCTTCACTTTAATAATAATCAGCTTTAACTGTTGTACGAATTGTAACCACAACCCATCGATACCCAACTATATCGATTTTCTATTGGTTTAAATATTATCCTTGACATATGTCCTGCCAATATGCTGCTCATATCGATAACATACAGATGGTTTGAGTTATAAAGTTAACTTTTCTTTTTCACTTTCAACTACTTAACCCACAAGTCAGCAACATATTGAGTATTTTATTACAAATATCATATGAATTATATATATATATATATAATACACAGATTGAGAAAGACTCTAACAAATTCGTAACTCATTTGCAAGTTTCTGTTGTAAATCAACGCCATTTTGTTGGTACATTTGAGTTAACAGCAATAAGAACAACACGTAAAGAGCAAACAAACTTCTTAGATTAATATTAAATTAAACGAAGCATGCAAAAAACCAAAGAAGGCGGGCATCATTAGGACAAAGGCGGCAACAACAACAAAAACAACAACACTTCACTCTAAACAAAAAAAAAAAAGGAAAAATAAAAACTATTAAGTCGACTTGAAGTCACCCTGTATTAAGCCAAGAAAACATTTATTGTACTTACACATAAAATTTTTTTATCTGAATATTATTAAAGTTTCAAGAGCACTTTGGCATTCAAAAATTTTAAGAAATTTCATGGGAAAATTAAATCGAATTTTTGGGCAAATCAAAATTTGCTAATGGGATTTTGTAGGTGGCTAACATTTCTATAAACTATACTTTTAAACAAGTCAAACTTTGTAGTAGAGCTAACTAAATTGGGATGATATCGATAGCAATATTATAGAAGAAATAAATTTTATGCTTCTATATTAATTAAATCTTAAGACGTATGCACGTTAAAGTTTAAGTTTTCGTTTAATTTAAAATTATATAGAATATTTTAAAGATAGTTAATACCAGGTATTGCAAAAGGTATTAAAAAATCAATCCTGTAAAATATGATCTATATGATGGGAAACATCTTAGATATACATAAATTTTACTTATGAAAATAAGTTTTAGCTCTTGTTTTCGATCTGAATAAAAAAACTTATGAAATTGTAATTTAATTTCTATTTTTATTTTTATTTAAAAATATTAATATAACACTTATTTTTAATTTCTATTAGAAAAATTATAGCTTTAAAGTTATTTTTAAATTTTTACAATACAAATTTATTGTACAAATTAAACTTAAATTTTCATAATAAAATTTAAACATATAACAGTTAAAAAATATATTTAATATTAAAAATTAATATTTTTTAAACCTGGTTGTATAGTATTACCAAAATTTAAAAACATTTAGAATCTGTACCTCAATCTGATTTTTTTACAAGTTCCTATTTACTCACAGGAAGTCAGACTTTGTGTGTGTCCTTTTTAAAAGTAAAATTAATTTAAAAAAAAAGTGCTATATTACGATTTTAAAATAAAAATTAAAAATTGAAATTTGAATCAAAAAAATGGTTTATATTATGATTTTTATATACAAATTTAATTTTTTTTTTTAACTTTTTTTTTTTTGTATTTAGAACAAAAATAAAAGATATTCTTGATTTTTTATTTCATGAAACAAATAAATTTTTTTTTATTTGAGGTTAATACTATCGACTGTTTTGCAAATCAAAAAAATTATTGTCACAATTTTTTTTTCTCAACATACTTAGTATATTTAATAGAGTCAAGGATTGTTCTCCTTTGTCTGTTACATATTATTGCTGAAATTGGTAGTATGCCCATTTTAAATACGTATAGGGTATAAAAATATTGCCAGCTTCTGGCGGCGGCGGTGGTGAAGAAAACCCAAGAAAACCAACACAAGAAAACAAATGAACATAAGCAGGCGAAACGAACCAAGAAAACCAACAAAATGAAATGAAACTTTTTTAATTATGCGCCCTTAGCCCGTGGAGCAACAAGCGAGCGGCCAACAAGAGGGAGTGGTTGGGGTGTTTTGGCTGGTTTTGGGGTAGGGTATGAAGCTGCTCTACCAAACGTCAACAAACTAACGAGATGGTAAAGAGGGTCGGCAAAGTGGCTAAGACAAAAGGCTCGACTGTGTTTCGCCGTTTTCGGCGTTTTGCCAAATGAGCAAAAATTGCAAATAAATCTGTTGCTGTTGGCCATTTTGTGCAGTGTTGGCTTAAAACTTGTGGGCAGAGAGATGAGTTAGCGGGTTGCGGCAGCAGCAACAAGAACGGCGACAAAGAACTTTGCTGCTAATAAGATGAAAACCATTAAAAGTCGACACAAGTCCGTTGCAAATGAGGGGCTGCAGGATACACGATGGGGGTGTCAGTGTGTGGGGAGGAGCACTAAAATACTGTGAAAACTGAAAACAGAAAACTGAAAACTGTGTTGTGCCGGGTTAAAATGTTGTCATTTTCGCAACAAAGCAAAAATTATCACCACTTTGCCAAACGGCGACAATGCCAACGACAAGAGAAAATTCTCTGCACCCTTTTTAAAGACCAAACTGTGCCACAACCTCTCTCTCTCTGTGTGTGTGTGTGTGTACACTCTCACTGTTGCAAAGTGATTTTAAAACAAAGTTTTTCGAAACGTTTAACGTTACAATTTCACCAAGTGTAATAGAAAATGTTTCGTTAGCTTGCCTGCGTTTTAACTTTCGATGCTGATAATGAAGCAAGGAACAGCAGCCAGGATATGCCACTAAGAGACTGATAGAGTGAGAGAGAGAGACAGAGAAAGAGAGAGAGTACTCTTAACAAGGGTTCATTCTGTATACGTAGGCAATTTAATGGCAAATGAGACCATGAGACCTCGAAACTCAACCCAATGTGGCTGCTGTTCCTGCTGCTGTTGCTGTTGCTGTTGCTGCTGTGTTAATGTCGTTAGTAGCATGGCGCCATAATTATAATTTGACATAAGACAAGAAGTCTGAGGTTGACAACAAAATGACATTTTAAATACACACTCGGCAGGCTAAACAATGGACAACAACCCTCCACACTGGCAAAAACCCCCCCTTATTATCTCCTCACCTAACCATACTACCTTAACTCTCTGAACCCTCCTCCAATCCATTTGACTTGGTTGTGCGTATTTAGACACTTAACAGATCATAATTTTAACACTTTGCCTAATGCTCATTGAATGTTTGGAATGGGTGCAAAATATTAATGCATATAACTCTTTAAGGCTTTAAGATTAATAGAGGTGGCAACTCAAGTGAGTTAATATAACTTTTGTTTACTCTACATATGCGAAAATAAATTTAAAAAAATTTAAATTTAATTTTTAATTGAAAATTTGGAAGTCCCAGACTTGAAAGTGATAATAAAAGCACAATTTAAACACTTGTTAGTACGCTTAATGGATAAATCGTTCAGTGAAGGGATAAGAGCCTAATGTCATGCTCATATATTTATTCGCAAGTTCGAGAGACTTCAGTGTAAGCTTATATATAAAAAAGGTTTTGAACTAGACTCAAAAACCTTCTAAGCTTCTGCAAGTTATTGAAAGAATAAAAATTTTTTTTTGCATTATGCTAGCTCTCCCGGCGAGCGGTGCTACGCTCCCGAATAAAAAAAATAATTATTAAAACCAAAAACTGATAATATTAATAATTGTAGCCTACTGCGTCACCGCGTAAACTTCAGCTGAAATTTTTATACAATTTTCAAATGCTTTTTCCACTTTATTTCCGATACATTTTTGACATCATTTTTTCAGAGTGCCAACCTACCGTATAATTGGAATTCCACCTTTGCTAAACACTTGATTTAATATAAAAACTAGCTCACCCGGCGTGCGCTGCTACGTTCCCGGCTCAAGAATAATAAATAAATAATCGAATAAATACAAATCATATTCTACCATATCCTTATGATTGTAGCCTACTGCGCCACCGCTTCAGCTGAGATTTTCATACAATTTTCAAATGCATTTTCCATCCACTTTTCGATATATGTTTTTGACAATATTTTCTCAGAGTGCCAACCTACGATATAATAGGAAACTACTGCAAAAATTACAGGTTTCTAGCTTCTACCGTTTGGCCTGATTTTTAATCGCTAATCAGTCATTTAGTCGGTCAGTCAGGTTGAACAGTTTTTTACATATACATACAAAGATACTAAGCGTGTAACAAATTTAAAATTAACAATCTTTGGGCTTCAGCAATAATTTCCCAAATAATCTCTTTCAATTCTGTTTTTCTAATGAACAGATCTGGTGTTAGGGGGGGCGGGCAGCGACTCTCTGCTCCTACCTAACTACGCCCTAGCTTCTGACTGAGATTTTCTGTATACATCAATTTAAATCTTACATATTTTTTGCAATAGTTTCCTGTATTCAGTGGAAATTCACTTTTACTTTCACATCGCGTTTTCAAACGCTCCAAAATCGCGTCTGCTCCTTGAATCCAGCTAGACGTGTTGTATCCACTGACTTGTTGGGTTCTTTGCTCCTTTCTACTGCTGCTATATTATTGTCTGTCTGCCATAAATATTCATATGTTTATTTTATACAATGTTTGAGCAACAAAAATTGTTGCACTTTCTTTGCCAGTTGGTACGCTCCACATGCCACACACAAGTTGCCAGTTTTCCATTTTCCAGTTTCTCACTCTTAACGTACTCTTACCCCCCTTCCACCCACGCCTTCTGTTGTCCTGCAGGCTTACTCCAGCTTTGAGCATTTGTCGCCGCTTTGCTGTTGGCTTTCACTTGTATGGATTTCTAAGGGGGGGTTTGGGTTTAGGGGGTTTTTCGGGGCATGGTTTAATAATCATAAATTTTAACCCTTTTTAGCGCGACTTTTAGCCCTTGTTGTTGTTGTTGTTGCTGTTGTTGCTGTTGTGTTGACATCCGTTTTGTTCTTTGGCAGCCGTTTAACCCGATTTGTAATACATGGCCCAAGGGCAGTGTCAGTGACGTTGACTTTGTTGTTGCTGTTGTAACTGATGTTGTTGTTGTTGTTGTTATCCTTGTTTGCTGCTGCTGCTGCTGCTGCTGAGCTAGCAAAGTTGCCCAAATGCCAACACAGATGAACTGCAACAGCAACAGCAACAGCCGCCGCCGACGCCGAGAAAGGAAATTAAATTTCCAGCAAAGTCAAAAATTATATTGGCAATAAATGAAGACGCAGCAGACGCGACGCGCCCTGCAATTACATAGCTTCATATTCCGAGGATCTGGTGGTGGGTTTTTGCCCACTAAGAGTGTAAGAGTATAGCCGTATATATAGTGTAGCAAGGATGCGTTGCCAAACAGGAAGCCGGAATCGACGTTTATTAAAACGGAAACTCGAGACAACTGTGCGGCGGTGGCAAAAAATAAAAAAAGAAAACGCGACTACAACGATGAAGACGAAGATGAAGATGAAGACAAAGTCGAAGATGAAGACAAAGTCGATGGCGATAAGCAAGGACATAATTCTGTCTTTACTTGCCAATGGTAAACAATGTCCTTCGGCTACGATTGCCCCCACTGATGTTGCCTGACTGATAAGCCGCTGACTCTCGCCACGAACAATACAATTTCCCCCCCAAAAAAATGGTAGTTTGCCTTCCCCAAAAAAAAAAATAAACAACAAGAAATGCCTTCAAAATGACCAAAAAGCGGCAACTGAACCAAAATGCCGCTAAATTGCAATTTTCAAGATTTAAGCGTGAACAATAAATGTCACATAATCTGTAAGTAGCTAAATAAAAGCGCCCGCAGCAAGAAGGACATCAGGTCCTGCCTGAAGCAGGGTCAAATCGACAACATTTTGCCATTCGCTATTTAATTTAATTTATCGCATTTTAAACAGGCGACAAACAATAAAAAGTTAGAGAGAGAGCGAGAGTAACAAAATAATACAACAAATTTATTTGTTGTTTCCTTTGGTCGGTTTTAGGCCTGACGCATTGATTGCGGCTTTGTCTTTTATATTCCTTATCCAGGATATAGGCCAGAGAAGGGTAGGGAAATATCCTCGCATTGACCCTATAAATCTATTGAGGGGGGGACAGGACTACAACCTGCAATTTGTAAATGTTTCACTTGATAAGCAACAGTTGAAGTCAACTTGATGGCATAAATAAATAGATATATTGTTGTATTTTTAAGTTGATTTATATAAAATTTACTTTAAATTATAACTAAGTTTTTCATGCAATTAAATGCCTAACTAATTTTTATTTTTCATTTAGTATTTTGACAAGAGATTCTGGTAAAGTTTCTATATAATGTTAATGGAATTTTATTATTTAAAATATTAAATTGTACTTTACAGGCAATAAATGATAGGAAATTGTCCAATATATTTGTTAAAAATATTTAACGATTAACTAAAATTCTTGCAAAGCATAGTATATCCTTATTATTTGTTTTATTTTATTTATTTATTATTCTCGATAACTATTAAATTGGAATTGAAATTATTAAACTCAACTTGATGGAATATATAGATAGATATTTTGTTGTATTTCTAAATTAATTTATATTTAACATACATTGAAATTAGATAAAGATTAAAATTCAATTAAATGCCAAACAAATTTCTATTCTAGAATTTTCTACTAGAGACTTTTAGCATTTTACCAAGAAATTCTGTTAAAGATTATTCTTATTGTTAATGCAATTTTAAAATGTTAATATATTTTTTTTTAGAAATATTTAACAATTAACTAAAATACTGGCAAGGCATGGTATATCCTTAATTAGAGTAATATGGTAAGTAAATATTAGGTGTGAATTAATTTTCGATTTCTATTGAATTTCTTGGCATTGTCATTTTTTACACATACTTTATTTTTGGAAACAGTCGAAATAATGTTGAAATGCTTAAATACAAATTTAATTTTCTATGAATTTACTCATATTCAGAATGATGTATTGTATAATTTAGAGAAGATAATAAACTAAGGACGTTGCTAGCTATCCTTCAATGAGGAGGGTTTTTATCCATATATTTTTTAATATATATATTATTCATGGGATCTCAGCAATTCTTTCAAAATATTACCCTGTAGAGGAAGACTAACGCCGCTGTTTCTCCCCCCTCTCTCCTTTTCACCTACGCCAATGTATGTAAATGTTTAGCTGCCCCTTTTTAATAATTGGATAATTTTTTAAATAAAATAATTAAATATTTGCACATATCAATTTGTATCTAAAGTTTTTAAGAACTTTGTTAAATTTTTTATATTTGTTTTTTATTTAAGTTCAACTTGTTTTTCAAATTGAAGAATTCAAATGTAGGGCAACTTGAACGCAAAATAACTGTAAATAAATATTTATTTTTTTTTTTAACAAGAGAAACAAAATTATGACAAAAATTTAAAATTTTGGACAAATAATTTTTGCAAAGCAAATTACAAACAATTTGTTTTAGAAAAAACAGCAAATAATTTTTTTTATTTTTGTTTCATTTATATCAAAATTTTTTAAAAACTATGCTAAAGTTTGTCATAAAATCTAATTTGTTTTAAGTATTTCTCAAATGTGCATAACTTTCAATTGAGATATCTTATTGTATATATCAGCTGCATCATTCACATCTAATTTTTTTTGTTATTCCAACTGTGTTGGGAATGCGGGCTAGAAAAGCCTATAACACATTTCATTATACAAATATCAATTAAGCCCATTGTAAATACTAATTGTAAGTGTATGGCGAAGGACATTTGCTGTTACTACCACCAAACAACCAAAGAACCAACAAAATAGCAACAGAAACAAGACGCACAACTGAGAGATGTAAGGGACCTGCTTACATCCAGTTTGCCTCAATTTTTTTGTGCAGGGGCGGAGTGTGGCATAAGGGGGACAAGGCTGCAAATGTTAATGAAAATTAAAAATTCAACATCAAACTGAGAGACGAAGGACGACACACACACACAGGATTCGTCGACATCAAACGAGCCAAAGAACCAAATATACTTCAAGAGGGCGGTGTTTCGGGTAGATTCCAAAAAGAAGTGTTAATGTGTTATCTGATTTATTTATGTTAAGCTCATGTGTGTGTGTGTGTTAGTGTATGTGTGCATGTGTGTGTGTATTTGTAAATTACTTGAATTTGTGGAAATCGTGACTTCAATTAAATTCCATTCGATACTCAAGGAATTTTCAACTGATGATGCGCAAGTAATTTCGGAAATTGGATACTGTATGCCAACTGCAAACAAACAAACAATCAAACACACTTGCATATCTGTACACACACACACACACATATGTGTGTGTATAGATAATATGTACATCTGTGAGTGTGTATGTACTTTTGTATTAAATCAAATTTTAATTGCGCATACTTGTCCCTCAGCAAATATTTGCAGCGTGCTCGCCGCCTTTGACTCGCCCGATTCTCTGCTTGCCAAAATGCTTTAGCGACAAGGAATTTAAGGCACCAACCAAACACACACACACACACCAACACACACACACACACACACCAACACACACACACCCACACACACACACACACACTCACATATATATACACAAATGCAGTCAGTCACCAATGCTCTGCAAACAAACATTATGAGCAAACAAACAAACAAACGAACAAACAAAAAAGAAATTAATATACGTATAACACACAAGACACTCAAATACTCTACTAATTGAATAAAATCGAAAAAAAAATGTTCACAAATTTTTTCACAGACAAAGGTACAAAATGTACGGTAAAGTAGAAGGATAATTTTTAATAAATAATACAAATTTATTAAATATTAAACACAACGGTCTTAAATGCAAAATGTAGAAACAAAAAAGTATTCTAATATCCTGTTAAAATAAAAATGAAATAATATCAAACTTGTTTCAAGATATTTTCAACCTTTAGAAATATTTTTTTTTGATTTTATCAACAAAAATATCTAACATAATAAAATATTTAGAATTTAAATTTATTATTCTTACAGCTCAATTAATTTATATGGCTTAAGTGTTTATAACAAAAGATTTGACAACTTATATAATTAATATTAATTGGATTTCGAATTTCTCTTTCTCTTCTCTTTCCAGTTCATCAACATTTTTATATATAATTTATTACAATAAAAATATTTACAACTAGATATTTTTATTGATATGAAACTATTATTAAGACTGTAACCAAATAAATTATGTAATTATCGATAGTTTAAAATTAAAAAACATATTGTCTATATCGAAGAATTATGTGTTTGTTTAAAATCATGAAATTCCCACTATTTGGCAGAAATATCAAATATATATTGGATTCAAAATCTCAAAAGAGTTTGCCATAAACTATATTTTTTATTATCAAAAACGTTATTTGAAAAATATAAAAGTCTTTGAAATACTCAAAAAATGCAAATTACAAACCGAAATAAATTTTGCAAAAATATGGCAATAATTTGAATTTAATTAACACATTTGATACTTCAATAATTAAGTTTAAAGCGAATTAAGCTCGTGAAGATCGTAATCAAATAACTATTATCGAAATAAAAACACTATATATATAGTGCTCAGCTTATATTTATATGTATACTGAATTAATATAATTTTTATAATTACACTTTGAAACAGCATTTTGTATTCCTTACATACATATATACACATAATGTATGTTAAATGGGTCGCTGATCAAGAAAATTAAAAAAAAAAAATAGGTTACCCGGACGCTTTTTGAGGTAATCGAAAATAGCTAAATTTTCGACTTTTCAGAAAGGTGGCTTTGGTTAAGTGAAAATAATTCCGAACATAATTTAATGATATTAAAGATGTTTATTTTTTTAAAAAGGTATTAAAATGTTCAATCAAGCTGCCATACAACAATCTTAAATTATATTTTTTGTTCACAATTTATTAAAGACTAAAATGAAAATTTTGCATAAAAATATGCCCATTTTAACCTGGCAACCTATTTTTGAAATTTTTTTTTTTTGGAATCAGCGACCCATTTTACATATAATTCGACTTTAAAAAGTTCGGGATACAAAATTTTTTTTTTTAATTATTGCGTAGTGTTTTTAGATTGAAATAAAAATTTTGCATAATAATAAAAGCAATATATTGTGCAATATTTTCTCCCATAAATTAATAATTTTTAAAGAGCTCTATGACACATAATACTCCCGAAAAAAAAGCTATATAAATTGTGAAATTTTTCACGAAAAAAAAATTATTTTTAAAGAGCTTCATGACACATTAGACCCTAAAAATAAAACACTATATTTTGTGAAATTTTTTCTCCCATAAAATAATCATTTTTAAAGAGACTTATGGCACATCATACCCAAAAAAAAAGGCTATATATTTTGTTCAATTTTTTTTTACGAAAAAAAAAAATAATTTTTAAAGAGCTTTATGGCACATAATACTCAAAAAATAAAACACTATATTTTGTGAAATTTTTTCTCCCATAAAATAATCATTTTTAAAGAGCTCTATGGCACATAATACCCCAAGTAATGGTTAAAACATTAGAAAGGGCAAAAACTTGGGGGCCCAAATCTAATGCCTAAATAAGTAGAAACTGCTGGCCATGTATCTTGGCGGCTGCGTTGCAAATCTGTCAAATGTCAGCGCCAGCAGCGACGTCAACGTTAACGCTCATTAAAAACAAACAAAATGAAATGAACAAGCTTCTGCTTCTGCTTCTTCTTCTACACTTTTTGCCCGGTCGTTGTCAGCGTACTCGGCTGTAGTTGACACCTGGCAAACTTTGCCAGTCGCCTGGGCGCACAAAATGGCGTCGGCGGCCTCTGTGCAACCATTTTGGCCGGGTGTTTATCACATTGCTGCTATTAATTAAGCTTAACGAGGTTACCGTTCGCAACCACACCCAGTCAAGGCATATACATACACATATATATATATATATATATAAACTGAGAGTATGAGAGAACAAGAGATAGAGAGAGGGAGGGAGAGGAGAAAGTATTTAAGCCAAAGCATCTTGCCGTGCAAATCCCCAGGCAACTTCATAATGAAATTTCGCCCTCATCTCATTAAAAGTCTTAAGCATTTTCTGGCTGCAAATTGATGCGTGCTATGCCAAAAAGGGTTTTCTGAATAGCACAAGGGAAACTGTGAGCTGAGAGCTGCTTAGGATCAACAGCAGATCAAACTGCCACGCCCAGTCAGCCCAAAAAAAAAACAAAAAAAAACAAAAAAAAACAAAAAAAAAAACAGTCGCCAGTTTGGCAGCTGCCAACGCTGTGCATATTTAATTTTTAATGAAGTTTAATGGATGCCGGAAGCTTTAAGATGGCAACAAAATCAAAAAACAGGCCAATGTTAAAGTAAACGCACACGCTCCAAATAAGTAAGTAATGCTAACATATTATTCAGCTTCCTTCAAGGTTTCTACGGAAATATCCTTGCAAAAACAAAAAAGAAACTGTTGATACAGTTACTTAAGTAGCTTAGATATTCAGCAAGCGCATTAGCCTTAACTTATATAATCTAACTTTATGCTGAGTCTATCTGCTTCATATCTCAGCTCAGATTGATAACAATGTGCAAGCTTCTTTTTCCTATGAAAAATAAGGAATTAAGGATTAGTTTTTCGCGTTATCACAATGGTTTCATACAAAATTAATTTTTATTTAATTTTAAATTTCGGGTTTGTCGATGGCCAAAGCAGCTTGAACGCTGTAAATTTTATTAGGCATAATATTATATATTGTTTTAAAAGTCATATTAAAAAAAAAAAATGAAAATGTAATTTTTCAATTATATGTTAATTTCATTTAAAATCAGTTGGTATTGGTATTTTTTTTTTTTTTGAAAATTCACTTTAGCGAGTTTTTCGAAATACTCTTTTAACTCTTACGAGAAAACTTAAAAATTTTTCGTACTCAATTTTTACAGGCATTTTTATTTAGTTTTTTGGGAGAGAAATTAGTTATTTTTTGAAAAAAAAATTTGTATTTCAGGATATCAAGCCCAGGGATCGCAACTCTGATAATTTTTATATATAAAATTAATGAGGAACAATTAATAATGGATTTTTTCCATTAAAATTAGCAATAACTCGGAAATACAAATTTAAAAATAAATTATTTGCAAACTTTAATTTAAAAGTTGAAAAAGATATGTAATTTGAATTTTTTGAATATCTAAATCACGTTAGGAAAATTAATGAGATTAAAATCAATTACATATGACCTTAGATTCTCAGAAAAACTAACAGTATTAGTAACACTTATCAACAAAACAATAGACAAATACAAATACAAACTAACAGTATTAGTAACACTTATCAACAAAGCAATAGACAAATACAAATACAAAACAATATTTAAAATGCCAATCAAATTAGCTAGCTAATTTTTTTTAATTGAAACTTTACCTTTAAGCAATTCAAAACTTATTCAAAATTAACATAATACTTGAATTTTAATTTTTCAGCTTAATTTTAAAACATTTATTTATTATTGCTTTCGTTGAAGAGCCCACTCATCTACTAATCATAAGTTAAATCGATTAAAAATTGTAATAAACCTATCTATGGGTTGAAGTGCAATTAATTAATGAATTGGAAGCTATTCAGGAGACAGTAACATTGCTGGGCTATGTTGCCAGGATGCCAGAATGCCCCATTCTATTGGGTTAAGCCGCAAGTGGCAAGGCGTCAGAATCAACTGGGCGATAAGCATGCCATAATCACAGCGAACGTTAACTTGCAGTTAATTAACATATTATCGTAAATGCAGCAACAGCAACAGCAACAACAACAACAACAACAATAAATATCTACAATCAAGGAACAAGAAACTAAGCTTCAGTTGCAGTTGCAGTTGCAGCTGCTGCTGCTGCTAATGCACTTTGGTAATGCACTTCAAAGTGCTTACACATCAATGTGCAACATGCAACGTGCAACATACATCTCATTTACATGCATATAGCAACAATAATTACATGTGCTCGGCCTCCCCATTTCCGTTGCCGTCCAGAAGATTTTAATTCATTAGTAGACAACGGCCAAATGCATTTCCCATGTGTGTGGATTATGCAGTTTCCGCTTGAATGCAACTGCAGCTGCAGCTGCAGCTGATGCTGTTGCTGTTGCTGTTGCTGTTGCTACTGCAGTTGCAACAACCGTTGCCGTTGACGTTGCCATTGCCGCCATTTTATCTAATTGCGCCCACATTACGCATACGCAGCATAGTCCACATCATTAAAATTACGAGTGCACAAAAAACCCCAACGGCGCTAGTGCAACAACGAGGGCAGTTTCAAAATACATTTTGAATTGAATTTTTTTTTGGTATATTTTTATAAGTATTAAAGTGTGTATACTTATATGTAGAAAACTTTGTTAACCCTCTGGGACTGTTATCTACCAGCTTAAAAAAGATCGATAAAATAAAGCAAAAAATAAAAAAAATTCTTAAACAGTTGCTGTCTTTAATTGGCTAGCTCTAAGCATAAGTAAAAGTCTCATTGATTCAACTTCTATAAAAAATCATATTAATATAAAAACTTTTCAGATATAATATACTAGATATGCAATAAATTGTTTCGAAGTTATTTAGCCAGCCATACAAAAGTGAAGCTCATAAATAAAAGTATAAATTAAAATTGTTGGTCGCTTTGCAATTTTGTAAACATTTTTTTTTTTAAATATACTTGAGATTTCTAAGGATGCTGCCTGCTCTTTTTTTCTTTTTCTAGATTTGAGCTCGTTATTACATTACTTAAATATTTTTTAGCATTATATATATTGATTGAATTTAATATAAATTTACAGTAAAAAAAACCCTGGCATAAATAAAATCTTATAACATTAATTTTTGAAATATCACTGCACATTACAAAGAAATTTAATGAACATCTTAAGTAACAAATTGATTTGTTGTCTAACTACTTAATTTAAGTGATATCTGAAGTAACTTATTTTTACCCAAAAGATAAATATCACTTTTATGGTTTCTTGCTTTCGTAAAATAAATTCTACTATTTTTATATTTAAAAAAAAAAGTTTAAATCATTTTTAAAAAAATTTTGCTAAGCCAAAAAAGGGGGAAAAAAATATTAAATCAAATATAAAATAAAAAAAAAAAATTAAAATAACTGAAAAAAATACCTTTAACTTTATTTTTATTAGCTCTCCAGGCGTGCGTTGTTACGCTCCTGACCAAAAAAAAAAAATAAATAAATAAATAAAAAAAGTTTTAAAATTAAATTAAAATTTAACTATGATTGAAGCTGACATTTAAATACAATTTTGAAATGCATTTTCCACCCACTTCTCGAAATATATTTTGAACAAAATTTTTCTGAGAGTTCCAATCTACCTTATAATAGTAAACTATATTAAAAATTTTAAATTTATATCTTCTGCACATTGCCCTGCTCATTAGTTGTCAATCAATCAGTCAGATAACTATTTATATCTTTTAAGAATTTATTATTATCACACCTGCCAAAATATCAATTATTTTCCCCAAATTTTCCCTATTTTTTGGTGTGCCAACAGATGTTAAACAGATTGATAATATTGAAGATTAAATTAAATAAATACCTATTTACTAGTATTTAAGAAAACTTGATAATTTTGTGAGTAGTCCTCGCTAAGCGCTTAAAACTCCATTGAAGCGCATGCTGCATAAACATTTATAAATCGGACTATACTAAGGGGCGTCCGGTGTCTGCAGCCTTGACGACTGCAAGTGGTATTAGTTGTAACAGTAACAACAACAACAACAACAATAACATCATTACTTTTTCTAGTACAACGGATTTGCATTTGTTTGCTAATTGAAATTAAGCAAATATGTATATATATATATATATTTACAAGCATGGGGAAATTTTTTGGGAGAATGGACATTGAGTGGGGACTTGACCCACGTAATCCTTTTGTAGCGCATTAAAACTTATGGAATGGTCTGAAAAAAGGGCAACTGCGTCAGATAATTTAAATCCATTTGTACAACCGTTGCTTTCAATTGCAAAACAGACAGTTTCTCTATCTAATTTTTATTTTTATTTTTTTTTTTTAGATTTTCTTTTTCTTTTTTTTTTTTTATTTTTCTGGCAATTAGTAAGAAAAGTGCCGGCAATGGGACAAAGACCGGGCCGGACCATGTACCGTAACCGGGTCCCATAATCAAATGTTTAAAAAAAGATTTGCAAGTAAATCCCAAGGAATTATTTGCCACTTGAAACGTTTAAAAATGCCAACAAGAATCTGTCGATGCTGATGAGGGTGACAAAAATAAAAATAAAAAAAAAAGAAACAAGAAAAAAAATTAGAAAAGCAAAGCAAAGCAACCCCAACCAATTGCAAGCACTGTCTGAAGGTTGGGGTCAGACAAACTTAATGAGCAAATTGTCAAATGCCGCGGCAAAGCGCGCACTTAAACATGCCGGGATCTGGAAAATGACGCCCCCGAAAAAAAAAGAAAAATAACTTGACGAAAGTGGCAACAAAAAAAGATAAAGCAGCAACGAAGAAGGCAAGAAAAAAATCAAAATCAAAACCCAACACAAAAAAAAAATGGAATCGATTATTTTTTGTTGATGAAAATTAAATACTCTTGCCGAGATTTTAATGGCATTGCGGATAGGGCTAAAATAAAATGATTATTATAAGTTTAATATATTAATAAAAATTAATCAATTGCTTAAAATCCATTCCAGATTATTTCTATGAATCAAACACAAACAGGTATTATTTAAAAAAATAATTCAAAAGTGCAATTGTTTAGTTTTAGCTGTATTTATAATTAACAAAAGATATTTATAATTATAAAAAAAATTTTCATTTAAAAGGGCGTAGACAGCTTTCCATCACGACCGGGTGGCTTAATTTCTTCAAGGAGAAAACTCAATTATTTTGTTTATATATAAACAAATAAACCATAAAATATAACAAGCCATACAACAAATTTTTCAAAAATATAAAAATGCCATAAAATGCAAAAAATTTACTTTCCAATGGCAATTGAGATGCTAATTGAGAATATATACATATTTATTATAGAATTTTCGTAGCACATTTTATAACATAGTTCTACAACACCTTGCAAGTGTATATAAATAATATAAAAAAAAAAAATTAAAAGTTACCGCCGCTGTTGTTAGCCATGTTTGGGGATTTGAATAAACAGTTACGCTGATTTAATTTGGCCCAAGAAAATCATTGGCGAGGAAAAAATTCTATCACAGTATGTCGTCTGTCACCCTCGATTTGATTTTTAAATTGCGTTCGTGATAAATTGACGAAATGAACAGCAATAACTTCAACCCAAGGAAAACGCCATATAGAAAAAAAAAATATTTCAAGAAAATTGACAACTGTCAAGACGGCGCCCCGTATAGACATATAAAAATTAACTACAGACTACTTATCTTATTTGTTGACGCATTCAAGAGAAATCAGAGAATCGAGAAACCAGCCAGCCAGCCAGTCAACAGGCCAACAGGCTTTGGCCCAAAGCCGTAAGCCAAGTCAATAGCAAAGGCATTCATTGCAATATGAACGGAAACCAAAGCAAAAAGTTTGTCCGCCGCTTTTGATGTATGCGACGGTGGTTGGCGATGAAGGTGGTGTGGCTGGTGCGGATGGTGATGGTGGTGCGGGTGATGCTTGGCGATATGTTTGGCGATATGAATGCGAATATGTATACCTAATGACAATATGCTACTGTGAATATCCTGGGGCGTTGACAGGATGTAGGCAATCAACTCAAATGATAGGCTAAATAAAATGACCGTTACGCTATTTCCTTTTTGAGTTTAACTTAAGAATTGAGAGTTTATTTTTTATCTATACAAAAAAAAAAATCATACTAGCTGCTAATAAGTTTAAAATATTTTTATATTTATATATTTTTGTCTCGAAATGTGTAATGTATAGAAGAAGACGTCTCCGAACCCACAAAGTATATATGAATTCATGATCAGGACGACGAGCTGAATCTAGCTATCCTTACTATTTGCCTTTATCTTTGAGCTATCTTGATAAAACTCGGCACAGCTGAACTTTGTTATTGTATGTAGTTTGCATGTTAAAATCAGCCCGATCGGACTACTATATCTTATAGCTCCCATAGGAACAATCGGTCGAGCATTCAAAATTTTCTTAAAATACCATTGCAAGGGTATATAAATTCGGCCAAAGATAAACGTTTCTTTCTTGTTTTAGTTATTAGCTTTAACACTATGCAACAATTAAAACAAAATTCTTGTATCCCAAACATTTTAGAGTCAATTTATTTATTAAATAAGGCCCTGATTTCGAAAATCGAAAAAAATTCGATTTTCAACTTTTCAAAAAGGTAGCTTTGGTTAGGTAAAAATAACTGTGAACATAACTTAATAATATTTAAAAAGTTCATTTATTTAAATAGATAATAAAATTGCCAATTAACTTGTGATACAACATTTTGACTTAAAATATTCGTTCAGAAATTCTAAGAGATTGAAATAAAAACTTTGCACACAAATACCCCATTTTAAAAAGTTAATTTTGTGCAATTTTTCTCCAAAACTAGAATTTTGACTCTCAATTGTGTGGAATACAAAATGCTGTTGCATAGTGTAATAAGACAATTTCAAGAATATCTTATACCTTAGCCAAAATAAATAAAATTATAAAATAAGTGAGTTTTTTAATTATAATAAAATTAAAAATTGTCATAAAATATATAACGTATTGAAGAAGACAATTTAAAATCTATTAATTCGAAAAAAATTACTCTATACTAGTCTCAAAAAATATTCACCGTTGAAAAATGAATTTGCTTTAAATGTTAAGGCCACCGTGCGAATTGGAATTAGAAGCACAAGAAATGGAAAAATCGGAAATATATCAAATATTTTGAAAATATTTTTTATTTTATGATAATAAGTATTTGTTTCAAATATAAAGAGAAAATTTAAAGTTTAAGATACACAAGAAGCAGAGGAATGGTGTAAGACGCTTCTAATCTAAAATATTTAAAATAAAAATAATTATAGATCAAGATAATAGAGGTATTTAGCAATGTTTTTTGCAATTTGCGAAATAACTCCCAGACTTTTAAACATAAAAACTGTGTCAAAACTAAACCAATTTGCATGATTTTAATACTGACTTCTAGACTGATTTGAAATTAAAGTGTTGAATAAAATTTTTTCGATTTCCCTTATGTTTTTTATATAGAAGTACCTCCAAGTCTTTTAAAGCTCATAGCACAACTCAACTGATTTTCATGTGGAATATCGTTTTGATCATAGTTTGATCTATAGTTAAATACTGGGATGTTACGATTGCTTCTAATATAATTAATATTTTATAAGATCAGATTTTAATATGCTTGCCAAATCAATCCCATCATTGTTAAAATTTGTTATGTATTTAAATTAGAACCAACACTCACCTCTGCCACTGCGTCCCACAAAGCGCAGATCATTGAACTTGGCCACCTGATTCTTCATCACTGCCGTACAATTTCGCAATTCACCACAAAAATTCTCATCATTTCCGGCGCGTATTGTGACAATGGTGCCATCCAGGACCTCACCCAAGGCCAGCACCTTGAAGGCAATGGGCAGCGTTTTATTGGAGCGCCAATGCGTGGGCAATGTTGTGCAGACCTAGAAAATATATATTGTATAATTATCATATAGCATTAAAATATTATCTGAAATCAAATTTTTATACTCACCACGTGTGGTGAGCCCGTTTTGACAAGCTCGCCAGGATGTTCCGCTAGCAGGACATCTACTGTGCGCTCGATCAGATTCTCTGGTGTCAGATATGGACTTGTATCCACGGGTTTGGTTTTATTGTTGTTGTTATTGTTCGTGTTGTTGTTGTTGTTGTTGTTATTGGTGGTATTATTATTATTGTTGTTGGACTCTGCATTGCGTCGCTTCGTTGTGCTGCCCGTTGTTGTTATTGTTGTTGTTGCCGTTGTATGTTGCTGTTGCTGCTGCTGCTGCTGATGCTGTTGTTGTTGCTGTTGCTGCTGTTGCTGTTGTTGCTGTTGTGGTTGCTGTTGTTGATGCGTTTGATTTGAGGTGGTTGAACTGACCTCAGCTGAAATGTGCATTATTGCTAATACTATTTCCACAAATTTATGGTTTTTCTTTGTCCAAATAGCAGATGCTTCAAAAAAATCGCGCACTTAGTCAACACTTTTTGATCATCTGCAAAGATTTGTTGAATTGTATTACAAATGCGTGTTAAAGCGAATATTTCAGTCAGAAAACCTATTTTTAACATATTTTTTATATTTTATTGTCTAGTAATCGCGTAATTTCCTATTTTTGGCATATTAATTTTATAAAAGGAATTTGTTGTCAAATTAAAAAAAAAAAACAAAAAAAAACTAAATTTAGTGATTCAATAATTGGAAAATATTTAATAATTATTTTAGCAATTATTTTTAAACGATTCTACGTTAAATTCAACAGATTAACTGATAGCTTTTTTTTTTAATAATCCTCGCATGTATTTAGGTTTTCTTCAAACACCTTAGCTCATTATATACCCAAAACATATATTATAATTATATTCTTACACTTTAACAGACACAACATTATTAATCACACGCGATTTTGCTGTTTAAAATTAATTTGCGAGAAGTAAAGCGCCTGCCCGCAAAAGTATGCAACACTTTTGTTCAAATAAACAAATTTCTTAAGTCCTTTAAGCGTCTGTAGAAATAACAGAGCAAATGCTTCAGTCTTCAGCTTCAGCTCCAGATCTTCTGACCCGCAGGACAACCGACCACCTTTGCGCACAATTTGCATTTAAGTTGTCATTGACGAGCGCAGGACAATTAAATATTAAAAAATCATAACCATATCGAATGGGTAGCAGGTTGCTCCACTAAGATGAATGGCGAACTGCAATCGTAATATGTGTGCAAATGGGAATTCCGGGCATATCAAAAATAAAGTCCATAAAAAAGAACAGAAAAAAAAAACAAAGAGAAAAAGCGTAAAATAAAAACAAACAACAAAAAAAAACAGAAATAAATAAAAATAATAATAATGAAGCGACAGCTGTTGCCCATTTGTGTTTGGCCACCAAAAAATCAACAATGTGCAATCACACACACACACACACACACACACACACACACACACACACACGCACACACATCTTTTGAAGCAGCTTGGTTGTGTGTATAAATAAAAATGATGCGCAACGCTTTATTGCCTTTGAACAACTATGTTTTTTTTTTCTCTTTTGTTTTTTTGGTGTGTGCATATGCATAACTGTGAATTTATGTTCATATATATCAGATATACGCATATATATATATATAAATATATATATATTTGTACTGTCACAAACTGTAGGTAGAATCCGTGTGTGTATATCGTTTTTTACAACTTCCGTTTGAATTTTTGCATACACGACGCTCGCAGCTGGCCAACAAATGTGCTTTGAGCAGCGACTGTGCGGCGACACATGTGGCCACAGACACGGCACACAGGACATACAGGACATACAGGACACACAGGATATTGTACAAAGGACACGGCACAAAGAGACAATCCAAAGTGCTGGCATTTTATAATTTGCATTTGATTGCAAGCGATTGCAGAGCTTTATGAGATTATTGTTTTTTTTTTTTGGTTTTTTTTTTTTGATAGCTCATCTTATTAAAATCTTATATTATGAACAAGTTAAGATCCTGGCCAGTTGAACTTGGGTAGATTAATTAGAGAGTAAAGCCTCTAGCTGGAAATCAAAGCAAGAGCTGTGGGTTAATTTTAGAGCTATTTATTTATAATTAAAAGTGTTCAAGGATCGCTACTGTTTGATTTTCCATTAAAACTAACTTGGTTTCAAACAGTTCCTTCAAATGAAGAGCAAGCTTTAGAGTTGAACCTTTTTTTTTTAAGTAACTTGAATGCTTATTTAGATTTGGTAGGCTTAATGATCTAATCTCCTTACTTAATATATTTATATCGCTTGAATTGTTTCAAAAGTATATATACTCTGTTAATTTAAATTCCTTATAAGTTAATGCACTTTGATATTGATCGTTCTCCATCTCTGAAATTTAATATAACTTACATTTCTTAATGCAATTTTTTGAATTCCAGTTGCGAAAAACAATTGCAGTTGTGTTCGGTTTTTGCAGTTTTATTATTACACAATAACAACAATAACAAAAAAAATAAACTTTAATTTTATCACAAATGTGCACAGTAAAAAAATATCGCTTTTAAAATTGTGATAATTATATTTTTAAATATGATATATATGCTTTATATATATATATAATAATTTATTGAGTACACGCACACACACACACACTTACACTTACACTAACACCACACACATACACACACGCACATTGATTGATAGAACCGGTTTAATTAATTGAGACTTGCGACTGAGATACATTCAGTGAAGCTAAGCTGAGGGTTATCGATATATTCTCTGTTTCTTCTTCTTCAATTTTTTTCTTTTCTTTATTTTTTTTGTTTTTGTTGTTTGTTGGGAACTCTGGAACTGGCGATCGAATCAAACGACACGGAGATATTAAACTATTTTTTTGCGGTAACCATGAACGCGACCACTACGAGCGGTTGGCGACGCCGACAGCGAAGTCAGCGGCGCGTCATCATAATCACGACGCGGACAAGGACGAGAACGAGAACGAGGACAGGACGAAGCAGCGTCGTCGTTGTCGATGTTGGGCCTTGTTGTTATTTGGGGGTTTTGGAGTCTGGAGTCTGTAGTCTGTAGTCTGTAGTCCGAAGTCTGCAGTCGCCTTTTGGAGTGCGAGTGCCGCCTCTTTTTGCGTTTTTCAAGCAACCGCGTTCGGTATATAATTCTTTTTCTTGGCTTAACATTTACCACGAGAACCAGTAGCAGTGGTTTTTACTTGTGGTATCCCAACAGCGACGTCAACTGCGACTGCAGCGTCAAATACGACGACGCAGCAGCAGCAGCGGCAGCGGCGACAGCGGCAGCGCTGCCGAACCGAAAGCCAATGCCTGGGCCAAAAACCGAAACCGAAACCAAAAACGTCAACTACACCACAAGCAGAAAGGCCGCAACGATGTCTTCAAGTTGGTACCACCGACCAACCGCCCGCCCGCCTCCCCACCAAGCCGCTTCAAGTATTTGGCACCCCATTCTACAAACCCCTAACCCAAGGACTTCTTGCTGGTGGTGAAAAAAAAAGCGCTCAATTTTTGGCACTCACAACACCTTCGCGAGCTGCGTTGGAAATGAATGGGGCACGGGCAGAGGCAGAGCGGCAGGAGCGCCATAAAAGATGAAGATGGAAAAAAAAAAATTGAGTTTATTTTCCGCAGAGCTTCCAGCAGCGACTCGACTTTTTCTATGCAACGATTACAGTTTTCCTGCTTTTCCCTTTTCCATTTTCCATTCGTTTGCTTTACTTTTTTTTCTCAGCTTCTCTTCGGACGCCAGCAACCCCTAAGATGTCTTGGAATTTTTAGCACAAATGTCTTCGACTTTGACTCAAGCGCAAAAAAAAAATGGAAAAGAAAAAGAAAAATCTCAACGCGTGGTAAATAAGGCGCTGCAGGACGGAGACGTCAGGACTCCCCACAGGACCACTCAACCTCAAGATTGCAAGTCCGAGACGGTGGCCAAAAAATGAAACCGGCGCGGCTTTGCGGCGAGCCTCTGCTAACCAAAAGAATGAGACAACAAATAAGATGCCAAGCAGCTTAGAATACTAAAGAGAGACAAAGAATGTTAGGGAGAAAGATTGAGAAAGACAGAGAGAGTGAGAGAGAGTAAGTAGGTGTGACAGAGACAGAGCTAAGCCATAGTGGGTAGTACGGTAAAAATCTTGCGGCTCCCATTTGCGGCCAAAGGAAGAGGCAATATTTTCCATCTAAGCGCTCCAACTGGAGGCCGGAGCGCGCGCCCCCGAATTGGGCGCCTTGAGTGAAAAATTGCAACGGTAACCACATGAGCGTAAGACGTCCCCTCACACACACACACACACACACTTGCACATACCAAAGGATTCGCTGATTCCTTTTTTTCTCTTCTTTTTTTTTTTGTTTTTGTCACCAGGGCGGAGTTTTCTTTATATTCATCATTTCGGCGTCATCGGCATATTAACATTCAACCCTCCTACATTTTGCGGTTTTAGTATGTAGCGCAAACATGATGGAGGGGAAAGGGCTGCTGCTACTGCTTGTGGTGTGGTGTCCTGGTGGTAGTCCTACTGGTGGTGATGGTGGTGGAATGTATTGTCGGTCAGCGGTTGCGCACCAAACATATCGAAGGGTGTGTGGTTGGCATAATGAAACCGCAAGAATTATTACACGCTGCGGTCGATTACTATATCAAAATTCTAATCCAGCCGCCAGCCGCCAGCCGTCATCCTTCAGCTCAATAGCCAACCAAACAGCGTCCCTCCTGAGCCAATGGGTGAACGTATTGCTTGAATATTATTTTAAAAATGGTGGGTACACTTGTAAAAGTGTTTTTGGAACCTGTTTCTAATATTTAACCATAGTTTCTTTGTCAGAATAAAATAAAAAAATTTATATTTTATATAGCTGAATTATGGGTTTTAATTTTTTTAAATCATTTTAAAAATGGTGGGTACATTGCAAAAGTGTTTCTGGAACCTGTTTCTAATATTTATCAATTGTTTCTTTTGTCAGAATAAAAAAAAATATATATATATATATTTTATATAGCTGAATTATGGGTTTTAATTTTATTTATTTTTTTTATACTTTTTCTTCGCTTTTAAGTGTTATTTTTTAGTATTAATTATTTTTCTTAGGCTGTATTATTTAATAGAAAAGGCTAAGCTATCATTATGTCACTTGTAAATCCTTAAAATTTAAGTAAGTAAAAAAATTGAATCGAATTTTATTTAGCTAACGCATTTCTTAAAACGTTGCAGACAATTTCCAACAAATGATTTTAATTTTAAATTTAACACATTTTTAAAAAGTTTTCTTTTCTATAATATTTTATTTTTTTTATTTTTCTTTAAATATAAATCGCCAAAAAAAAAAAATTTTTTCGTAAATATATCGAAAATATAATTAAACGAAACTGTTACGATTACTGCAAAACTTTTATATATGTTTTATAAAGCTTAATAAACATTTTAAGTTTACCATATTTTATTTAATTTATTTAATCATCTAAAGAAATGCAGCTGTGTATAAAATGTTATCTTTTAATTATGGTAAGCTTTTATTTTCTTCAAAAATATTTTTGCAAGTGAGTGAAAACTGAACAGATTTTATTGTTAATAGTTTCTTATAGCATATTTCACATATAGAATATTTTTTGGAATTTTAGTTTAATTAACTTGGGCTTAATTAAAAGTGGCAACAGAACATACAAGTTATAATATCAGAAATTAAAAATATTTAAATGTAAAGTTATACATCATTAAAATCAGGAAAGAACACTTTTAGCCTTTTTACACTACGAGTCTACGAATGTCTGTTTACACTACACACTTCAGCATTGGATCAGCTGTTTTTTGTTTTGATTTAACAGATGTGTGAACTTTACATATGAATACAAAGCTGAGTGAATTTGGCATTTAAGCAATATAAGCTAAAATGGATAATATTATGCTAATAATAATGAACTTTGTTAAAAATTTAAACGCCATTTTTTTTGCAAATATTAAAAAAATAAAGAGGAGGAGGCCAATATGATGAAAGAATTTCAAACCATGCCTATTCGCACTCCCCGAGCTCGTGCTATTCAAAATTTATCAGCAAAATTTCAAGATTACCAGACTCAAAAAAATGCTATCATGTTGAAATTTGTAATCATAGATAAAATCGTGAAACAACAAAAACAACACGTAAAAAAGGCGCATTTACACAGTGCTTTTTCAGCATTTTTCAAAAATACTTAATGCTACCTAGTGTAAAAAGGCAATGAAATTAAAATTTTAGAAGTCAGAAAAATTTTATTCGACACGAATACCAAATAATTAAGTAATGCAAAAAAATGTTACAATAACGTTTTATACTAATTTTAATGAAAAAAATTCAATTAAAATAGAATTTAAAATTCCATATTTTTGTAATTTTTTTAATTGCAAAATATGTGAGTATTTTACAATAAATTTCGAAATATTAATTTTTTTTTTTAGTTTTTTAAGAAAAATCAGTCTAGATGGCAATCCTAGAACGTTAATGTTTTTTCATGCTTGTTGTGTATTTCAGGCATTATAATTACTAATTGTTTAAAGAAAGAAAAAAACAAGAGTTAACATCTTACAAAGGTTTAAAACCAACCAGAGGTCGCTTACTTTCTAGGCGAAGTTCACAAATAAAAAAAATTAAAAAAATTATGAAGCTATACAATTTTTTTCTAGAATAAATAAAAGAAGGTATACCACTAAATAAATAAACGATGTTTAAGGCAGAACAAAGCTCTTCGAACTCGTATATACTTATGAATATAAATGTTTTGTGTATTTATCATTAGTTGCCCACAAAATTGTATACATATATGTGGTAGGGTTGGTATGCCAGAATCCTTTGGCTGGACACGTTCTAAGCGCCTTGAAGCGGGCCAATTAAAACATAACCAAAATGTGAGATTCAAGACAAGCAAATAAACTAGAAGTATGCTTAAATTAGAGTAGAAAGGGGCAAGTTGCATTGACGGGGGGTGGCAAATGAAGACCGCGAAGCGACACCCCGACAAAAGGCGACGGAGCGACAATTATGTGCAGAAAAACAACAAGTAATGTTGCAACAAAAAATAAATAAAATAAAAAAAGCATTGCAACTGGCAAAGAGTATACTCAGTTTTTAAGAAAATGAAAAAAGGCAAGATTAAGAAAAATATAAATATTTAATATAATAGCTAAATTGCTATATCTTGGCCTTTTATTTATAGTTTAATACGACCAATAAAAATGCATTTTGAGACTTTGTTAAAGCATTATTATGAATCAGATGCTAATTCATTTAAATATTTTTTTAAATTTTACTAAAATCTATTTTTTAAAAGCTTAGTAAAAAAAATAATTTTTCTTCTGTATTGGAATAAATATTGGAATAACAAATTGGTTAACAAATATTGAAATATATATACACAAATAGCTTATCTTAATCTGATATGTGTAATTGAACAATTTGTAGAGCTACGAGTATATGATGGCTTTTTATTTGCTGTATTAATGTTTCATTTGCGTTAAATAAATTTTTAAGTGCGATCATTACCTCAAAATGTACTATGGAAATTTATGTCACGTAACATTTTATACTAAGACTTGTAAAAAAACAAACTGAAAAGGGTTTTTAAATAAAATAGCCTGCAAAATTAACTTACATTATTCGTTACATTACTAAAAAAAAATTTTATACAATAAAGCTTGCACACTTCGCAGAGTTTTGCGCTTTTACAACTTGAAGTCGAAACTGGCTTCTATTTTTGTCACGTAACGCTACGGCTATTTGTTGCTTATATCTTTTAATCGGAAAGTACGAATATTTTCATCTCTTTTACTAAATATAGTAAAACTGAATTGCTACTCAGATTTAAAAAAAAAAACTTTTTAAAATTTAGACTTTGTTTTTAGCTTTTTTTTACATTTAGGCTTACGATTGTCACGTTACGCAATTCTGAAAATGCCCATATTTAAATTTATAAAAATATAAAATATTCCATTAAAAAGAAAACTTTTAAAAAATTATTTATTTATTTAAAAAATATATTTTTGACATTTGACGGCTTAAACTTTACTCGACAACTTTGCTGACTTTATTATTTTGATCTTTTGAGTAAGTAAGAAAGTTTCTTGAAATCAAATCAAAAATCTTTATAACAAATTTGGTTTTTTTTATTGGTCGAATAACTCAAATAAAATTTGGGTGATTTCAATTGTACAAATATGAAGAAACAGATATTTTCTTAACTTTTGGAATGTAGTAGGAAAAGTGAAAAAATTTTGTCTGCATTAAAACATCATTCATTAATTACTAAGAAACTAAGAAACCCCTAACCCAATATACACATTTTGCGCTGGAAAAACAGAGTATTAAAACAAAAAAAAAACAAAAGTAGAAACTGTTGACTGGTGTTGCACTTAAGGCGCCGCCGTTTGGGGCAAGCCGTTGAAACAACAGAATAACAAAAGCAAAATCCTTGCCTGAAAAGATTTTGTGCAAATAATTTAAGAGGCAGTAAAAAGTAAACGAATAAATGGGGTACGGTGTAGGGTGAATAGGGGTCTACTAGGTGGTTAAGGGTGGCCAGTCAGCCAGCCAGCCAGCCAGCCGGTAAAGCGATGACAAGCGACAAAATCTGTCGTCTGTTGACGGCTGCTCTGGTAGCTTTTGTGTGTTGATTTTTCTTTTAATTGTTGCGGATTTGCATTCTGACACATTTGTCAACCTCAACCTCAGCGTCGCGTAACTTTCGGGCAGCTACAATAAAAGGGTTGCCTACAAAATGCCTTCAGGATGTCGCCATTGGAACAGGAGAAGGGAAAGAGGCGTGGGCACACAACAACAGCAACAACAACAACACTATAAACCTCGTTTGCACAGGTTGTATGAGTAACGTTTATTATTTATTAGCTGACATGTGTCTATGTGTGAGTGTTTGCGTGTGTGTGACAACAGGATGAGGCCGTAAGCCCGTTGGGATAATAATAAACGCCAGGGCCAAGTCATTTGTCAGAGAGACGCCTACAATCAACCAGTGTGTGTGTGTGTGTATCTTTTGAGTGACATGTGTCAAAACTGAAAAACTACGCGAATTTATGTCAAATACCCTTGTCAGCGCGTTTCAAGTGCAACACAACACTCAAGTGTATGCGTGAGAAGAAAGGTAAAAGAAGAGGGAGAGCAGCTGAAGGCGGGTCACAAAGAGGCGTGACGACGCGTACGTTAAAATGTCGAATGAATACTCGGAAAGCTGAGAATCATATGCCTCAATAAAACAAGAAAGTAGTGGCCATCTTTGCCACGTCGAAGCTTATATCCTTGCAATGGTCTTTTAAGAAAATTTTGAATACTCGACCGATTATTCCTATGGCAGTCATATAATATAGTTTTCTAAATTTTATTCGAACTTCAGCAGAGTGTACAGAACAAATTTCTAAATCGATATCCTAAAATTGTTTTGATATCTTTATCTTATCTTATATATCTTTGATATCTTAAAAATCAAAGAAGTTTTGCATACAAACACTTTTCATGAAAATCAAGTGTCTCCGATTGTTCCTATGGTAGCTGTATGATATAGTAGTCCGATCGCGCTGTTTTTGACATACAAACTACATACAATAACAGACTTTATCTGTGATATGTTTCATCAAAATAGCTCAAAGATAAAGCAAAGAAGTAAGCATAGTAACAGACGGACAGACAGACAGATATTATAATAATTATAATATTATATTTAATTTAACTGTAGCGTCACATTCAACAGGATTTGTGAATGTCGAGGTTGGGAAACGTTCATTATCCAGCCGTGCCCGCAAGTTAATGGGTGAGAATGTAGAGATTAATGGGAATATGAATTATCCAACACCAGAGCCCATGGTGATGCCAGGGCGTGAACTGCGTGAACAGCAGCATTTCATAGGTAAGTGATGCCCAGACTTAATAAATAAATCAAATCATATATTGTTAATTCATTTATATATATTTAATATATATTTCGCAGTCATGGTATAGTTATATTGCTATCAGATCTGTTAATAGATCTGAATTTTACCTGCCTATTTGTATTTGTAACTTCTTTTGAATTTGAACTGCCTGAAAACATTCTTACCTGCCTTGGTAATCGATATATTGTACTCAATTCTGATCGGCTACTTGAGCAGATCGATTGTATCTGATTGTTATAATCAAAAAAAAGCCAGAAAGAAATGGCTTTCTTCGGCACTCCAAAGCTATAAGCCCTTGCAATGGTCTTCTAAGAAAATTTTGAATACTTTTGCATAGAATAACTAATTTTTGACCTAATTGTTCCTATGGCACCTATATGATATAGAGTTCCGATTCTAATCAAACTTGGTCAGATTATACAAATCGTAATTCTTAATCGAGCTGTTGAGTTTGATTTTAATATCTTGAAAAACAAAAAAGTTTTCAGACAAGCTTCCTTCGACCAATTGTTCCTAATGGAGCTATATAATATAGTGATTCGATTTTGATGAAACTTTATTAGATTATTCAAAACATTATTCTACATCGACCTGCCAAGTTAGTTTTGATATCTTGAAAAACAATTTTTTGGACCGATCGTTCTTATGGCAGCTATATGTTATCGTGAACCGATCCGGCTAATTCTGATATATGTACTGATTGCAACAGAAAGAAACATCTGTGCCAAATTTCATCAAAATAGTTCAAAAACTGTGAGGCTAGTTTGCATTGAAACAGACAGACGGGCAGACGGACATGGTCATGGCTATGCCGGCTCAGTTTGTTATGCTAATCAAGAATATATACTTTATGGAGTTAAAAAACTCTCCTTCTATGCGTTACACACGTCGTGACAATATATAATACCGCTTAAAAAAAAAAAAGGAGTTAAAAAAGTTGAAGTGTTGTACCCACTTAATACATGAAACGGAAATTATTGTCAGACACTCTACAGTTTGATAAATTGTGCCATCAAATAAGAGATCTTAAAAGCCATCAATGGCAATCTGTGTTCAAAATGCATTGAACGTGTTTATGACTTTAAAAACTATTTTAAAAAATCTGCAAATTCACTGACTAGCCGATAGATTGCTTTATCAAGGCATTAACTGTTATCGATAACTAGCGTAGACATTCGGCATTACCATCCACGAGCATCTGTATTACCCTACACTAGTCACGTCGATGTTTATTGACAATCGATTAATTCTCTAGCATCAAATCATTCCATTCACAAATCACTGGTTACTTCACAGGTTACAATTCACTGGTTACTTCACGAGCTATTCTTCACTAGCTACAGTGCCGCACTATACCATACTGGAGGGATAATGCACTTCTATTAATGCTGTGTTTTGCTTAAAAGCTAAATATTCTGTTCAAAATTCAGAGCATGGAAAACAATTTAAGCTATCTTAACCCTTCTTCTAAAAAAAAACTGATACTTTCAACCTAACGTTCCAATTGGAGCTAGTCTAAAATCAAAAAAGTTGGTCATACAATAAAATTGTCAAACGATTGTTTACCTATGGGACCTACAAGATATAGTGGTTAAATTTTGATCAAATTTGGGCAGATTTCTCAATTTCAATTTTCTGTTGAGTTTAGTTTTGATATCTTGAAAATAAAAAACGTTTTCCTGCATGTAATTTTATTCAAATTTTGTCATATTTTAAAGATAATAATAGTAAATCAAACTGATTAGCTTAATTATCAGTATTGGACTATATGAGAAAAAACGATCTTGTATTTATAATAACATTTTCGATATATAAAAAAAATATATATATAAAAATAAAATTGAAAAAATTCGACTGTTTGAACTCTGTGCATGGTTGAGATGTTGATAAAGCCGAGTGAAAAAGTGGCAATCGATAAGATATCGATAAGCAACTCTCCCTTCTAAGCGACGCCAAAAAATAAGCACACCGCAAAAACACAAAAAAATAGGTTTTTTTTAATTTTTTATTTTGTTATATTATATATTTAAAATTAAAAAAGCACAATGGCTAACTTGCCGAACAAACCAAACAGATTGGAGCCTGGCGATGTGTTGACAGACTTCTTAAACGAAAAGTGGCACATTGAAGCGTTAATTGGACGCGGTGCTTGTGGTGAAGTCTATGCAGCCATTCATGACGGATTGGAAAAAACTACCGCTGTCATAAAAGTTGTAAGTACTTAGTAGATGCAATTAGTTCAGGGTATTTCTTACGGTTTTTCTTTTGTAGGAGAAATATCACAGTTATACGCTGTCAGCCGAGGAACATTTTTATTCAGAAAATGTGACTCTCGATGATATCAATGATTTTAAAAGACAGCGTGGTCTCACCTGGCTGGGCATACCACATTTGCTAGGACATGGCGTTGCAGAATCGAAAGGTGTAAAACATAGTTTTCTTGTGTTGCCCCGCTATGGAACCGACTTAAATAAATTGTTAAATGCAAATGGATTCCTTTTCCCGGCACCTACGGTTTATCGCGTGGGCATACAGATGCTGGACGTATTAGAATTTATACACGGCACTGGCCATGTCCATGCTGATCTTAAGGCATCCAACATTGTGGTTGGTGGACACAAGAACGGTAAAGGTCAGACGTATCTGGTTGACTTTGGCCTGGTAACTAAATATGTAACCGGTGATTTGAAGGAGGGTGAAAGTAAGCACTTTGGGACTACATCGTATATGTCGCGCGATTTACATGAGGGCAAACCCTCGCGCCGTGGAGATCTTGAAATTCTTGGCTACAATATGATTGAATGGTTGGGCGTACACCTACCCTGGATGTATATGGACAAGCCAGACGTTAAGATGGCCAAAGACACATTTATGGCGGATCTAGATGCCTCCCTAAATTCGATCTTCCCTAACGGCGTGCCCGAATCAATTGCCGGCTTAATGGAGCATGTTATTCAATTAGAATTAAACGAAGCACCCGACTATAACAAATGTCGAGCTTTATTCCTTGAGGGCTTAAAAAAAATGAAAGTGAATAATTCTGGTGACTTGCAGTTTGGTACTAACGATTTAAATTTAATCCCAGCCGGCTCAGGGTCCTCATCTAATGAGGAAACAGACAGCGACGAGGATCAGAAGGACGATCCGGACTACAAGCCAAGCAAGAAGCTAAAAGTTAATTGTCCAAAGGTGTTGCCAAGGCGCAAAGTGGCCAAGAAACCAATTTTAATTTATCCCAAACGAAACGGCGCCCCAAGGCCCATTGGACCCAAGCAAGTTAGGGTCTAATGACTGAAAGACATCAATGTAAAAATATATAATAAATTTAAATTTTTATACATATTTATATTTATTCTTGATAAACAATGTAAATTCATTTTGCGCATGTTTTACAGACAACACTGAGAAATAAATGATATTCATAAATATTACGAAACTAAAAAAGAAATGATTATCTTTGACGAATTTATTTACTCTTGTAATGGTCTCCTTAAAATCAATAAGAATTATGAGTTTAAAAATATCACAGCGGAAAAAAAGTTATTTAGATAAATGGGAAAATCTTAGATATCAATTATAAAAATTAATTTTAACTCTTTTATATAAAAAAAATTAAAAATAAAAGCTATTTTTTATACTTTTAGGATCATGTTATATATCATATGAATGGTATTGAACCTCACATCGTGTTTTTAATTTTTGCTAATACAGCAGCTGGTTAAAAATATATGTACATTCAATATTTATTTTTAATTATTATTATAAAAATTAAAAAATAATTTTTATTTTGAAATAAGATTTTTTTTCAACTTTTTACTAATTTTTTTTTTTTGTATAATTTTTTCTTTTTTAAATATAACCGATTCTGTCTCTGGTTTCTCATCGTGACAAATTTATAATTAAAGTGAGTAGAATATTGAAAAAAATTTACTTGGATGAGATATTAATGTTATGGTCATAATATTATAAGTCCAATTCAGATTGCAATGCGACTTCTTCTCGCCAAAATACAATCTGTCTGGAAAACATTTAGTTTTCCACAAAAAATAATGACAGCTTTATTATTGACCTTATGTTCAACAAAATTCTTAATTTAATTAACATATTTGATAAAACATAATTTGAGTTCCTAAATTACTTTATTTGGTCTATAAATATACAGTCTATTTAATAAATTAAACGTAACTATTATGAGTCTAAAGCGCAGCTGTTGAATCTGCACAACTTGTCACGATATGAAACTAGATCTTATGAGGGTTGTTTCCGAGAAATTCGCAAATTTATTTTGCAAGTACATGTAAGGTTATAAAAAAGAAGAACAGAAAAAAAACCAAATTGCCTTTGATCAATGAAAACAAATCATAAAACGCGGTTTACAGCTCCCATGTGTGTAATCGCTGACGTTTAACATTTTGGGCTTCTTTAAGGCTTTATGACTGGCACGTGAGGGTTGCAAAACACTAACAAAAAAATTGTATATATAAAAAAAACAACTAAAGTAATCTACAAAAAAAAAAAATATATATATATATATATGTAGAAGGAACAACCTCTTTCACACACTCGCCTTGTAAACATGCGCCATGGGAATTTATATTTAAGTTAAGTTAACAATTTTAAAAAATGTAAAACGAATTGAGTCTTCGTTTTGATTTTAGCAATTTATACAACCCAAATGGCTTTTAGACTCTTGTACAGCTTGAAGTCTTGGATTACTGATTAGATTTTCAAGAAGATTGTAAATTTATAAGATCTTAAAATTGTATGATATCAATGTAGAAACTGTTGAAAAAAATTGAAAAATAGTTGCAATAACTTGTAATGGCTATGTCTTATGTACTCTTATTATATACAAATTTCCTGTCATTTTAGTTGAGCTTTATACTCTTGTCAGTTCAATGAAAACCAGTTTTGTCCTAACTTTAGTTCCTTCTATAATATTCGAATAGATACTATCACTATCATTTATCATTATCAAATTATTCAAATTTATACACAAATGCAACCAATTCTTATTCTGTACAGTTCAACATTGGTAAGCTAAAATACTTATATTATATACATTTATCTATAATACATAAATAACGCTTTAACAAAAATTTAAATTAAACTTCATCAACTTATACATATTGGATTTATGAACATTGAAATATAATACTTAATTAGACTTCTAAAAAATAATAATACTTTAAACATAACAAAATTTTTACAGTATAAAATATAGCTTTTTTTTTGTATCTGTCGCAATTTGTGATGGATCATGGATCAGTCAAAGTGCAAAAATTCCTCAGTTTGTTTCTTAAATTCAGCCTCCATATTTTTCACGAGCAACTCCTCTTCCAAACACATTTTCTCATATGCTGCCTTCTTGGCCTCCTCCTCACGTTTGCGACGCAACAGTTCCCAATAGGATACTTCGGGATTATATGCCGATTTATATTTGGGTGTCGTCCTAGCAGTCTGGGGCAACAGCCACTTGGACACTGGACGTACGTAATATCCATCTCCAGTGCCACCGTTAGTCACTTGCAACTGTGCCGGATCAGATGTCAAATATGTATCATAATTGGCTAAAGAAATTGAAAATAATTTTATTTTAAATTCTTACATATTTTTATGAATAGTTTTTGTTAATTTGATACCCTTGCAAAGAAGGGTATTATAATTTTGTCTAGATATATAAATAACATAGAAAGAGACGTCTCTGACCCCATAAAGTACATATATATATATTCTTGAACAGGACGACGAGCTGTCTGTTTCTATGCTTACTTTTTGGCTTTATTTTTAAGCTATCTTAATGAAACATGGCACAGATAAAGTCTGTTATTGTATGTAGTTTGTATGTCAAAAACAGCGCGATCGGACTACTATATCATATAGCTGCCACAGGAACAATCGGAGGCACTTCATTTTCATAAAAAGAGTTTGTATGAAAAACCTTTTTGTTCTTTAAGATATCGAAACCAAACTCGGCACATCAATGTATATTTAGAATTTGCCCAATCTGACCGTTTGAACAGAATCGGATAACTTTATTATAAAGCTGCCATAGGAACAATTGGGTAAAAAATTAGTTATTCTATGCAAAAGTATTTAAAATTTTCTTAGAAGACGATTGCAAATGTGTATAGCTTCGGCGAGCCGAAGAAAGCCGTTAATTTCTTTCTTTTTTTGATTATAACAATCAAATACAATCGATCTGTCCAGGTAGCCGATCAGAATTGAGTACAATATATCGATTACCAAGGCAGGTAAGAATGTTTTCTGGCAGTTAAAATTCAAAAGAAGTTACCTTATACAAAAACGCAGGTAAAATTGAAATCTATTAACAGATCTGATAGCAATATAACTTTACCATGACTTTGTAATATAATTAAAATATATATATAAATGAATTGACAATATATGATTTGATTTATTTATTAAATCTGGGCATCACTTACCTATGAAATGCTGCTGTTCACGCAGTTCACGCCCTGGCATCACCATGGGCTCTGGTGTTGGATAATTCATATTCCCATTAATCTCTACATTCTCACCCATTAACTTGCGGGCACGGCTGGATAATGAACGTTTCCCAACCTCGACATCCACAAATCCTGTTGGATGTGGCGCTACAGTTAAGTGAACTATAATATTTAGTAGAGATTTAGAAAAGAGTCTGGAATACTTACGCAATGTTGGATCCATGGCGCGTTGATTGGAGTCCAGGGGATCCCATAATTGACGTAAGTTGCGAATTGTTACCCAATGCACCTGATGAACGTATTGGGTTGGGATATTTGATGAAATTGTCTGCCAGCCAGCTGATGTGTAGGTATTTTGACTTTGGTGATCACAATTATTCAACCACACCTGTTGCTCCATGTGGCCATTTGGCATATAATTTATATTCGTTCCATAGGGCTGCTGTTGCTCCCAGCTATATATCGAATTCTGGGCCTGATTTGCTTGTGACGCTGCCATTTGTTCCAGTTGTGCTGGCATAAAGCACATTTGCATTCGTGGATGATAGTTGGACACCTGCATATTCTGTCCGGGATTCAGATTATCGTATCCAGTCATTGATGGATTCACTACGGGCTGTGGAGCGCCAAACGCATGTCGCATATTAAATGGGCAACCCCTTAACATATAAATCTCGTGTTGTTGTAGACGTGTTGAATAGCAGTTCCATTGATTATTTAATCCGTAAAATGTTCGCTGATCGGTAATTGAAAGTGTCCTTTTTGGCCAATTACCAATGTTGAATTGAATGTTGTCCGGTGTATGCTTTGGCGCCTGCGCCGTAGTCTTTAGCACTTGCGGCGTAGATTTAACAGGTTCATTGTCAGTATTCATTGCCGGTTCTGGTGAAGATGTGTTAATCTGTGTTAATGAATATGAAATCGATTATTATGATGACAACTTTGAGAATTTAGCTTGACTTTGCTTTATTGACAAAATTGTAGTTGGTTCGATTGCTGGCGTTGCACAACACTGTAAAATGGGCGGCAGAATTACTATCGATAATGCGCAGGAATATTATCGAAAGGCTAACATGACTATCGATGGCTAAAATTATATAATTTATCTAGCAGTGACTGAAACAAAAATCAAATGTGATTAGTTATTTGATTTAGAACGCACAAAATAAACGATTTGCAGCCACAGTTTTAATGGTATTGCTTTGATTTTTGGCATACTTAATTGAGACACCAAAGTTAATCAAGGAAGAGCTAAATACACCTAGAAAAAAACTCTTATTACCAGGCTCCCGAAATTGTGACTCGAACTGTAGACTGAAACGTTATAAACTAAGTTTACTCGATTTGTCTTACTTTGATTTCATTATACCCTTGCAAATGCGTATTATAATTTTGTTACGAAATATGTAATGCAGCGAAGGAGACCTCTCCGACCCCATAAAGCACATATATTCTTGATCAGGACGGCAAGCTGAGTCACGTCCGTCAGTTTGTTTCTATGCAATCTTTTTCACTTTTTCTTTGAGCTATCTTGATGAAACTTGGCATTTGTAGCTCCCATAGGAGCAATCGGTCCAAAAAAATATCTTCAAAATATTTAAACCAAACTTGGCCGATCAATGCAAAATTTTGTTCCAAAAAGTCTTACCAAGTTTAATTAAAATCGCATCACTTTATCATAGGAACAGTCGGTCGGAAAAGTGCTTGTGTGACAAACTTTTTTATTTTTCAATGCATCGATATAAAAACTCAGCAACTCGGTGTAGTATTATAACACTGTGAAAGTCGGAAAAAAAGGAAAGGAATTTGGGGCCTTTTAAATCGAACTGCATCATTAGTTTTTCGCGCTATCACGATGGTTTCATACAAAATTTTTTTTTTAAGTTTTCGGTTATATGGGCATTTTTTCACAGGTACCACATTTTTCGTTGATCTATAAATCTGTTGGGGTTGGTTCTTTTGAAAAACCTGCTGTGGCAAAGTTGTCCTATATAGTCCAAAGTGCATCTCTTATGAACACACCAAACCTTAAAAGTGAGGTCCTGTAGGTGCTTTTGGCTAAAATAATGGAAAATTCGAAATCAGACAGCCACTTCTTAGGCTCTTGGGGGAAAAATAAGTAATTCTATGAAAATTGTTTTTGTTTTTCAAAATATCAAAGTCCAATTTACCAGATCGATGGCTTATTATGATCTACACTATCTGGCCAAATTTCAATAAAATCGGATTGTAATTTGTACAATCTAAACAAGTTTAATCAAAATCTGTGTACTATATCTTCTAGTTCCCATAGCAACGTTCGGTCGAATAATTAAATTTTTTGGAAGCCCATTTCAGGGGTATATATATTATATTTTAGAATTAAATTAAAAATACATTTCCTTTCCGGTTGTCCGTTTCAAGGACCTACAATTATTTTTAGCCAGTTTGCCAACTTGGTGCAAAAGCATAATATCTTTAGTTTTTTTCAAAGAAAATGAAAATCCATAAAAAAGAAAGAAACTTAAGTGCAAACTTCGTTGACTTGATTGTTGCGTGCAGTGCATAGTTAAAACCCATATTTGTTTTAATGGTCAAACACGGACACAGGACACAGGACACACACATGAACAGCGACAATAACCGTAAGGATAAGGATAATAATAAGTGACTAAGTGAGTGAGTAAGTGAGTGAACACGGCGTCAGATAACGATAAAGTAAATAATGACCAAGCCCCCCAAGCGGGTCTGAGGAATATAAAAAACGGCAAAGACTAAGGGGGGTGGGGGGACAAGGTAGCATAGAAAACGTGCTCGATATTCAATAACCACACCGAACTTGCAGGACAACCGGACTTGGTGTCTCTAGGATATTGACGGGGTTACGACGTTGCATACATTCTGACAGGCGCAGGCGGAAAAATTGAATTGAACATTTCCGGGCCGACGCTGATGGCAACCGTATGGACCGGACCGGACCGGACCGGATCGGGCGGGGGTACAATGACAGGACACCAAGGACACAGCCCATTGGCATGTCCATGACTGACCCATTCAATTAAGCATGAAAAAAATGACCTGAACACGATGGTTGGTTGGTTGGGTTCGCTACCCGGTCGGCCTACGTGCCATGATAGTCCGGCTGTTCATAAAAAAAAAAAACAATAATAAAAAGGACATCACATGCGAGGACGAGCTGTAGCACTTAAGGAGCCAGCGGCAACGACGAACGCTGCCCGCAACAAAACACGCATCACTTGTCACACATACTTAGCAGTCCAGCAGCCCGAGAGAGACGGCGAGAGACGGAGGAAGAGAGAGAATGATACCAATAACGCGCCCAAAAGGACTCACTTATTGTCATGTCCTGGTGTTGTTATTGAGGTGTAATACAATTTTTTCCATGATACCCATAACAATGCCAAAGCGATGGCGTATGGAGAAAACAAAAAAAACAAAAAAAAAACGATACAAAAGTAAATAAATAAAATAAAATGAAAACGCCATGCCGACACAATCAGAAAGGATAACGAGCCGGCGTCGTCCTGGTCACATATGGCGGTATTAGTTTTAGCAACAATAGCTGACTGGCTGCGGGTTCAAGGGGGGGGTCCTGCTTAACGTGGCAGGGGCGTAGTGCATTGAGATTGTGTCCGGGCATCGCATAAACTTGCAATTGAGCCAATTTGTAAAGTGCGGCAAGCCCATTAACGAGCTGAGGCAGCGCATAACTACTCGTTACAGGACTCGCAGGACAATGGACCAGTGCTGCCAATCGAATGTCAGCACCTGCGTCATAAGGCAACAACGTTGGCCCGGAGGGGACATTTTGACGTGACAGACCCAAGCAGAAACTTTGCGGCGCGTATCCTTTTTTTTTTGGTTTATTTTTATTTTACTTTTTTTTGTTACTCCTATTATTGTTGTTGTTGTTTTGGATGCAAGAAAATGACGACTACTTTGCATTACAAGCGCCCACATTAAAATTAAAATAAAGTTCCATCTGCTGGCGATTCGGGACGAACTGGAATGGGTGGTGAGATTTTGCCTTTTTGTGCTTAACTACAAATAAATCTAAAACTCGCACATTCCTCAAAGCCTCGAGACACAGCGCGACTGATGGATATGGCCAGGATACACACACACACACACATACAATGATACGGGTTGGCCACAGTTGGGCAACATGCCCACATGCATTATGCATATGCTTAAGCATACACACATACACATAAGTATATATATAATAAATATATACATATATATATATATATATATATCCTTTTGGTGCTTTTAATGCTCTAACAAAGACACTGAAAATATAATCACTTCTCTTGCAACACACAGTGTATAAAGGTTCTATATACTGAAAAATCAAATAATCCAAAATATTATGTTATAATATAGTGTATAATTGAATAATATAATAACATTGATTTAAAAAGAATCCAGCTAAAGTTAGCGAGTTGAAAAATTAAAAACAAACTTTCTTTTTTATTACATATCAACAATTTGTCTTACGATATTAAAGATTTTTTTAAAAATAGTTTGCGATTTTTGTTTTATAATATGTACATAAAATTTTAAGAAAATCATTTTTTTCTTTTTAAAATTATTATTAGAGTTTATGTTATAGTAATTTAAAACGTACAAATGTTAATTTTTTAATAAATGTGAATCTGAAAAAATTATAAGTAAATATTGAAAACTTTATATTTGAAATTATTTTCCATTAAATATTACATTTAAATTCGCAGATTTCTTAATTTTTCTAGATACTGTCAAACGCTGCTTCCATTAGCGATCACAGGTTTTTCTTAAGTATAGAAATTAAAAAAAAAAAATTAAGCTAAAAAAAAAAATAATTTTTTTTTTCTTTTTTTTTCAATTAAAATAAATTAATGTCTTGTACCCAAACTAGAAAATGTGTAAAATAAGTAATAATAGTTATAATTCATATATTTTTCTTGTTGTGTTGTTTCCTTGTGCTCAAGTAGCGTATTAAAAGTTCGACTAATAAAGCAATAATAGCGCTCTTTAAATTTTTCAATTCTCTGCTCTACTTCTGTTAAATATTTCTCTGTATACCGCGTAGCCATTAAATAATAAAAAGTTGTATGAGAAAATTGGGAAAATATATAATAATGTCAGACAGTATCAGTACAGTCTATGCGTATGAACAAGGCTATAGCAGCTATAGTTAATTTAGAAAATATGTAGGCTTTAATAAACCATATGTTATACATAAAAAGAAGGAACAATTTTTGAAATTTTTGAAATTTTTACTTTTAGTAAAAGAAAATATATATTTTTATATGATCTAAATACGTAATCATTTTTAATATTATAAGCCAAACAATTGCAGGGTATCTGCTAGCACCTACCACTAACGTTTGCATACACTTTTTATTTTTTTTTTTTGTTGCTGTCAAAGACTTTAAAACAAGGCGCAGGATACAAAAACAGAATAAAGTATGCAAAAAGTTAAAACAAAAAGCGTCGAGCACAAAGGATGCTACAATAATATCCTTAAGCTACAAATGCAACATGAATTTGTCTTTGCTCGACCCGAGCCAGAGATGGCGGAGTCCGAGTCCGAGTTCGAGTTCGAGTCCAAGTCAGAGTGTGGCCAAAACAAGCGCCCTACCATCCATCCATTCCTCCAGACACCCACTTATCCCGCACTCAACAATATTGTTTTGCTGTTGCTTTTTCTTCGAGTTGCCTTGGCAAAAAACAAAAACAAAAAACAAAAAAAAAAAAAAATAAAGGATACTCGAACTTTTACAAATGCATGCACATTAGAGCGCCAACCCAGGCGTGTGTGTGTGTGTGTGTGTGTATGGAAAGTAATCTTGTGCGTATCATGTGAATTCTACATATGTCCTGTTTCTGTTTCTGTTCCCATTCGCATTCGAATTGCTTTCCGACCCAACTTGACGTCCTTTGGTCCTTTTTGCTGCCTTTGCTTCGACACTTATTTTAATTTATTTCATTTTCATTTATATAAGCTTCAAATGTCCTTTGTGTGCGTTGAGAGATACAGAGAGAGAGAGAAAGAGAAAGAGATTCTCTACTCTCTGGCTCTTATTTTGTCGCTTATATGCATGTTTGTAATTAAATAAAAATGAATTTTAAGCAACTTTAAAAACATATACCATGTATGTGTATACTATAAAAAATTGTCGTCGCATCCTGCAGATATTTTCACAAGCTTTTATTTTAATTGCACATTTGAAATTAATATAAAAGTTGTTGGCAAAAATTATTAAATAGTAGCATTAACTTGTATTTAACATACTCTAGAATGTGCTAATAAAACTTTAAATCGATAAATTTTACAGCGATATATTAAAAAACAAGAAAACCTTTTCGATCTATTTACGATCCAAATTTAATAATATTTTTGACAATTTTTTAGTTAAACAATGTTCAGCTTAAATATATATGTACATATATCTATTAAAACTCTTTAAAAAATATTTTATTAAATCTTAAATTTATACAAATTTGGTTTAAGGAAACTTGAAAAAATTCTTATTTTATCTTTAACAAATTCATATTACAACAATAATGGTATTTTAAATATTCTAACCTATTCGCAGAATCAAGTTTAACTAAACAATTAGAAATACTTAGTACCTATTTTAGCTATAAATATATTTAATAATAACAATTACCCACAAGTATATGCCTAACTCGATAAAAAGGAATTAATATCTTATTCTATGTAACTGAACATTATTCAACTTAAATTCTTTATAAACTTTTTAACATAAATTAGATTGAATCTTCATAAACTTATACATATTTAATTTAAGAAACCTCAAAATAATATCTAAATAGTCTTCTAAAAACAAAACTAAATTCGTAATTTTGTTCGTTACTAAAAAACCTAACATTACTTTTACAACATAAAATATAGTTTTTCTTTGGTAACTGTCGAAATTTGTGATGGATCATGGATCAGTCAAAGTGCAAAAATTCCTCAGTTTGTTTCTTAAATTCAGCCTCCATATTTTTCACGAGCAACTCCTCTTCCAAACACATTTTCTCATATGCTGCCTTCTTGGCCTCCTCCTCACGTTTGCGACGCAACAGTTCCCAATAGGATACTTCGGGATTATATGCCGATTTATATTTGGGTGTCGTCCTAGCAGTCTGGGGCAACAGCCACTTGGACACTGGACGTACGTAATATCCATCTCCAGTGCCACCGTTAGTCACTTGCAACTGTGCCGGATCAGATGTCAAATATGTATCATAATTGGCTAAAGAAATTGAAAATAATTTTATTTTAAATTCTTACATATTTTTATGAATAGTTTTTGTTAATTTTATACCCTTGCAAAGAATATGTATATTTAGAATTTGCCCAATCTGACCGTTTGAACAGAATCGGATAACTTTATTATAAAGCTGCCATAGGAACAATTAGGTCAAAAATTAGTTATTCTATGCAAAAGTATTCAAAATTTTCTTAGAATACCATTGCAAGGGCTTATAGCTTATAGAAAAAAAACCGACTCTTTCTTGCTTTTTTTTTTTTAATAATAACAATCAGAAACAATCGATCTGTCCAGGTAGCCGATCAGAATTGAGTACAATATATCGATTACCAAGGCAGGTAAGAATGTTTTCAGGCAGTTAAAATTCAAAAGAAGTTACAAATATAAAAACACAGGTAAAATTCAGATTAACAGATCTAATAGCAATATAACTTTACCATTACTTTGTAATATAATTAAAATATATATAAATGAATTAACAATATATGATTTGATGTATTTATTAAATCTGGGCATCACTTACCTATGAAATGCTGCTGTTCACGCAGTTCACGCCCTGGCATCACCATGGGCTCTGGTGTTGGATAATTCATATTCCCATTAATCTCTACATTCTCACCCATTAACTTGCGGGCACGGCTGGATAATGAACGTTTCCCAACCTCGACATCCACAAATCCTGTTGGATGTGGCGCTACAGTTAAGTGAACTATAATATTTAGTAGAGATTTAGAAAAGAGTCTGGAATACTTACGCAATGTTGGATCCATGGCGCGTTGATTGGAGTCCAGGGGATCCCATAATTGACGTAAGTTGCGAATTGTTACCCAATGCACCTGATGAACGTATTGGGTTGGGATATTTGATGAAATTGTCTGCCAGCCAGCTGATGTGTAGGTATTTTGACTTTGGTGATCACAATTATTCAACCACACCTGTTGCTCCATGTGGCCATTTGGCATATAATTTATATTCGTTCCATAGGGCTGCTGTTGCTCCCAGCTATATATCGAATTCTGGGCCTGATTTGCTTGTGACGCTGCCATTTGTTCCAGTTGTGCTGGCATAAAGCACATTTGCATTCGTGGATGATAGTTGGACACCTGCATATTCTGTCCGGGATTCAGATTATCGTATCCAGTCATTGATGGATTCACTACGGGCTGTGGAGCGCCAAACGCATGTCGCATATTAAATGGGCAACCCCTTAACATATAAATCTCGTGTTGTTGTAGACGTGTTGAATAGCAGTTCCATTGATTATTTAATCCGTAAAATGTTCGCTGATCGGTAATTGAAAGTGTCCTTTTTGGCCAATTACCAATGTTGAATTGAATGTTGTCCGGTGTATGCTTTGGCGCCTGCGCCGTAGTCTTTAGCACTTGCGGCGTAGATTTAACAGGTTCATTGTCAGTATTCATTGCCGGTTCTGGTGAAGATGTGTTAATCTGTGTTAATGTGGATGAAATCAAAGATTCTGATTCCGACAACGTTGAAGACGCTGTCTTTGTCCTTGCCAATTTTGCCCGCTTTTGTTTTTTCGCCGATATTATAAATGGTTTGATTTCTTGCGTTTTACTACACTCTTTATTGGAACTTGGCGGCAATGGCTTATCGACAATGCCACTGGCCACCACAGATGCCCAGGAAGTTGATCGAAAATCCGACATAACTTTTGATGGCTATTCAAATGTATACAATTTACCTTGCGGTATTTGAAACTTCAAATTGCATAGACTTTGCGGTATTCCCGTTGACGAAACGTTAACCAGTTGCGCCTCTAAGCTTCCGAGTGACCAGACCACAATAGTTTTTGCTGGCGCGGTATTTTTATGACATTTATCGGTGAAATCGATTTTAAAAAATCATTACCAAACTGGTTATATATAAAATAAGTTGATGAGATTCAAATAGCAGTTATAGTGCAATATCAAATTTATCAAGGCACTCTACGGTAGTCATAATTTCATAGACTACTACGGCTCCGGCAATATATTATTCTCAATATTTTACCGATAACAGTCATCGAAGTTTCAACGCCTAGCAATGCATTTGTCTGCAGTCGCACGGTTGGGCCCGTGATCTGTCTTGTCGATTGGGGCAACAGCCTAGCTGGTACGAGCTGGACGTCCGCTTGAGAACCACTTGGTATAAATATCTTATAATAATTTTTATTTTTTTTTTATTTGTTAAGTATTATGCCCGCCCAATGTAGCAATAAGATAGGCTGTTGCCTAACACGCGTGAATGCAGAGGCGCCTAGCCCGCGGTTTAGCTGGCGCGGTTGCATCGAGTTAGTAACGATGCGAAGGAAATATACATGGAAAGAGCTAGGTTGTGGTTGGCTACCCAACTGGACGGCCTAGGCATATCGTTAGGCCTGGACCCACCCTTAGTACTGCTGGGACCACCACTATCACCAATACCAATGACGTAAACAACGCAAGACTGTGCAAAGCATTTGTGATTTTGGCCTAATCCTGCCCGTTGTTCACTTTCAGTCGCTGGACTATGCCAAGGCAGCACCACCAGCACCAGCAGCAGCTCTACGCTGCATAGCAGCAAGACCAGCACCACAGCCAAGCTGCTCAACTCGGCATTTAACTCATCCTCCCATGCATCGGCATCGGCATCGGCCGCAGCCAAGGCGGCCACAGCGAACACCAAGAAGCGCAGCACCGGCGGTTTCCTTTCCAGTTCGCGCAGCGCCCAGACACGCAAGGTCATCCTGGATGAGAAGGACTCGGGCAGCGTGGATTCAGCTGGCAGCATTGGCAAACATGAGCAGCAGCAAAGGATCAGCGTTGACATCTCCATATTGCTTATAGTAAGTGCATTGATTTTAAATATGCAAAAGGGTATTTTATTTTGAAACAACATTTTGTAACGTGCTGTTTTGGGGACTTCTTCGATCACATTAAGTATATATGTATATTTCTGCTTAGCACGACAATCTAATTCGATATAACCATGTTCGACTGCCCATTTGCCAGTTAGTCTGTCTATTTAAATGTAAACTTGTCACCGGATGCATCTTTTTAACAAATGTGAGAGCCGAGCGTATCATCATTTGGCATCTAAAAAATAAGTTTTTCTGAGAATAGATATCGCAACAAAACTTTGTCATCCAATCAGAATCTAATTAGTCCGAAAATACGTTTTAGTACAGAAAACACCCATGTTTTTCAAGACATCAGAAAGAATATCATAATTAAGTATATTTTATAAAAAAAATTAGATCAAAACTTAAGTTGGTGTAACGAAAACTTTGTGTTTTTTATATGGATTCTTAGCTAAACTTACCAAATCAAAGATTTCCTATGCACTATAAAAGATAATTAAATTTGATAATAATCGGATTATTATATCATATAGCTATTATCAAAACGATCAGTAGAAAATGACTATATGTATGAGAAACTTTACTGTAAAGTTATATTTATACCCTTATAAAAGGTTATTATAATTTTGTTATGAAATGTGTAATGCATACAAATGAGTTCCATGGAGTATATATATTCTTGATCAGGACGACAAGCTGAGTCGAAATAGCTATGTCTGTCTGTCCGCCTGTCTATTTCTATTCAAACTTTTTAGCTATATCTTTGTGCTATTTTGATGAAATTGATCACAGAAACGTGTAGTTGTAGCGGGAAAATAATGTATTTGATTCAGCCCGATTGGACCACTTTATCATATAGCTGTCATATGAATTATCCGGATTATGATATAAAACACAAACTAAGCACACATGTAATTATAGTATTATGATCTAAGGCTAAGATTTTAAACAATCCGAGTAAGTTTCATCAAAATCGAATGACTATATCTTATAGCTCCCATAGAAACAATCGGTCGAAAAGTGCTTTTAAAAAAACCTTTTTTGTTTTTTAGGGTATTGAAATAAAACTCAACAGTTCGATGTATAATTTCAATTTGTATAATCCGACTAAATTTGATCAAAATCGAACCACTATATTATATAGCTGCCATAGAAACAATTGGGTGAAAAATGAATCCTACTATGTAAAACTCTTTTGATTTTCAATTCACCATATCTATATAGAAATACGTTCTCTACTTTCTGATAAAGTTTTGCCTGAAATCGGACTACTGTATTATATAGCTCCCATAGGAATAATCGGTCAAGTATTCAAAATTTTCTAAGAAGACCATTGCAAGGGTTTATAGCTTTTTTCAATTTTTTCTTAAATCGTTAAAAGCATAAAAAGCTTAGCGTGTTACAGTGGTGGCGCCATCTGTTGGATTTGTACGAACAAGCTTAATTTAAAATATGTAGTGCAGTGTGCTGGGAATACAACTTGATGATAAAAAAAATGCTTGGTAATAACTTTATGTTATTCAGGTAAGCTTTTGATACTTTACCTTAATATAATAATTTTAAACAATTTTTCTGTATGACATGTAATATATTTCTTATTTAACTTAGATTATTTGAATTAGGATTATTTATTTAAGAAAAATACAACATATTTATAGTTCAACGTGAGATTTATTAGACCATCATATATACAACCTTATTTTGACTGCGATATTATCATATTATAGAATAAACAATGAGATCAGAATAAATGTGCAATTTCTAAATCCTTGCCAATATCCAAGATACGAATTCGTCCAACATACTCGTTGCATTTTAAATTAGCGATAAAAACAGAAACAATACCATATGATATGGATAAATCAACAGATGTGCAGATCTGTGCTGTAAAATGTCGCCGCAAGCAGCATTAACAGCTGTTCGCAATTCGCCGCAGCTAGAAAACGTTAGCCAACACTGAAACAACATTGATATACAAAATTAACTACATAGATACACATCACATACAGACAGACTGACATACACACACACACACACACACATCGACACAGACAGACAGACACACACTTTCTTTAAAAATGAAGATATTGTGGCACACTAAATAATTGCAAGACTAATAAACGAAATTAATATAACTCAAGAAAAACCCACAGTTCCAATAAAACGTCAAACAAATTTAAGTTAAACAAATTTTGAAACATAACAAAAATATACGTATATAAAAAAACAAAAAAAAAAAACTCAAATATGCTTATTTACCTGTACACAATTCGTGCATAGCTAACACATCAGGCAACAGCTGCTCCTAATATTATATTCTATATATTGTAAACATCAAAATTCCGATACAGTTAAACATCTCATACTGACCACCCCCTCCCCTACCAACAACCCTCGCACACACATACACACACACATACCACCGTTGCGCGCACCTCGCACAAACCTACGCAAAATTCGCAACAGGAAAAAAAAAGTAACCCAGAGGAAGAAGAAAAAAAAAACGCTATCAACAAGTAATTCCATCTGATTTATTATACTCGTATGTATGTAGTGCATATACTACATACATATGTATGTATGCATCTGTTATCGCCTATTCTGGAGCATGCTGTCGCACTTATCAACATCAACGGCCTCATCGTCATCAAATTGAGTAAGGGTAAGGTCTGCGTACACCACATTTCTGATAACGGTGGCGATAAGAAGCGGCCGATATGTCCGCATCAGCCACAGAGACGTCACTATATGCCGGGGAGAAGAATCTAATGCTTGGCCTCAACAAGCTGCGCTCCCAGGGCAAGCTAACAGATGTGACGCTCATTGCGGAGGATCATCGCTATAAGGTATGTGAAAAATTGCTATAAATGTCTGAAAACATCGTTAGATAAGCCCTATGAGGAAATCGTAATACCAGCAAATTCTAATATTTAGAAAGATTCGCTACTCTGTTTTTAATAATGACTGCACCTCCTCAGACATAACACATGACACAATAATGATATCTCCTTGCCAGGGCCATCTTAAGGGTATGGCACACTGGGCCCCGAGCATATAGGGCCTCAAGTGGTATTATTAAAAAATCTTAGTTCATAGAGTAGAGTGGCCCCGCTTGTAAAATTAGCCAGGAACCGCACGGTAAACTTAAGACGGTCCTGCTCCTTTCAACCACTTAGATCCACTTTAATTTATTGAAGAAAGAAGACCTTATGTATTATATTATAGCTGCCCAAATCAATATCTAGCGATCGCTTTACTCATTAAATTTTAGCATTATTACTAGATTTAATTTTTTTAATAAATAAAATAAATATATTCGGTACTGCGCCTCTTCACAAACTTTCCCAGCAAACAAAAAAAAAATCAAAGCAAATATATTTCTAATCTGTTGTTATTATTATTTCTTCATTATCTTTTTCATCAAGTTGTAATTGATAAGTTTCCAATCAATATTAATTTTTAATCAATGATTGTGAAATTTTTCAATTCCTGATCGATGAAAATCAAGAGATTTTTGAGCGGAATTTTGGGCAACTTTAGCTGGGCTCCTCACCGAAAGTTTAAAAAAAAATATATATTAAATAGATAATAATTTATATTATATAATATTTATATTTGAGTATAGTATTATAATAATATTCAATCCAATTGCAGGCTCATCGTGTTGTACTGGCAGCCAGTAGCGATTATTTTTGCGCCATGTTTGCGGATTGTGCCATGATCGAGTCACGCACGGAGGAGATCACATTACATGGCGTTACGGCGCGTGCCATGGGACGCATCATACTGTATATATACACATCGCTGCTGGATTTGAATGTAGATAATGTGGAGGAGACACTTGCAGCGGCCACACATGTCCAGGTGAAGGAGGTTATTGAACGCTGCACTGTCTTTCTGGAGCAAAAACTAAGCATGGAGAATTGTCTGGCTATTGCCAGCATGGCAGAGATTTATGGCCAGCTGTCGTTAGCGGAGCGTGCATATCGTTATATTTGTGCACATTTTAAAGAGTTTGCCGCCAGCGGTGATTTTAAGGATGTTAAACTGGAGCAGCTACATTTCATATTATCGAGTAATTATCCAATTGATGTTAGCGAATTGGAGCTAGTGCGTCTGCTCTGCAGCTATGGAATTGAGCAGCAACTGGAGGAGAGTGCGCTGCGTGAATTGTTGCGACATATTAAGTGGCAATATATCAGCTACGAGGAGCTTGAATCCTTGCGCCAACTCAACTACTCGCTGGTCGAGGAGTATCTGGCAAAATTGCAAGACAATGAACATAAATCAAACTCGGAGCCGCTTGAACAATGCCTGCAGGGACAGGGACCCACCAATATGCGCGGCATGGAACTGAGTTTACTCAAAATAGGCGGCTTTGAGTGGAAGGGTCTAACCAATGAGATTATGTGCTTTTCACCAACTAAAGTAAAGTGGTACGAGTTGACCTCAATACCACACATTGATCAATGTAAGTACGAGTATATAAAATTCTGGTTTTCCCAATATACGACCAGATTTCAAACATTTTGATTTTGAACACATTTCAGGCAATTTTGGCACCGCCGTTCTCAACAATGAGTTGTTCATTGTCGGCGGTGCTTACGACGTCTGTCTCAAGGAATATATTCATCCATTCGGCTTTCGTTACTGTCCGCTGCGCGACTCCTGGGTAACGATAGCACCCATACAGTTGGATCGCTGTCGCTTTTCGCTCAATGCTGTTGGCAAACAACATCTCTATGCTGTTGGCGGCATTGTGGAGCATGATGACAACTCTGAGGAAGCACTGCGTCGCATATCGAATGTAGAGCGTTACGATATTATCAATAATACGTGGACCTATATGCCCAGTCTGCAGGAGAATCGCAGTCAGCATGCAGGCGTCGTTGTGGGCGATAAGCTCTACATCTCCGGTAAGAAAAGATAGGGAATTGTATTTCAATTATTAGTTTGCTTGAGCTTTTTTCCCCTGAATTTGTGCAAAGTTCTATCTAGATATCCAAAAAACTAACAGACTTATTTGCAGGGAAACAGAAATAGTCCGACGGGCATATTTACATCGATTATACTTGAATCTATTTTAAACTTACTTTTCTCTCTGTCTCTTTTTCCACAGGTGGCATACATCTGGCGAATATATTGTCCAGCATGTGGTGCTTTGATACCAAGAGCGAAACCTGGCAAGAACTGGCTTCAATGCCAACACCCTGCTGTGATCATGTCCTGGTAGCCATTGATAATCGCATCTTTGCCTGTGGCGGCTGGCATGAGACGCTACGGGAATCGCGTGTCCTCGTGGAGCATATCTATGCGTATGACATCAAGAGTAATACGTGGAGTGTGGAAACGAAAATACCTGCACCCAAATTTTATTCAGGTGTCACCTCAATGCGTCGCACCATTTTCTTTGTGGGCGGACTGGATTCCACCGAGTCCATTGATCGTGCTAGTTCCGAAACAATGGCATATGATTTAGATACTGGCAATTGGTGGCATCGTAAGGACTCCTGGGATACACCCAATGATGTCTGGGAATCAACATGTGCCGCTATCTATGTGCCCAGCTTTGTCTCATAAGCGTGGACAACAAATGCGCTTCTTGAACGAATTTATGTGACTTATGATATCATTACATTTACATGTCCCTTATCCATGCCTGTAAAAATCCCAAAAACAAAAAAATGCTGTCCCATGTTACTACTGTACAGTAAATACATAAATATGTGCCAAACAAGGCCGCAACAAATGTGTGAATAGCAAATCAACATTCGAATATGTTACTATTAGAAAACTTGATAGCGTCGAACAAAAATAAAACAAACAAAAAAAAAAAAACAAAACAAAACAAAATAAGTTATCCTTTACCCCAAGTCTGATGTAACCTAACATACTACATTTACTTTTAGTTAAAAAAATGAAAAATAGTTGTGTGAAGAAGTCTTATGAAATTTTCAGTGTTATTGAAAATAATATTTTAATAAGCCTGTATGTATCATGTCATATGCATCATCAGGGTTACATCTTTCAATATTTTTGATTGCAAATCCCTTTCTCAGTCCTTTAATTCATGCCTTCATTTCAGGAATATATTTAGATCCCTTATAGTTTCGAATATTTCTTCCTGTTGCTACATACTTACCTTAACATATCTTTTGTAAACATATTCTTTTAATGCAGTTTAAAAATATGTTATGTGGTTAAGATCAGTATAAAGTGTTGTAACATAAAATGAAATGAATAGAGTGGTTAGGGCTACGAGCCTTGAATTATACTATTATAATCAGGGACCATAAAGATTTATATATTATAAAAATCCCAGATTATTAATTGTTGCTCATAAAAGAATAAATAATTTTTAATCGAGATTTTTATGATTACCTTTAAAAATAATTTTTATTTCTTGAGATTTATTTAAAAATTATTAAATAACTCATATTTCAGATATTTTTCAACATAAAAAATTCATTATTTCTTAACTTTTATTTAGAAATCATAAAATAATTTTATAATTTATTTTAGATTATTATTTTTTTTCATCATAGACCAATTTTTTGAAAATACATAATATTTCTTGAGTTTTATTTATAAATCATAAAAAAAACTCTTAGAACTCTCAGGGAAAAACTCAAAAGAATCATCGATATTTATTGAGTTTTTAAATAAAAATTAAAAGTTTGCAAATTATCAAAGATATTGCAAATTTTTAAATTTTTATAAAAATTAATTAAGGAGAATTGGTATATTTAACTCTCTCAAATTATAAGTGAATTTTATTTTCGATAATCGCTATTTCTTGAATTTTATTTAAGAATGATGAAATACCTCTTATAACCCTCAGGGATAAAATTAATATTTGATTTTTATTTTATTGGTCATAAAAAAATCGTAATTTCTTGAGTTCTATTCAAAATTAATTAAACACCTTAAGTATAATCCTCAGGGATATAATCATTATTACATTTTTATTTCAACCAATATAAAATAACAGTTATTTTTTGAGTTTTATTTAAAAAAATTATTAAATAACTGTTATTTTATTTTTATCTTTTCCCCCAAAAATAATCATTATTTTTTAGTTTTATGTTAAATTAATTAGGAACAAGATTTGCAACAAGCATCGTTCTTTATTGAGTTGTTTAATAAAACTAAAAATTAGTCGTTATTTTTGCAAGTTATCAAAAATATTGAATAAGTTTAATTTATGGTGGAAATGCATAAAGATGGAATCTAATAGCATTCCTCATAAAGTAATCGAGTAAATCATTTTTACGCTCCCTGATTAATAATAGAATTTTTCTAAAATATTTGCAATAACAGCTGCAAATATTGTATAAGGTTGGCACTGCAATTATCTAGACAACAATCTGAATTTTCCACTTGTTTAGGAATCGAAGTCATTCATTTAAACCAATATTTTACCTACCTTCGCCTAGATACATTGTAGATTGAATGAAATATATAATAAAAAAGCAAAGGAAAACTGCAAACAATTGTTTTCATTTTGATGTGTTTTTATTAACCATGGTTCGGCGATTTAAACGATCGAACCAATGGCGTATACATTATATATTTTTGGTAAACGTCTGGTTTTCACATAGTACAGATACATATATATATATGCTAATGTACTTGCATATCGTCCGATACATACATATATAGTATGAACATTGATTATTACTTTCTATTCTCATAGTAAATACATATATACGTAGCAATAAAATCTTAAGTGTCAAGTGTCAAGTATGCTTAAAAGGTACTACACAGAAAAAAACAAGCAACGTGGCTAAAAACTAGTACTGACCTAATAGCTAATGTCTAAATAAAAATATGAAGCAGAAGAAACATCAACTTAAAACAACTACAATAATAATTATAAATTAAGAATAAAAGTCACACAGAGATAGTACAGATATAAGATACAATTACAATTACAATTACAGCTACAGATACAGATGGAAGTACACAGCTATTGGTTACACATTTGGAGCATCTATTCCAAGCTACGTATTATGATGTGGCGCTATGACAACCCAGCCATCATTCTCCATGCTGTCACCACTGGCAGGTAGCTCCTGATTGTTGCTGCTGCTGCCAGCAGGTAGTTGCAAACGTGTATGATTGTTTACCATCTGGCGTGAGGCCGGCAGCTTTTCCCACTGCTGTTGCAGATTATTATACAGGCTTTGAAGGCCCTCCTATAAAAACACGGAAATTCAAAAATTTATTAAGTAAACTTTAGATTTAATAAAGACAATATTATTTGCGTACACACCTTATCGCCAATTTTACGCAACAGCTCCTGTTTCTGTTCACGTTCAATTCGATCCATTTGCAGTATTAACTTGTCCTTAAAGTCCTGAGCATAGTAAATGTTTGTGTCAACGCTGAGAAATTCCTTGGCCATGTGACGATGATCGCGATAAATTGCCTGCGATTCGGGATTGTTCGGTATGGGCGGCTCTGGTTGCAATTCTGGATCTAATATTTCGGCTAACGATTGTTCGGTGCAACCGCAACCGGCATCATTATCCGCATCCGCATCAATATCCACAACATCCGCATCGATACAATCGATATTTGGATTAGGGGCGTGGCTAAGCAGTCCATTTGTATACTTTTCGTTGTTATTAATGTTATTATTATTAGTATTATTACTATTAATATTATTGTTTGTGAGGTCTGTGCTGTTGCTATTGCTGGTCATTATCACCGGCTTGGTATCCGTCACTGTTAGCCTCTCCCGGCCATCACTTTTGGCTAAAACGAGAGAGAGTTTCATACGTAAACAATTAGATATGACAGATAAAACTAAATATATTACAAAATTCACATAAACTTGAACAAATTGATATAATAAATCACATACTATATATAATCCAGCAACTGTGCAGATCACTGGTCTGTTTTGTGGTAATCAAGGCGCGTGTATCGCACATGTTGAACGCATAAATTATTTAAATGATTTTTAAGTAAAATTAAACGCAGCAGCAGCTAGTTCATTTTAAAAAAATTTACTTTTCAGGATTATCAATTCGAACTCAAAATAATGAGCGAAGAGAGAGAGTACGATCCTTCAAATTGTCGAGCGTAACGAAATGAAAGAGCCACAATAGATTTTGCTTTACTTAATGTGTGATGACGTGTTTTTCCACACGAATTTGCTTATTGCTTTTACTCGGAAAAATGAAAAAAAAAAAAAAACAAACTATAAACTATAAACACACGCACACACACTCATAGAAGGCAACACAAATTTTTCATACGAATTTCAAATGCGCCGCTTGTCTTTAATTCTTTTCATAACTTGTGCCTAATGTTTAATTGTTTTTACAATTTATAATAATTTATTGATCATTTGTTTAACTTCTTTTTTTTTTGATTATTGTTAAGGCCGGGTTTTATTATTATTATTATAAATATATATTAAACATTCGATTTTTGACGATCTTTTGCCCAATGCGTTTTACGGAATTGCAGTAACAACATATTACGATTGCGGTACTCAATACGACGGCACGATGCTCAAACGTAGACTGAGCAATTGTTGGATAGCTCTATCACAATCTCCGTGCTGTTTTGGCTGTCGAAGAACCGTATCCGCAAACAGCAATGTTCAAAATGAGAGCCAGAGGAGAGTCATCCTCTGGCCATATATACTACAATCATACAAACATACAGGCATACATACTATATTGAAATATATATATATATCTTATATATATATGTTTATACATGTTGTGTCTATCGGCTCCTTAGACATTTCATTTTGAACTCATGAACATGGCTGTTGATCACATTCGATGAATAATGCGCCTGGCATGCGGTTGGGAAATCTCCCCTGCGAGCAAAAATGCCAACTTTGCCCTCTTTCGGAGGGGGGGCCCGGCCCCGGCCCCGGCCCCGGGCAACCAATAAAAATATTTACTTCTAGCCAAGATTGTGCATTGTGACTAGGTCGCTGCAACATTTACATATACGAGTATATGTATATATAAATAAATATATATGTATATATGCATATGCACTAGCTACTATGTAGCATGCCCTCAAGCATCTCCGAGAACAAAAAAAAAAAAAAAATATTATAAAAATTGAAATAGTAAGAACTTTGTGCATTTGTTAGCTATCAACTGTTACATACTCTATTCCTGAACTGCAAATTGATTGAATTTAATCTGCAGTTCTCATATTCAATTCAAAATTATAGCTATAAATTTAGAAGGCATAGGTCTTTCTATTTAGTAAGAATTTGGAATTAATTAAAATTGTAGGTTCAAATACTTGAAGGAGTTCATCAACAGATATTTTAAGGATTTAGCTTTTAAACTGTGGCAGTTAAATTATTTTTTTATATTATTATAAATTGCAATATTCTTTTAGAATAAACTCTTTCGAGATTCTTTGATATTATTAAATAAACATAACAATAACAAATTTACTGCAGATATGCTTTTTCAAAAAGAGAATATCAATAGTTTGAATATAAAAATTTAAAAATTCTCGTTTATAAACTTAAATAAATATATATTTATACAGAAACGAGTAATGAAGTTTAAAAAAATATATACTTTTGAAACAATTCTTCAAAGTTATTAGTTGTATATTTATATATATGTTTTAATGATTTCAAGTAAAAAAGTTTCAAGTTTATTTTTGGGAAAAGATAAACTCTGCTAAAGTATTTATTACGATATATATGAAGGATAAATTCATATATTTTAAATAAGGTAAATTTTAGGCCAAAAAAAAATCCCAATATACTCCTTTTTCAGTTTAAAACAAACAGAGTATAACAACAAGAGCTAACTAAATGTTTCGTATTCGTAGCGAACGTATGCTCGTGATTTCGTCCCCGTGCCCATTAGGCGAAATTTTCACTCATTTTGTTGTTTCTGTATATATATATATATATATGTATATATACATTTATATATAGTATACACACACTTATATACATATATGCTGATACATGTGTACTATATATGTACGAAATCAAAATAAAAGTGAGATTATTGCCGAATGACTCATTTCTTCGATAGATATATGGGGAGGCTGGGCAGAGAGTCGGGAATATCTGTCGGCCTCGTCATGTGTGTGCGTTCTTTTCTATAGCATGATGTCTCTCTGCCATTAGAAGATTTTCTAATTTTTTTTTTTTAATATTTGTTTCTACTTGGTCTGTTTAGTGTTTATGTTGCGCTGAAAGAGGAGGCGGCTTGTGGTGACGGTGCATGTCATGGCTATAAATCTGCCCGAAATTGCCAGCCAAGTCAAAAAGCGAACCGATCTACACAATACGATAATTGTGCAGCGCAATGTGCAGCTATGAGTAAAGATATGCATATAAGATACTCTATAACATTTTTTTTTTGGGTATGGTGAATTGCTTAGACATTCAAAGAATTTATATAAAAGAAAATTATTTAAAAAATGGAAATAAACAGAATTGAACGACATGAGTTGAACTATTTTGATGATTTTAATAATATTATTTAAAACAAAATTTTACTCGGTTTTTTAAATTATTCCAACTATTTTTGGTTCTTTGTGAAAGCAGCTTTGAAATTTGTTTGTATTAAATCTGCAGACCTGTTAAAAAAAACCGATTTAAAAAAAATAAAATAAATAAGAAAAAAAATAACAATGTTTAAATACAGCCAATGAAATGTACAATACGTTAATATTTTTTTTACATTTCTGATATACAAACTAAATTCTCAAACAATATTTTTTATGATTGCTAAATGATATTAGTTTATATCTAATCTATAAACAACTTGAACAAAATATTTAAAGCATAATAATGCTAACAATTGACAAATTTATCTAAGATATATTTGAAAATAAATACAATTTTATATGTTACTAAGGATTTTATTAAATATACTAATATTATTTTGGTAAAACCTAATCAAATTAAATAGATCAGTTTAGAGTTCTACAAAAAAAATTAAATTTGTTGTAACATAATAAAACTTTCTACAATGATTAAAATATAAAGCTGCGAATAATATGATTTCTTTGATTATTCTATCCGCATAATTAATAGAATAATATATCATAAACTATGACCAAAAATTATAAAAAGATTAAACAAAAATATTGTAAAAAACCCAGAAATTTCAGAAATTACAAAAAGTCAATTATTTAAATTAGAAAATCCAAATATTTTATCACACAAGAAAACTGTTTAATAATATTTATTAATATTATCAGGATATTGAAAAAAATATATTTAAATTTAAAAACATTTATAAAGACCCTAGCTAATGCTCGATTAATTTCTATTAAGTTTAGTCTTAAATACAAATTTAAATGCTTGTTAAATAAATCAAATATTTCGCACTTTTTACAGCGACCCTGAAGACATATAAAAAAAAAAAATGAAGAGTATTTGCTACTGACAAAACACATACGATGTTTTTAAATGACATTTAGACAAACTTTGTACAGTTTAAAAAAAGTACACTACATTTTGACTAATTACAAATTGATAGAACCATTTAGAGATCCTTAGATTACAATATCATTTGGCATCTGTAGAGTCTGTTCTGGTATTCTGATTTTTATATTGGCAAGTGCATTGTTCAAAATGCGCAATGCATATTTTGTAACGTTGACGGTTTGATGCATTGGCGCAATTGAAAAAATGTTTTTCAAAAAATGCTTATGCACAATACAGACAACGCAGCAACTAATTAAACCAAAGAAAAAAAAAATAAAAATTAAAAACTCGAGCAATTAATTGATAAAAATGCTTGGGTTAGAGCGAGAGGGCAATCACACACATTGTGTTTATATAGTAAGTGTTGATATTGTTGTTGCTGGTGCGTCATGCTGTCGACCGAATCGCAACCCAAACAGCTGCCACATGGTAGACAAAACATACACCACAGAATGCAATGCGCTGAGCTATTTGCAACAATACTTAACAACAGCAATGACAACAATTTACATGCCACAATCGTGCTCATCCCAAAAGCGTATGATAATGTGCGTGTGATTCATAGACAACCAGACGACAATGACAACAGTTGCATTCAGGAACTCACCATGGGAACTGCTACTGCCGCTCTCGCTGCGACTCAAATCGAAGCCATTCTGTAAGATTAAATAAAATATAAAGAAGTATTAACATATATATATATATTGTACTTTTGTTAACGCACCGTTTCAACATCAAGAGTTAGTTGCTTCATTGGCGTTTTAGCCATTTGTATCATGCCATTGCGTATGGTTTCCAAACGTTTGGATGCCTCTGCCGATGATGTTAAATTGAAGCTATCGGTTTGACTCTCGCTGCTTGTATCCTCCTCGGGTATGGCATCCCAGCGATTGCTGCTGCTCATATGGAAGATACCATTATTGTCTAATTGGCCCGAATTGGTGGGCGTTCTTTCTGATGAGGTATATTCGGTGTTAGTTGACCCAGTCTCAGTCTCAGTACCAGTACCAGTTCGTCTTTCTGTCGCAGTACCATGCACATTTGTTGGTGTCAACTGTGTGGATGCCAGGCTCATGTCACTGGAGCTAAGACTTAGGCTATCATATTGAGCGGCCACCGTGCCGTCGCTCTCTTTGGTCACAATCTGTATAAGAAGATAATTAAATAGTATATGTATGCATATCATATATCATAGGTGAGTTTGCGATTTAACAACTCTTTTACCTGTTGGTTAACAAACGCATATTCTAGCGCCTTATCGGCGCCCACATAGTCTTTGATTATCTTATTCATCTCACCAACAATATACTGCATAGAAGGCCGCTCTTCAGGCGCTGTTTTCCAGCAGGCTGTCATCAGTTGCTCAATGTGTCTGGGGCAATTGTCCAGCAGCGGTGGTCGCTCACCTGCCACATTAAAAATAATAATTCATTTTATAACATATCTAACATAATTTAGGTTACACACTCACCCTTGTATATCTTCCACTGTATGGTGTAGGCATTATCAATGCCCTTAAAGGGCTGTTTTCGCGACAATACCTCCCACAACACAATCGCCCAACTGAAGATATCGCATTTCTCAGTGTATTTGGAACCCTCAAACACCTGTCAGAGCAGAGAATTAAAAAAATGTATTTGTAGTAAATATAAGTATATATGTATTTATATATATATATTATTTGAGCGCTTGTTATCCGATATTGCCTGCTTAAACGAATTTTTAAACCAAATTTGAATACCATAACTTTCCATACATCTTACAATCCTCGATGTTTGTATTTATTTGTTTTATTTCTATTTTTTTTTAAATTTTGTATTGACTCAGTTCATATAGCAAAAAAAAGAAATTGCTTTTATCTAAACAACCTGGAAACATGAATATTTTAAATTTTTGGAAATTGTATAGCTTTTAAATACAAGTTAAAATTGCGATCAAATAATAAACAGGCAATTTTCCAAATCTGTTAAGCGAGTTTTTCAAATACACATACTTAGTTAAAAATTTCGTAGATCTAAAGAATTGTAATGCTATTTAAGTTATGTGCACATTTGCGATTTACTTTTATTTCGAGTCAATTATAAAATATTTTTCTTATCTTAGTTTTATCCGATTAAGTTTCATTTCAATTGATTAAAAACAAATTATTTTCAACGCCTTTCGGAATGCAGCTTAGCTATATTAGCCATTTAAATAATGTAAAAAATAATGAAACAAATTAAATTTTGTTTTAAACCGAAAAAACGGATTGATGTTGATAATTGTTTGTGGTTCACTTATTTTAAAAATGATCGTAAACATTTAAAAATTGACGAACTTCAGTTTTCAGAAGAAAATGTTAATTATTCTTAAATGAAAAAAAGGATAGCACTATTCTATATTGATCTAATTTTTATTGAGTTAACTAAACCCAATAATAATTTAGTTTCTATATTAAAATAATGTTTGTTCGTATTTTATGCAAATAGCAGATGCGTTTAGGTTTGGAAAAAAATCGAGTTTGTAATGAACGGGAGTTCAGCAAATAAGAATTCAGCAGAATAGAACAAAACGCGATGTTTTTAAGACAATTTTGCAGCAAATTAAAGTGCCATGAAAATTAAAGTTTCAAACCTTTCAAAAACAATGATTTAAGCTTTTAGCATTCTATGTGCATGATGTTCCTTTTAGCGTTACTTTTATTATGCTCTCTTAAAATATGTAACAGTCATGTCAACGTCAAATAAGTTCATTTTATTGTATAGTGGACGCTCACAAATTAGAACCACTTTGTTTTTAAGGTAATTCTAATTTCTAGACGTTGTTTATAAATAAAAAAAAAACAAAATAAGAAAGTAATTTTACTCCAAAAAGCTACAATAAAAATAATAATTTTGTTAGTTTATTCTAATAATAAAAGCAACAAAACAATATGTAACAATTCAGTGCAATAAATATTATTAGTTATTTTTTAATTAAAAATATATGTAAACATTAAATCAAAAATTGATGCAACAAAACAAAGGTGCACTCCAATTACATCAGAAATAGTTTTTTAGTTAAATCAATATGTAAAATATTTAGTAAAAAACTGAAAAAATGTATTGCAAGCCCTAAATTCTAATTTTTGAAAGTTCTAATTACTAAAGGTTTTAATTTGTGAGCGTCGATTGAATTATTGAATTTTTTGTTGTTTGCAAACAAACGATCAGCTGATTGCAAGCGCATTTACACCATTAGAAACATCCGTGTTATCGATTTTGCAATAACACGATAACAAAAAGCGTTATAGTGGAAATTGGCTATTATTGTTTAAACTTGTGTGAAGATTATAGATATAATACAGAGAAATTGAGATATCTCAGGAAATATTTGTCGCATAATTATGGATGGTATTTAAAATATATGTAAAGAGCATCGGGAGGTACCAAAAACGGGATATACAAGATAAACAGTCGGGAAAGCATTGAAGTAAAAATCGGAAAATTTCGATTTTTCAGGAACTAGTTGACACGGACAATGGTATTTGGTACATTTGTAAAGTCCGTCTGTTTCTACGCCTTTATGAACACAGATTAAAGAGACTGCAAAAACCTAGAAACACTACATTAGCTACGTAAATTCCGATACTTTCCTTTTTCTTCTGTGTGGTTACAAAAAGCTTTGAATAAAATTATTTAAAACAGCTTGTCAAATCATCATCTAATCAAGTGGATTTTGATTTTTGGAGTTATTACATTTTGAACTATTTCTAGAGCTATATAAAATACAAATAAGAAATATACACGACTGATATTTTCTGGTTTTATGTGGTCAAACCCCTCAGAGATTTGGTGTACTATTTTATTTTGGACTACTTGTACTTGGTATTTAAAGGTTTCCTTTGTCTAGTTGAAATATTTTTGGCACTTGTTTTTGTTGTAACTGTGCTTTATACATATATTGTATAAATTATAAATGAAAGTTACTATAAAAATGTATACATTAATTTTGATTAATATTGAGAGTATCCAGAGCGGAAACTAATTAATGACAATGCCATAAAGAACAATAAAGTCTATTGAAGAAGTTTTGAATTGTTTTTATTTTATAAAAAAAAAAAAAATGAATACTGCTAAAAAACTTTTTTCATCAGGAAGTCAAAACACTCTGCTGAAATTTCAGCGAATTTGATGTTCAATTTGCATTTTAACCCCTGAATCTGATAGAAATCGTTTGATGTTTCCTGTTGTCGGATGTTAATCTGGGACTATTTGGTCGGCCGCGTTATAATAAAGAACTAAGGATATCAACAAAATGTTGTGGCTCACCTCGGGTGCCATCCAAGCAGCGCTGCCGCGATTATTGGTCATCATGGTGGACTTATCAGCGACGGTGCCAAAATCACAAATCTTCAAATTGCGACCCTTGTTGGTTAGCAACAAATTCAACGGCTTTAAATCACGATGTATCAACGGCTTAGGCGACATTCCATGCAGGTAGGCGACACCCTAAAAACACAAAATTCAACATAATAATTTTTTTCAAGATTTCAATTACAGCGTATTGTTTGGTGATTGGTCACCTCTGCACACTGGCGTGCCCAGCTCATGGCATGCGCCAAGCTATAGGCCGGCTTCACAGTACCATGCAGAAAATTGTGCAAAGAGCCGCCTTCGGCATATTCCATAATAAGATATGTGGCCTGTTGATAGGACGAGATGCCGTGCAATGCAATGATATTTGGATGCTTGACACGCGACAGCTGTTTCACCTCCTTCTCAATATCCTTCTGCTCGGCGCTGGCAAAGAATTCCTTGACAGCAACCGATTGATTGCGCCACATTGCCTTGCAGACAACACCATAGGAGCCATGGCCGACTTTCTGCAATGGAAGGGATGGTTGCGGGTACAGAAGAAACGAAGATTAGTAGCTTCAGTTTTTGGATATTGAATTCACTTACTTCGCCCAGTTTAATTTCGCTAAAGTCCACATAGGTAGCTTGCAATGCATCTTGCGATGCGGCGGCCATCGCCTGCTGCTATAGTTGCTGCTGCTGCTGCCACTACCACTACCACTGCCACTGCCACTGCAATCTTCAAGTGTAACTCTGTTGTGTGTGTGTGAGTGTGTGTTGTGCTTAATGTCTGGATATCACTGTGTAGGCATTTGTTAACATTTGCCTTTGGATATTGTTGGTTTTTGCCTATATCGACCAGCAATGAATCGCTGCAAATGCAAACGCTGCGCACATCTTCCAAAACGGCTAACTGCGTTTGTTGTTGTTGTCCTTAGCTTCGGGCATTGGCGGCCAAGCCAATATAAATATTCTTAATAATATATTTATAATGCGATTGCAATGAAGCTACTTAATTTTCTCAACAAATATTTCTCATTTTCTTTTTTTTTTTTTTGCTTCTCTTCTTCGTTTTTGGACTGTTCGTTTGTCGCTGTCTGGCTAGTGGTTGAGATCTATACGATTTGTTATCGTTCCAATCGATAGTATCGCTGATATTGAATGCCATCCTTGGTAATTATTTGTTAATGTTTTGTTTCAGTAATAAATAAATCGAATTTTATGATATTTTCGTATATATAAACATTAATTAATTAAAACGAAAAAATTTACTATTGTTATGCACATTTATATTTAAATAATTGCATTTCTTTTTGGTATGCAACTGTGTTCAGAAATGCATTTGAATTTAAAAATATTTAACCATTTCGTATATATGAAAATTAATTGATTTTAAATAAAAATTTAACTTTTCTTATATGCACACATGTGTATACATATATTAATAATTGTGTTTTTATTATATTCATATATTAATTTTTAATCATTTCATAAAATTATTCTGTTTTAAGCTAAAACTTGTGGTAGGAATCATTTAATGCACAATTTCGCATTTTATCAAAACTTTTTTGACTCTATATGTATGTATATTTACATAAAAAAGAAAATAAATATTAATTTTGCAATATGTACTATATGAACTATCGATTGCTTGAAATGCGCATACGGTGATTAACTCATAACGATGCACATTTAGGCATATCGATATGTGAAAAATCGCACCTATCGTAAGTATCAAATATCGACACTGTTATTATTATATCGATACTGTTTATCCATCCCTAGTACATACGTTCAAGCGCTCGCTCGCCAAGCGGATGCAATTTCGGACCAAAAAGAAAAGAATTATTTGTTATTTTTTTTTACGCTCGCAACACACTGCAAATGCAAACAAATAAGTTAACTGTGCTTACACACACACACAATATTGTGATAACACAAATCGAATGCATCAATTACAACAAGTGTGCTGCCTTTCGCCCGCGTGAAACCGAAATCGTGAATTGTGTTATGCGTGTGTGAAATTTTGCTGCTAGCAAAAAAAAAGGCGAGAAAAAAGTGCGTCTAAATATATGAAGAGAAAAAATTGTGTGATGGTTGTGGGGGGGTAGTGTGGGAGTGGTTTGGGGTAGCAGCGGTAGTCAGCAGCAGCATCAGCAGCATTTTCCCACAATTTTGCCAAAGTGTTGGAGGCGACGCCGCCAATTAATGCTCGTGTGGCCGCCTTCGTCGTTGACGTTGTCGCCGCCGCCAGCCGCAGCCGCAGCCATTGATGCCGACGCCAGTGTCAACGCAGCAATAACAACAAACACAAAAACAGAAACAACAAATGCTGCAACGTGAATGAAATTAAATGTCAAATTTTTGCAAAGTTTGCATATTGAAAAGACGCGCATATTAAAATATCTGCTTTTTGTTATTGTTTTGTTTTTTTTTTGTGTGTTTTTATTGTTGTTGTTTTCTTTCTTTCTCTGCTGCTTTTCTTTTAAGCAAAAATCATAGTATAAAAAACTGAAAAAAAGTGCTGCTGCTGCTGCTTCTGCGACGGTGTAGGGAGCAGAGTCAAACCTCATTATTATCAAAAAAAAAAAACCTAAAAAAAACAACAACATCATCATCATTATAACCATTAACTCCATCTCCTGCACATTCTTTTCTTTGTTTAGGATGTGTGCGTGTTTTTATGCGTGCGCGCCGCCACATGAGGAAGAGGAAGCGCGTTACCAAAAATTAGAGTTGAGCGATATTTTCTTCGTTTGTTGCTTGTCGCACGTATTTAAAAAAAAAGTCAATATCGTGGCAAAATATCAAAATTAACAGCGACATAATGATTGTTCTGATATTTCGTTACATTTATTTTGTATTTTTTTTTAATTTGGCATCACTGTGACAAAATTATGATAACTTGGTAAACAATAATTTTTTTTTTAAATGAACAAATTTATTTAGTGCAATGGACGACAACTATGCCAAATTTATTTTGACCATAAAAGTATTTGATTTAATCAACGCAAAGTTTATATTTTTAAATAATTAAATATATCTTTCATGTCGTCACTGTGACACCAAAAATCACAAAATCGCTCAGCTCTACCAAAAAATCACTTTTGCGGCTCTTACTCTCTCTCTCTCACTCTCTGAGTGTGTGTGTGTGTGCGTGTGTGAATGTGTGTGATTTTACAGTGCCTTTTGCTACTGGCTAAGATTTTGTTAGTGAGACGCGGTTTTAATACTTAATCTTAATCTAGTTATCGGGTCTTAACGCATTATTTTTTTTTTTTAAAGGGAATCTTCAAGTGAAGACCACAACTCCAATTACATTCGCCCACAGTGCATGTGTGTATATATATATGTGTGTAAATTTATGTCGGCTTACAACTTGGCTCAAAACGCACAATAGAAGAAGCCGCTACATTGTTTTTGACTTTGGTAAGTTTTTGTTTTGATGTAATTATGTCGAGAATATTTTTGTTTACTACTATTAAAATGTATTTGTTTTTTTTTTTTTTTGATTTTACTGTTTTAATATAAACACAAACGGAATATGTATTATGTACAACTACACTCTAAAGATCATAAACCTTTCAAATATGCCATTAAAGAATAAAATTGAAAAATGTTCTTAATTTTCTCAAATTAATTGAATTGCTAAAAAATCTATCGTTTTGATAACTGATTTTCCAGCATTTTTTAAAATCAAATCTTCAATATCTTTCATAGCCTTTGAGACGTTTATATTAAATAATCGCGTAGTGAATGTAAATTTTGAGATAGTTTTTTGGATAAACTTGAATATCGACAGTATAAATCGACACCATATATAGTGTGGGAAATTTATTTAATTTTTTTTTAAACTTATTTATATTTTTTTTATATTTATTTCTTGTTCAGAACAAAAAATAAAATTTTAACGAAACTTATGTTTAATTTGGAACATTTACTTAAATTAATATATAGTACACAATACTATTCACTTTCCGTAAAAAAACCAGCATAGAAAGGTCGAGTTTTTGCATATTAGCGTTTCGTCATATAGCCAATATTTACTGTACCTTGCTACACTGTACGCTCTTCTTGAGCATCTTCTCTTCTTCTTCTTGTTGTTGTTGTTGTTGGTATGTCTTAGGTGCAAACACAAACACATACACATCTATATGCATATATATGTATGTGTATCCCGTTGTACAATGTACATGGAACAGCGAAAGTTGTCTTCCTGCTTTTTCCCTCATCATTCGTTCGTTCATTTCCCATCGTTCCTCATTTTGAAGCTTTTGACTTGTTCGTTCATTCGTTCGATTGGTTGATCGTTCGTTTGATCGTTCGTTCGCTCTCTTTGCCTTGCAGCTTCAGCTAACAATTCCTGTTAGCAAGGGCATATGCAAATTGGATATTTTGCGACCTTCTGCTCTGACTCTCTTCTTGCCTTTCTTTTACGCTCTCTCTCTCTCTCTCTCTCTCTCTATTTCTTCTCTTTTAACTCTTTGTGTCTAACAACACATTTTGCATCCTAATCATAGTTTTCCTTTAACTTATGCATATGAAAATCCGTTTAGCACAAATGCTTATAAAAATCTTGGAAGAATTTTTTTTCGTTATAAGCACAGTCAAACACCTGTTATTTGGCAGCTGTTTTAAATATTCACACTTGCATTAAATACGAAATATTCTGTTTTGCAATACAATTGTTTTTCAATTGAGAAACTTTAAAAAAACTGTCAAAAATTCACGATAAAAACGTGATATTGTAATAACAATGTTTTTTTTTTTTGTATTTAATTCAAACGATTTCAGTTAGGAAATTTTACTTTATTGAGCTACACTTTTATTTTCTCAATTTTGTTACATTTTTAAAGAATTAACAAGAATAGCACTGCTCTATAAAATTTGCAAAAGTAATAGAAACGACGTTATTTGAATATAATATATAATTTTGTTTTTTTTTTTTTAATTTAATTGAAAGTTTGTTTTATCTCCTTTTATATGGTATGGTGAAAAATAATGCATTTGCCACTAAAAGCTTTTTTTTTCTACTTTTAAATCTAGATATGGGCGGTGAAGATTATAAAATTTCAGATATACTAAAATGCTATACATGAGTGGAACTTAATTTTAATTTCTAGTCTTACAGTGTAATCTGAGAACAAAACTGCAGTAATAAATTAAAATATAAAATATAGAAAATCTCGTGAACCAAACATTGTCATAAATAACAATGCAATGAAAACTTCCCTTCTCTTTTCATGCCTCTGCATACAAATGCCGTTAAACCGAAAATGAATTACGAATTTAAAACGATGACTCTGAATGAAACTAAGCTGTAAAAGTTGAGAACTTCAATGCAATCATTATATTACTACATATACCTGGTATATATAGTATTTAGGCAAGAAGAACGATCCTCTCTTGTTCTCTTTTTATATACACATTCTCCTCTACTCTCTTAATTACCATCGAATTCACTTCCTATACCGATGAGCGCCTTGAAACCCCGACATAAAAAAAGCACAAAAAAAATCACAAAAAATAAATATATATATATATAAATATATATGTGTATATTGTAATCAAAAAGAAGGTTAATCAAGCTACTAAGCAAGTTCGTTTGTTCGCTTTTTTTTTCCTCATGCGATCTTTTGGGTCCGGTCTCTCCCTGTTGAGTTTTTAGGCTCGTGCTTTGTTCAACGCTTCCTCTTCTCACTCTTCTCTCCTACCAAATCCCTCAGTTCGTTCATTTCGGCTTGGTTCGGTTCGGTTTGGTTTGGTTCGACTTTTGATTGAATCAAAAGGCGAAGACAGTTCCCATGCCCGTTAACCTAAAGCAAACCCATAGTATAGAGTAGCTGCTCCCAAGGTTTTATGTAATTGTTAATTTTATTTTGTTGCACTCGGGTTTTCGTTTTCATTTATAATACCCTGTAAGCTATTAAAAGTGACTTGAAAAGGTATATAATACAAAATGTTGTTGAAATGAACTTCTTTCGGTTTGTAAAATACTTTGGGAAATGTATAGCAAATAATTTGGTATTTTTTTGTATTGAAAGAAATAATAATAATTTTGAATTTTATTATTCTTTTATTTGCTATGTAAAATTTGTATAAACTCAAAAATTTATTTATTTTTTTATTTTTATCGTATATTTTTTGACATAAATTAATAGTTTTTTTTTTCTTTGTGAGTTTTAAAATCCAACAATTTTTAATTTATAAGATACTAGCTCTCTCGGCGTGCGTTGCTACGCTGCAGCTTCCGTTAAAAAAATGCTTTAGCTGAGATTTTCATTCAATTTTCAATTTTCCGCCCACTTCTCGATATATTTTTGACAATATTTTTTAAGAGTGCCAACTTATGATTTAATAGGAAGCTACATTAAAAATTGCAGGCATCTAGCTTCTACCGTTTGGCCTACTTGTGAGTCGCCAATCAGTCAGTCAGGTTAAGCAGATTTGTATATATATAGATATTTATATTATTCTTTTGCAATTTTTTCTTTGGCATTTATACAAATCACTTATATTTAATTTTTATATTATTTGTTTTAATGCAGGGTATTTACTAGTCTTGCATTCTGATCATTAGCATTCTTACTTGTTTTTATTTATCTTCATTTGTGCTTCTTGCGTGTTGTTCACATTCAAAGCAACAATAACAAAACAGTAACAACAATAAAAGGTGATTTCTTACAATCGTGATTTAGCCACATTTGTTGTTATTGTTGTTGTTGTTGTTGTTGTTGTTGTTGTTGGCCATCAGAGTCCGTCCACTGACAGTTGATGCCGTTATTATTAAGTATTAGCCAGGTAGGCAACATTCGAACCGATTGTTGCAATAATTGTAATTCTTTGCTCATTATGCGTAATTATCTATTGACTCTTACTACATCATCATACGGGTATTACGATATTACGAGAGCTCTCAGCTAGTTAAAGGCTAAAAAAATAATTTTTGGGGGCAATAGGTCAAGAGATGGAACCGTAAGGAGATTGTTACGCTAACTTATTTAGATGACATAATATTTACAAATTGATTTATCAGATGTATAAAATAATAATATAATAATAGATTTACTTGTACTTATATAAAGTTAAGAATTAATTAAATATTTAATTGATGTAATCAATAGGGGATTGTCTATTCGATATATTAGTTATTAGTTCATTATTAGAAAATTAGTAAAGCTAAAGCCATACAATTGACGTAATTCTTAAGTGGAAACCTTCAAGTATTTAGTTACTATGCATATTTTTTGTTTGTAGTTTTTTGTGTCATGCTTCAAATGCAGTTTGATCATAAATCACGATTTTTAACTACTTATTCCGACAATACTTAAGTAAAAAATTATTTTTTTTTCTATCATACATGTCTTGTACTGCCTTTAAGGTTCTAAACCAGGCTTAAACTATTTCTAAATTTATTTTATATTATACACTTTCGTTTCTTACCCCAATAAAATGTATAAATTCTTGATAAGCGTTAAAATTTCCTTAAAGAGCAAGTGAAAGATTCTTTTTTAATTATTTAATTTAAATAAGATTCAAATTTTTTGAATCTCACAAGTTTTTGCGAATGTAAATCACCGAAATTTCCAATTTCATCAAAAATTTGTGAATTGAATTCTTAAATCACGGTCCTTAACTACTTATTCCGACAATAATTAAGCAAAAAATTATTTATTTTTCTATCATACACATCTTGTACTGCTTTTTAGGTTCTAAACCAGGCTCAAACTATTTCTAAATTTCTCTTATATATATTATACACTTGCGTTTCTTACCCCAACCAAATGTATAAATTCTTGATAAGCGTTAAAATTTCCTTAAAGAGCATGTGAAAGATTTTTTTAAATTATTTAATTTAAATAAGATTTAAATTTTTTGAATTTCACAAGTTTTTGCGAATGTAAATCACCGAAATTTCCAATTTCATCAAAAATGGGTGATTTGAATTCACTTGTTTCATTTGTTCAACAACGTCAATGCTAAATAATTAACAGTCAAAGGAAATTTAATTTCTTTAAATTTGATTAATATTAATCTGTTATATTTTCGATCTCATTAATTGTATATAAATAAGTTCTTTAGCCTGCCTAATTATCTAGATATCTTGTTTCTCACATTTCAAGCTCAAAGAAAGTTGAAAGTATTGCAAATCTTGAAATAATATTTTTATATAGCTGTAAGGAATATTCCCGCTAAGATATTTAAATTTTGCAAATGCAAATAACTTCTTTTTTTTATTTTGATTGCTATTTGAAATTAATTTCAAATATTTTATAAAGCACTTTTCGATATTTATTAACTGTCAACTTTTTCTCGTTGTTGTTAGTCATTTTATTGTTTTCATTGTTGTTTTAGTTGTTAATTCAATTGTTGTTGTTGCATTCACTTGGCCATTTGTCAACTGTCTGTAAACCGCGTGAAATTTACAACGTTATACAATTTAAATACTAGAGTTAACAATTTGTTGCTGCAATTGTTGTTTCTATTTCTGTTTTGAATTTTTTTTTTTGCATTGCATGACTGAATAACAACGATAAAGGTATGATGACATAACCTTACATGTGCTTATATATACCAAAAAAAAAAATATATATATATATATATATATATATATCTTTGTATGTTTAGTACAATAGGACTTAGGCGCCGATAAAAATGTGTTGCGTTTTAATGCAAAAAATGAGTGAATTTTTTATTTTTGTATATATATATTTATTTTATCTAATTTTTTTCTATTTAAACTGGAAGTTACATTTGTTTTTCTGTTTTTTTTTTGTGATTATGTTAAAGACAACCTTTGGTTCTATAAAGTCTCAGAAACTACTAGAGTTGGAGTAACCAAATTTGGCATAAACACGCTAATCAATTATTATTATTAATATTATAATATCTTGTTTTTTTTTTGTTGATTACGCCCCCGCTGTTTTCACATCCAAGAAAAATGTTTTACAACCAAATTTGTAAAGAAAAAATTTGTTGTTTTTTTTTTTGCTTTAAACTTCGATGATGATGAAATAATCTAATTTTTAATATGACCAATTAATTGCTGGGCAACTTATAGTCGAATCTAGTTTCTCTAGAATATTCTTACTTATTATTCGTGATGTTGTTTCAAGACATTTCCGGTGCTATGTTCTTATATGTGTATTGTGCTCTCCAATAGCTTCAATTGCTTTTCCAAGCATTTGTATTGTGTCTCTTGCACTTGGCCTGGTTAACAAAACTTTGTCATTTCATTAGAATTTTACCTTATCGCCAAAAGTATGACAAAAACAGAGAAAAACTGGAAAAACAATAAAATGACTGGGTAAACCAAAATAAAAATAAAAATATAAGCTATTGACGTTCTTTGAATACCCTATTACTGTTAAATTGGAAAAAAAAATTACAAATTTCTATTTCTTTAAGCCGAAACTAAGAATTTGTGCATTGTTATATTTCAATGAAATTTTAAATTAGATTTTCAGGTATGTTTCTGAGCAAGGTAAATCACCAAAATTTACACTTTCATTAAGAATTTGCGAATTGAATTCACTTGTTATTAGAGTGTATTTTTAGGTATGCTTCAGAGCAAGGTAAATCACCAAAACATTCACTTTCATTAAGAATTTGCGAATTGAATTCACTTGTTATTAAAGTGTATTCAGTTAATTCATTCACTTGCTGTACGTCAGCAATTAAAAAATAAATAATGAGTTGAAAAACAATTTACTTCCGTGAAATAATCCTTGATAATGAAGAAGGTGCAAAACACTCAGCTTGTTTTATTTTTATTATTGAGTATTTAATGTAGAAAAACCTTGAGTTCCTTGAACGTCAAGAAATTCATATTAATATTTAATTGTTATTATGAAGGTGGTGTAGACTGCGTTGGTGGTTTGTCAGAAGGAAAAAATAATTAGGATGGGTTACAAGAAAATGTATAAAAATAAATGCTGGGCAAACAATCATATTTCCAAGGAAATAATAAGAAAATTACGTATATAATGCAAGAAATGAACAGCTGCAGGTGACGTATTCAACGTTATAAATTTTATAACATTCACCTGCCAATATCCCAAAGGATAATGATCCTTCTATTAGCTAGTATATGGCAGTAATTTAGCACTTGTTTCAAGGCTGCAAAATTATCAATAATATTGTCATTTGGATAATTTTGATACAGTACATTGCGTGATTTTTAAAATCTAATATTCAAATCGACTTCCTCTTTCTATGCGGCTCAAGAAGTCTAAACTTTAGGCTCAAGCAGGTGGAAAAAATTTGTATCTTTTCAAGGAGCTATCGATATAAAATTTGCAATAAGTAGTCTTAAAATTTGAAACGAAACCAATCAAAATTAAACCGTAATATATTAATTTGTGGAAGGCATTAAAATTATTAAATATATACGCTACCAATTTTTGTAAAAAAAAATATAAAACAGAAATTATTTTAATTAATTTCTAGTTCAAAAATATGAAAAAAAAAAACATATATATATATTTTTTTTAATTTTAAATTTTTTCTTTTAAGTTGCGTCTTGGGCAAATATATAAAGCTTGCAAGGTTAAACTATAAAAACGATATAGAAAAAATGTTGAGCAAATTAAACTGAACGATAATTTTTTAGCTTAATTTTTTATTGCTTAAAAATATTAATTATTTCTCATAAAAGCAATATTCCAATTTATAGAAAAAAAATTTGACAATATTATTAACATGTGATATTTAAATGAATAAAATTATAAACTTTACGGTTTCTGATTAGCGAATGTCTTAAAATTAAAAGAACTGATCGAAATGAACAAGGTGAATTTTATCTTGGATGTTTTTACTAATTGCTGAATAACTATCACATTTACTGTCCGATTTGGACAAATGAATACTTAAAATATTTGCAAAAGAATTATCTAACATAATAAATCTTAAAAAGTATTTAAACGAATTTTTTTAAGTTTTTAAAAGACCAATTGAAATTCAACAGTTTTTCAAAAATGCAAAAAAAAGTTCACATTTTTCAACTTTGAGGGCTTGTAATGGCTTTAATTTAATTTGATCCGTATAAACGGCATACCGTTAGAAAGGAGATGCAATTATCTTTTGAATTGTGTACCATTATTTAAGATCAAATAAGATTTTTTGTAGTTATGAACAAATACTAGCTTTTTGCGGTTTTCTAGAAAACCATTATTTGAAAAAAAAAAAAAAATGTTTCGCATTTTTGAAATCAGCGCCCAAAAATACATAAAAAAAAGGATATGAGAGCCTAGCTCCCTCGATTAAAAAAAATGTTGTAAACTAGCGTTATTCATTTTCAAGTGTTACATATTTTATATAATTGTTTATAAATACAGCTACTCAACTTGTCGTTTGTATATTAATTTTTGATAAGACAACTAAAAGAATTTTCATTTTTATTGAGTATAAAAGTCAATCTGACAAATACTGACTGCATAAAGGGTTTTTAGTATAAGCCTAAAGTGTGTTTAGCTATTTATTAGAGCGACAAATCACTAGTATGATATTTAATTAGACATGTTCCCTTTGCATGTTAAATTCAATGCATATTGCAAAGAAACCAGTTAGTGGAAAGCAACATTGTAACAGCTTCCTGTACTAACGCCAGCTTCATGGTCAACAGCAATAGGAGACGAGTGATAAACACGTTGGGCACTGGGCCCAAAACAAACGTAACAAGTCAACCTAATCAGTTCGTTTATCGGCGGGAAAAACAAGTGAAAGGCTGAAGGTGGGGTGGTTCGGGCCACGTTTGCAATTCGACACCTGAACCCAACTGGACGGGACATATATATATATATAGGTATCCGGACTAGATTGGGTTGGGGGTTAAGTCAAGTCGAGGTTTTGTCACAACCTGATTACTTTACACGTCCGTTCAGGAGACCGGAAGAGTGCAACAACAAAGAAAAGAAAAGGAAATGCATGCGATAGCAGGATAGGTGTCAAGGCGACCCCTTCTCTTACCCTCTGAAAGCTTTGCTTCCTTTCTCTGCTTCTCATTCAGATTGTCGCTCCGGTTCAAACTCATCAACGTTGCTATTATCAACTCAAGCGCTGTGATTATCTGATGATTGTCAGTGGAAACGCCAACGGAATGAGAATCTAGCTTCGTCTACATATCAATGCCTGCTCGGTTGGGAAGTGGTAGTGGCAAGTTGAAGGGTAGGTGGGTGGTTGGGGATGGGTTGGGCGGTCGAGAGACACGTGCACCACCCGACCAGGTCGCAAAAGTGGTTGGAGAACTAGACCGTCAAGCCAGCATATGTATGTAGATACATGCATATGTATAATGAAACAAAAAGTAAACCTAAAATGATCGGGCAGTCAAAAATTGAATACCCTTAAAAATATAAAATTATATAAAAGCAGAGAAAAATTAAATATTGAAAATATAGTCAAAAATAAGCTTAGAAATTTAACTCAATTTAATTTATTATTAATAAAAATCTATATATATATATAAAAATGGATCCAAAATCTATACGTATTCATCAATTGAGAACGACTGAACAGGGCCGTAGCAACGCACGCCGGTTACACTAGTCATAAATTAATTTGACAACTATAAGATATTAATATATCTGCTTTTTATGTCAATAAAACTGGCACTCTATTATATGTATTTTTAAAAAATTAAAATGATTTGAAATCGATTTTGTTAGCTGTTCTTACATCAGAAACTCCAATTGAATATTACGTTTGAAAAGTAGTGTGAAAAGCAAAAAAAAAATATTTTAACTTTGAAAAGAAGAAAACCATTTTTGTAAAAGGGAAATACTAGTCCAAATAAAAAATTTGAAATTAAAAAACAATTTGAAAAACATAAAAGTACTATTAACATATAAATTTATATATATGATTAAGTAATTCGAGATCTATCCAGTGATAATAAATAAACATTATATAAGGGATACGCTTAACAATAAAACAGAAAAGGGAAATAAGTGGAAACGAAAAAGATAGATCATCCGCTGAGGTTGATATCTCTTGAAATTAAAGATTTGAAAAACGATTTTCGGCAAGGCCGGAATTGATATCGAACTTTTAAAGTCAATTTTATTTTTTAATTAATTTAAATTTAAATTAAAAAAAAATTTAAAAACAGTATTCGAATATAGTTCAATTTATATAAATGAATTGTGTATATTTTCATGATAAAATTATAATACCCTCTGTTAGGGTATTATAACAAAAAACCAGAAACAGAACTGAACTAAAACAAACAATGATACAAAGTAGTAGGCAGAGAGAAGGGAGCGGGTGGTCGCAGGTGAGCGTGCACAAGGGGTTGAAGAGGGGGCAGGCAGAAAGATGGAAGGGGGGTGGGGGTTGGGGGGTAAGAAAAAAAAGGGGCACTGAGCGATATCAACGAACGCAAATGCGTTGGAGGACAACACTCGACACTCGACGACAAGAGCAACAAAAACAACAAGAACCACAACAATGGCAGTTGCTACTGTTAATTGTTGTTGGTGTTGTTTTTGTTGTTGTTGTTTTTGTTGTTGTTGTTACTGCCAGTGACGCTAACAACGACAACAACAACAGTAACATTAACCAGCACATTAACCAGCAGAGTGAAATGTTGTACCCCTTCTCAAGGCAGTAAAATATCGATCGATAATGTCAAAAGTGGAAGCAAATAAAACAAAATAAAATCTAGAAATATATATGTTGTTATATGATTAAGCTAAGGCTAGCTAAAAAGTAGCCAAAAATCAACAACAGAATAAATAAATATATAACTTGGAAAATTTTTAACTTTAACTTATAATAAATTGATCATTAGATATACCTGATCCTCGTGAATCAAAGTAAAACATATATACAAATATTTGAAACAACTGTAGATACATTCTCAGGCAATTAAATAAAAACTTAAAATATATTTAATCAAAATTAAACATATATAAAATTATTTGAAACAACTGTAGATACATTCTCAGGCAATTAAATAAAAACTTAAATTGAAAAATATATATTTTTTTTTGTTATAAGTATTTCTTATTACAATAAAACGAATTTTTTTTCTTCTAATTTTAGCTTAACTTTAAGGTTAATGCTGTAGGTTAATAACTAAAGGTTAATTAATCTTTAGGAATTAAATTTCAGTGTTTATACAATTATTTGTTACATTTCTTAATTTTAGCTGGAATTTGCAAAAAAAAAAAAAGAAAAATTTATAAAATGATTAGAAACATTTTTTACTTTCTGCTAAAATTAAAATTGATCAGGTTCCACTTTTCTTACATAAAAAATAAAATATATTTATATGAATTACTTATAACACCTCAATAAATATATAAAAAATCTTTTCTAATTTGTGATTAAAAAAAATAACAGATAAATCCTAAATAATCAAACATAAATATCATTTATATAAAAATAGTTACAACAGTTTTAAAATCTATTTAAAACCTTTAAACCTCCCCTCAATAATCAAAGTAAAAATATACAAAGTATATATTTTATTTTTATGTACTACAAGATTGATTGAATGTATGTTCCTTGAAGCTACAAAAAAATACAATCTGTTTAATCTATCTCAGCATATCTAAACTCATTTCATATCACACATCTCAGAGGCATATCCACTTTCATTTATTGTGTGTTGCACAGGAAATTACTTGAAACGAATCAATAGATAAAAGCATTTGCCAATTGCATACGCATCCAATAGATTGTTGAACATTTTTAAAGGTTTTTTCACATTCATTTTCTCTCTACTCTTCTCTTCACTTCTCTGTTTTTGTTGCATCTTAAATGACTTGGCGCAAAGTGTTACCAACTATATCGATTCAATTCGTATCGACTCTCTGACTCTGAATCTGACTTAGGTTGTGACTTGGGTTTTTATGTGCGCAATTTCCGTTGTCTGACAATGTAACGACTTCTGCCAGTTAACAACAATAACAACAGCAACAACAAGAACAACAGCAACAACAAGAACAACAACAACTTAAAAGATACTCTCCAGGCCAGATGATGCCAGGCGGCAATCAAGTGGCAAAGTTAAAGCTAAAGTTGCAGTTGCAGTTGCAGCATCTGCCTCGTCTTTTACGTCTTTATGAAATATGCATTGTGTTGATGCGCCTGCGTCCTCACAAAAAAAAGCCTATACTCTCACTAGAGTTGACTAAACTGTGACTTCAAATCACTGTGACTGACAATTAAAAATTTGAAATTGTTTTTAAGCGGCAAAAATTTGTTAAAGCAAAACTATTGTAAAAATGCGTATTGGAAAATAATTTACTTATTTAAAATTTAAAAAAAAAAATGATAATTAAAATTAAAATTGCAAAAAAAGAACTTATTTTAATTTTTTTTAAAGAAAATTTAAAAATAATGGTATTTAAAATAAATTAAATAAGAAATAAATATTTTTTTTAACTTATATAGAAAAATGTGGTAAATAATTATTGTTTCGTTGTTTTTATTTTAAAAGTCATATTTATGTGAGCTCTAAAAATAAGGAGGAAATGTAATATTCTAAATCTTGATGCTTCAGTAATAACATATTAGATTATAAAGAGATCTTTTCTACAGTGAATTGTAGAATATTTTTGCATTCGTTTCGAAAATAAGATCATCAGTAAATTATACTTAAATGACAAAATTTTTCATATAAAACTTAGCTGTATTTAATAATTGACACTGTGAGTTATAAGCGATAAGTGTGGAAATTTGAATTATTTCTAAAGAAATTCAATTTCACAAAAGCACAGTGAAAACCAGAACAGATGCGATATTCACAAAATAACAGGAATCAGAAATAAGAATTGAGCTTAATCAAAATCAAAGCTGAACAAAATTATCTAGATAAATGGGAAATCTTAGGTATACTAATTCAGGATGCAGTATCTTGATTATTATAAAAATGAATTTTAACTCATTTATATATAAATTTTATATATCAAAAATATAAATATTAAAAATTATTTTTCATATTTTAAACATACCTTATATTGTTACTTTAAGAACATGTTATGTATCATAAGTATATCAAGATAAATGTTCTTTAAATTTTTTTAATACAGCAGCTGGCTTCAAAAATATTTAAATAAAATTTATATTTCTGTTTTTTATGATAATTTTGGTTTTTATTTTCAAAGCTTATTTTTCAATTTTCTGACAAAAATTAACTAATAATATTTATTTTATAATTATTTGGCTTTTAATTATAACCTTTCCTTATAGTATTTATTGCTCATCTCTAGCTTCCCATTTCATCTTTACAACGCTCTGCTTTGCTCTCGGAGCCGGTTTGCGGCCTCGGCCTCTTTGGCTGACTCTCAGTCTGGTCCTTGAACCGTTCGCTCATCTTTGGCTCAGCTGGGGCAGAGACTCGGCCTTAGTTGCAGTTAAAAGTCTCAGTCTCAGTCTTCGTTTATATATATCAGCTTTAGCTTGGCCCAATGCCAAAGTTGTATGGTAGCTGCTGCTTCTTCTTTGTCTTTATAATCATCATCATCATCATCATCAACATTTTCTGGATTGCTCTTGCTCTCTCTCTCTCTCTCTCTCTGTCTTCTCTATTCTCTCAGCGCGCTGCAGTTGCAAATTGCATTGAATCGAATGCAAGCAAGCAGCATGGCCTCGTCGCAGACAGACAAAGACAGCGAAATGAGAGAAAGAGAGAGAAACAGCGACAGAGAGAACTGAAGAGCTTCGTTTAGTTGCATCCAATTTATCAATGCCTGCGGGACCGCTCAGACGCAGACTGTACCCATAGACAGAGAGAAGAGAGTGAGAGAGATTCCCAGCTGGCCTTCCTGCCTGCCCCAAAATGTTGTCCAGCTAGTCAGCCAAGTTTTCTAGCCGGTAAGCTCATCCATTAACTGTTTTTTGGGCTGCTGACGCTATTTCATTATGCATGTGCATCCTGACTCCCCCACAGGCAACCTGCCGCCGCCCTGTTGCCTGCTACTGTAATTCAAACTCAGCCCCCCACCTCACGCTCCACCACACAGCGCTGTTTTGGCAACTGCAACCCTTGTAGCAGCGACCTTATCCTCCTTGGAGCTCTCCTTTCACCCTCCAAAAAAAATAAAACCAAAAAAAAAACCCATACATAGATGAAAAATCTGAATTTCAATACTCTTTATTTAATACTGTTACTGGAATGAATTTCTTAACAAATACAAAGAAATTAATAAGAAAAAAAATCACTTTTTGGGCGTTTCTTTTTCGAAAACGAATGCTAGATATTCCTATATTTAATTATATAATTGCAATTGATTAAAATAAAAACCTTACACTAACTTTAAATGAGTTATTGTTTTTTTTTTGAAAATAAAGACAACTCAATTTTTCTCTGTATTGCTTCTATATAACATATATCCGCAAGATCTGGTTTTCACTTTTAACTAAAAGAAAATTAAAAAAATATTTCTGTTTGGTGTTTGAGCTTTCAGAAATGTCATTCAGCTAATGAACATAATTACACTCTAAATTAAATGTAAAGTTAATCTTATATTAATATGGATAATTAAGTCTTATTCGCACACTTTTGTTGAAAGTGATAATGGGAACACATATAAGTGAAATTCACTTTCGCACAATTTGAAGCATGCCTAAAATTTAAAATTGATTTAATTATATTTTTTTGCCCATAAGAATAACAATTTGTATTTTATAATAATAATACTTATATTGAATTGGGCTTATAAATAAATAAGCTTGCGTTTCGTGAGGTGAATTAAGTTATTTGGAAAAACTTGAAAAACTTTTTCATACATATATAATTATCAATTTTTCAATTGATTATTATGATGATATTATAATACGCACCGTCAAACCAAGTTCATTCAGATCAAACTACTTAACTTAACTGTTTTATATATATTTTTTAATACACATATGTGTATATATATTTTCCTTATATATTCAAACACATTCCTTAGCTTAATAGTATATTGCGTGACAAAATAATGATACCCCAATGCCAAAAAAAGGGCGTATTAATATGAAGTCTCAATTGCATTTTAACACTCATTATTAATGTGATTTACATAGGCACAAAACGCAAGCCCTGGGATTTGGACACACGCCCATTCTTGGGCACCCGGGCAATTCCAAAAAAAAAAAAACAAAAAAGGATACACTGCATTTTAGCCACCCTTAAAAGCGCACCAACCCCCCCACACACACACCCCCAAGCTATACACTCAACCGCCCAAACCACCCTAAACAGCAGTTGGGCTTTCATTCCTAAATGGATTTTAAAGTGCATGGAATTCTGGTCTGGCCGGCCTGAAATTTTGTTATGGATAGCTAAGCTTTGTGTGCACCTCCTCCTCTGCATGCACCCCTCTGTTAGCCACCTTCTGCCCAGGGGGGTTGTTGGTAGCTATTCAATTGGCATGAGTACCCGAGTATGCACTCAGGGTCTTCATTATGAAATTAAATATACATATGCACATATGTGGCTATGTACACACATTTACATATGTCCTTATGTATATAGCTGTATTATATCTGTACAGATTTTCATTGTGTCATGTACAGTTAACACTTGAGACTGTCCCAGACCCTATTAATGACTCAGCACTTGGAGAAATAAGAATATTATAAGTATATATATAACGCTTATATAACAGCTGTTAATGTTCATAAATTATATATATAGAAAATGCTTCTTAAACCGTTTATAATACAATTTAACGATTTGACAAAGTAAGCCGATTAATATTGACTTCTTAGGGCTAAGTGCGCAACCCTCTATGGATAAAACCTTTCTGAGTCTGAATATTTGTTTTTAACTATCCATCAAGTGACATTAAAGTGAACAAAGCCCTTAATTCTGTCAAACCAAACTGTTCCCATGAATTTATCAAGAAGTGTGCATCTATATAATTAATTAAAGTCGATTAAATATAACATTTCTGAAGCATATATCTGAAGCATATTTTTTTTTGATTAAACAATGTAAATTGTTTAAAACTTCCGTGTGATTTTTAATGCTTTCAGGTGATTTTTAAAGCTTTCAGGTGATTTTTAAAGCTTTCAGGTGATTTTTTTAAAGCTTTCAGGTGCTTTTTAAAGCTTCCAGGTGCTTTGTAAAGCTTTCATGTGATTGTTAAAGCTTTTATAGCAATTGAAAATATTTAATTTATCAAGAAGTGTGCATCTATATAATTAATTAAAAGTGTTGATTAAATATAACATTTCTGCATTATATTTATTTATTTATTTATCTAACTGTGATTAGACAATATAAATTGTTTGAAACTTTCATTTGATTTTTAAAGCTTTCATGTGCTTTTTAAGCCTTTAAAGCAAATGAAAATATTTCTAAAATGACGTGAAAAATGTTTGATAATTGAACTAATTGTGAAAAGCTGTTTATTTATTCAGCAACTAATTTTGATTTTACTTATTCAAAAGCAATTCAAAGTTTGATTGTTTTACCTTAAATCTAGGTGCTGGACATTTCCTTATAAATAAATAATGCCTCATGCAATTAAACACCCAATAGTGGAAAAATATCCAATTAGGCAGCTAACTTATTGAGTTTTCAATTTTACAAGACTTTAATTGCATATTGTTCAACTGGAAATGACTGTGCGCAATTTGAAATTAAGTTCAAAATGCGATAACAACCATAAACCACAAATTGTAACTCGGTAATAACAGTAATTTTATAATTACCTAATCAATATTTAAAATTGAAATTTTTATTAGTTTGAGACCTAAAAAGTTTTAGTGATCTTCACAGTGAATGTTACTTTCAAATTTATAGTGTATAAAATCGTGTTTATGATTAAAAATGTGATCATATACAACTCCAGATTCCTTTCTTTTCTTTCACAGAATAGTTATCGATGTGAAATATATCGATATTGCTAAAAATCTAAGACTTGGACTGTTATAAATAACTGTTATTGTGACTGAATTGCACTGTTAAAGGGATTATTTATAGGGACTTTAAATGAAAATTGGCTGTCATCGATTATATTTGTTTTAATCATATAAATTGTGAAATAACTTTATTTAAATAACTTTTTCGATTTTTTGAGTATAAATCGGAAATATTGATTTTATTTAGTTTCATCATATAAATTATAAAATAACTTTAATTTTCGGACTTTAAAATAAGGCTTAGGCAATCATAATTGTTTTTTTTTTGCGTAATAAAAAACCCTTCCAAAATAATCATTATTAAGTCTTATTTTTGAGCACAAAAAAATCTTTCTACGACTTTTTATAGTTAAAATTGTTGAAAGCTTGATATTTTTTTTTTTCAAAAAGTTAACCAAGCCGAACTTAAAAAAGAAATCATTTTTAAAATTAATATATCAATATCACTAAAAAATCGATAACATTATTACAAAATATTTAAATCAATCGATCATCGATCATACATACCTTAAATATTAATAAAAACTTGATATTTTTTTTTTCAATAAGTTTACCAAGACAAACCTAAAGAAATAATTTTTAAAATTAAATTATCAATATCACTAAAAAATCGATAAGTTCACTACAAAAGAATCAAATTAATCGATCATCGATCATTTTTATATAAATAATATGATAAATAAATAAATACATATTTCACATATTAAAAAAAATATTTAAAAAAATTTTTCCGGGCTAGTAAATATTATTTTCTTTTAATTTTAGATGTTAAAAAATAAAAATAATTATATCTTGTATTGATTTTGTTTAATAAGAACAAATTCGAGCTATTGAAAATCCGCAAATCGCATTAATTATTAAGAAATATTTACATGCCTGATCGGGACTTTAAGCATTAATAACTGGGATAATTATGTCTCAACTTTTTTGTTACTTTTTATAACAGAACTGTTACTGTTATTTTCTTTTATTATAATATTTGCCAGTCACAGCGATTCACAATTGCTCATATCTATTAGTTGAGAGATATTGCGTTTGACATGCAATGTTGAAAAGTGTTTGATTTCTTGATTTTGAAGGGCAGCACATCCTTCTCTACCCTGTATTCCGTATACCCATGCCCCTTTCCAATTGCCAAACGACTTTATTACTTTATAAATATATAATTCTGCCTGTCTTTTGCCGTATAATTACAACAAACTAAGGATTGTGAGCACTTTATTATAGTTTTTTTTTTGTCAGCATTTTGTTGTTGTGTGTGCGATGACTATTTGTATGGCATTTGTTTCTCGCCATTTTCGCAGTTCACTTCAATTGAACTCGAAATCATGTCAATGAGTAAAGCAACAACAACAATAGCAACATCAGCCATAATAACAAACAACAAAATTGTTGTCTGTAAAAAGTCTGGACACGACTTTAGTATTTTCTGTTTTCTCTATAATAAATTGGTCAAAGGCCTGAATAATTGCAAATTAAATGCTTTAACAAGAGCAAAAGAGATTTCTCTTGGGGTTATCAGACATTTTTGCACACATTTTCGATTATTTGTATTATATTATTATTTTATTTTTGGGGCAGGTCTTTTTTTTATTTTTTATTATTATTTATATTATATTTTATATCATTGTTTTTTTTATTTTGATAAATATATATATTTTTGGTTTCATTAGCATCAATGTTTGAATTCTCTCGCACGCTTCGAACTTGCGTTTGGGGTCGTCTCGGGGCCTTGGTATTGGAGCTTTCGTACTGGAGGCATGTGGCACGTTCAACGGCTTCGTAGCAAGCGATGGGAGCTGTTGGAGAAGAGGGGAACTTGTGTTACCGTAACGCCCCGCCCGCCCCATTATTTCCATTTTTTTCTTTTCTTCTCTCTTTTTTTTTTTTTTTAATATATCAGCTCAGACAGCGCGCGTACAATATCATTTTTGTTTACTTAAAAAAAAAAAAAATACTTTGTTTATTCTGTGTTGGGTGTCGTGTATTGTTTTTTTTTTTTTTTTTTTTTGATATACCCTATACCTATTAAGTGGGTATAAGGAGTAACCGATTGCGTATTAGAATAATACAAAATGCCTTGGCAAACACATTTTCAAGTTCCAAAGATGGAAAATACTTTAGAGTCGATGTTTTCATGGAGTTGGAGCTGCAAACAATTAAATATTAAATATTCATCAAAAAGTTTCTTTTATTTTATTTGTTTAAATTTAAAAAGACTAAAATAAATTATTCCCCATCTATAGTATCGATTATTTTGCAGGAAATTTTTATATAGTAATATATTTTTTAAAAAATATTTTTCGCATTTTCGAAAACTTTGATATTATATACTTATATATATAATAATATTCCCAGTTATCATATACAATTTATTTTCAATATTCTATACCTTTTTGGATTTTATTAAAGTTATATTTAGTACAATTTGATAACCACTGGATATCTGCTAGTCGTGTATGCTTTGACTGCAACACTCTTGTATATAGTATTGTTTCTTTGCCTTTAGGTTTTTGGTTTTGTTGTAGTTTCACATTTTTTTCGGCTCCCTTCCTATTTGATCTTCAGCTAGTATATACAATTTTCTGTTTTTGCTTAAAAATGTTTAAAACAGCAACAATTAAATGTTTCTAATATAAGAATATCAATCAATTGTTGATATATTGATAGAGTGACTTTTGCTTTAACTTAAAATCAAAATAAACTTTTTTTTTTTAATAACAACAAATGTCTTAAAACCGCTTTTAAAACACATTTAAATTTGTCTAAACATTTTTCTAAAATGCCTTACAAAAAATATTTGTTGCCTTCCCTTAAATAATTGTTGCTAAGCATTTAAAGCTTATAGTTTTTTTTTTTATTTCCAAATTTTGTTTACAAATATTTAAAATTCATCTGGGGGAAAATGCAGCATACAACAATCCCAAAAGGCCGCAAATCATTTGTCATCATTTTTTGCGCAGTTTGTGATTTATTACGAGCAGCCTGCTCATATGCCAAACTGAAGATAATTTTTATTAGTTTTGAAACAATCTGTAGAACGCAATTGCATTATTTTGATTATTTTTCTAAGCATTTGCTGTGTTTATTTTTGATTATGAAATATGTTTGCCTTAATATCGGCAATTGACACACAGTTTGTAGTAAAAAATAAAAAAAACATAAAAATCAACAGCAAAAAGTTGAGAAAAATTTAGAAACAATAGCAAATTTCTAATTGCTTTTTTGGCGCTTGTCTATCAGGCATTTTTTTTTTTTTTTTTAGCTTTTTATACCCTATGCTCAAAAAAAAGAATAGTTTGGGTATACTAAAAATATAAGTAATTCTAGAACAATCAAATGTAATTAATAAAATTATATAATCATTATTATTTAGACTTGTTCCATTGCAAAATCAAAGTTTAGTTTATATTGAATTGTTTTCGATTTTTGTATTAATGATTTGATTATTTTTAGGTATTTTCGTATTTTACGCATAATTTATATTTAACTGAATCGCTTATACTTTTAGAAATTTTTAGAAAAACCTAAAAGTTCAATTTCTAATTATTTTTTTAATGGATTAAAAATTCCGAAATCCTGTTTATAATATTTATTTTATTTCTATTAACTATATAATAAAATAACGTTTATTAACAGTGTGCCTTTTTAAGAAGTAATTATACAATTTTAAGAAATAAAATAAAATTTGCACAAATCAACAGATAGCTGAACAGGGTATTTACAAGTCTTAGCTCATACATTTTTTTTATTGCTAAATATTTATTCTTGTTTTGCCGGTAGATGTTAAAACCTTTTGATGATGCTGGTGATATAATTAAAGAGATGCCGCAATTGTCGACAAAACTAAAATAAAATCAAGTTTCAGTTTCCATTTCTCACTCGATATTCATCGATCTGAAAGGTCATTGAATCAGGTCAAGGTATCTAGGGATTATTTCATGTATCTCAACACTAATCTCTAGCTATTTTTCGACTTATTAATTGGCCATCATTTGTTACAATATTTGATTATTCAAGCTAGGATTAAACCAGGTTTGCTGCTTCAAATTAAGCAGGGGCTATTGGCAGCGTAACATTCCTTTTATACAACAACTCTGCCTCTGTTTCTGCCCGAGATAGAATATATATATATATATAAAAAAAAATAAAAATAAAAAAAAAACACGACGACGCGAACAACACAAGAACATTAAATAAACAATTCGAAAATAAACGTAACAACGAAACAAATTGAAAATGTGAACCGCATGGAGAAGTCGCATCACATCGCATCGTACATTGCCTCGGTGCGGTATCTGTATCTGAGTATCGTGAGTATCTAAGTGTATCTTTGTATCTTTGCGTATCTCACTTGGCAACAAGTTGAATGTAGTAGGAACAAGGCCCAATACGATATTTTTTAACATGACCATAACAGACCCACTTTTAGTTATAGAGCCAATGCCGACGCCTCCTCCTGGCAACGTCAACAATAACGCAGATACACACAGTTATACAGATATATAAATATATAAATACTCACAAAACGGACAGAGAACTGACCGATCGACCGATCGACTGTTTGAGTTGTCGATAAATAGTCAACACTCGTGAGTTGTGGATCGGCAAATGCTTTGATGTGCGTGCGAGTATTTTGTATAATACAATATATATATATATATATTTATATATCTATCTATATGTACACACATATTTAATTTATCATGTGGCAATGGCAATTTCTTTATACAAATATATATATACTTATATACACATGGATCGTGTTGAACCACAAGATTATCTACACTGCATTCTACAGGTGGTCGTTTATAATCGAAGGAAGTTCATCTTTTTATATGGCATTCAGTTCGGTCTGAATTTTAAACTTGAATTCGGGCTAGAAATTTTTAATCAATTTCGAATAGTTTTTTTGTTTTTAATGCTGTAGATGCAATTTCATTTTACATAAACTGTTTCATTAAATTTGTTGAATCAATTTTAAAGTGTGACCAAATTGTATAATAGTTTAAACCCGGGACCGAAACGTTTATATTTAAAAACGAAAAAATTATGAAATTAAATTTATTGTTTGATTTTTTTTAAACAAAAAATAACTCTTTAAAATAAAAACTAATTTTTAAATTTTTATTAAAAAATCGACAACCAGAATTAAATGTAAAACTATCTTTGGAACCAGCTGATGTATTAACAAAATTTAAAAACATTTACGATGTGTGACTCAATACCTTTCATATGTCATTAAGGGATCAATATTAAGAATCCTTAAAGTATGAAAAATTGCTTTTATATTCAGAAGTTAAAATTAATTTTTAATATTAAGAAATTATAAATAAAATTTTCAGGATACTGTATTCAGAATAAGTATATTATAATGCTTATTTGTGATGCCAAGAAATCAAAAAATACAAATTCTAAGTTTTATTCAATATGTAAAATCTCTTTAAAAAAACACAAATTGTCATTTATAAAGCATTTAATTCTTATAAAATAATTGTGTTTAATCTTAAATTTATTTTTTTTGAAACTTTGTTATATTTAAGAAAATACTGTAACTTCCAACTTTTAAAATCAATCCCAAATTTCGTTCAAGCGTTTGGAATTTTTCAAAACTTGCGTGACTTTCATTCCGATAACATCTTTACTTTATGATCTTAACTCTTTAAATAATTCCCTTACTTATCAGCTCTTAGTTAAATGTGCTTCCTCTATACGTCAACGTTTTTATTGAGACGTTTATAGGTAATGCTCCCCCTTCTATGATTTATGATCGAAACTTTTCATAGTATTAACTGCGTAAAATGGGTATTTTTTGTTTCTGATTTAATTCTTTTTTTTGTTCTTTATCTACTGCCTCCATTCTGCGAATACAATAGACAAAGCAAGATTGTGAAAACAAAAAACAAAATCAGACACCTCATATAAAACCGATAAAAGTGATCATTTAATTGTTGTATTTCTTTTGTGTTTGAAACAAATTAAATATATATTATTGCACGTAATTGAATGCTTTTTCGCATTTTAGCTAACTATCTCACTCGCTCGAAATTTGAATCATACTACATGTAAAAAAAAAAATAATGAAACTGTCTGCAATCGTAATCGCGTTATGATAACGCGATATGAATTTAATTTATGTTTAGAATAAATATTTTTAAAAAATAGCCAAGGTTTTAATCGCCCTTGAAATTGAATAAATTGTCAGAGAACCTTCACAATTTTGATTAATCAAAACTATTAAAGTTAAATAACAATTATTAGTTTGTTTAATTTAAGGAAGAGTTTTCATTTTTATATATTTTATAAAATATAAAATATTTTTATTATTATTATTATTTATTTTTATTTTTTTTAAAGGAACAGTTCCTTAATCTCATAAACTGTGTTTATATTCTAGAATGTACAATTTTTCACTTTGTTTCATATCAATTTTCAGATGCTGCCACATAAGTTGTAGATTCAAATTCCATTTAAAGAATTTTTGTTTTTTTTATTTCAGAAATTCCTTAAAATAAATGTGGCTTAAATAGCGCTCTCTTTATAGTTTGTTGCTAAAGAGAAGGATATAATAGATCTAAGATAAATAATAAAAGATCGAATAGAAAGGAAATTTAATAACAAAAAGGATCAGAGTACAAGCCATTTAAAAGATATTTATCCAAGAATTTTAGCTCGTTTTTAACCTTAAAACATATTTTCAAGAGTCTGTGGGCTACATTAATGAACTATGTATATATTTGAATGCTGATGAATGTATGTAACATAACGGTGCATGAATAGAACTGATTTCCTCTAAAAAAAAAAAACAACCCATAGCAATTGCTGTATACATTATTATAATGGTTCCTAAACTGTTTAACCAACATTCAACATAACAGATCATCATTTTCTTTTCCTTATTTTTTTTTTGTATACTTTACGAGTATTTTAGTTTTATTTTTTATTTGAGCTAATGTAGTGTTTTTTTTTTATTTTTGGAGTTTTTTTTTTCTTGGCTTTTATTTTCTTGAGTTTTGGTTGCCGCCCCCGACGCTTTGATTGATGTAATGTGCGCGTCCATTGTGGGATTTCATGGGATTCCAGTTGGTTAGTTTAGATACTTTTACCGTTTGTTCGCTCATTACACGCATGTTCTGGAGGTGCCCCCTCTGTGGCCTACACACACACACACACACACACACACACACACACACGAGTTGGCCACGCTTTTTGTGGCTTGTTTTTTTTTTTTGTTTGATTTTTTTTCTTTCTTTCTATTCGCCCTATTACGATTTTTTTCGATTTTGTAGTGCAAAACAATCAATTTAATTGTTATCACGAGTATATACATATGAGAGAGAGAAAAAACAAACAATAACAAATACAAAATACAATACGTTAAGTATAGTCAATAAAGCTCTGGCAAGTGATTCGTTTGTTTTGCCCTCGTTGTCGTGATATCATCGTATTTTCATGAATATCGGGGTATGAAAAAAAAAGTAAAAATAAAAAATTGCAAAACATCGAAGACATCGAGCGATCAAAGTGTTTGATAATGTAGCTGATACAATCTAGATACTAGATCAATATACTGATTTGGTTAACATACACAGTATTTTTGTGTATAATGACGTTATCGATAATATCGATTGTTTGACTCATTAATGATTAGTAATTTTTATTTTAAAATCAGTGAATATCATCCATCTAATGCCTCTAATAAAAGGCGATACAATCTATATAATAGTTTCATATTATATACTAATTTGTTTAACATGCAAAATATTTTTTTGTATAATGATGTTATCGATAATATCGATTGGTTGACTCATTAATGATTAGTAATTTTTATCATATCATCAAATGCATCATAACAAAATTGTAAAGCAAAAAAGAATGACTGACATCATCATGATCGATTGTTCATATAGAAGCTATAAGATATAGTAGTTCAATTTATCGAAAGCCTTTTATTATAAATTTGGTTGCGATATTTAAAAAAAAATGGTTTTCATACCATAACTTATTTTTTTGACCGATTCTTTCTATGACAGCTTTATGATATAGTAGTACGATTTAAATGAAATCTAGGCAGATTTAATAGATCTTAATGAAACGCTGAACTGGTGTATTAAAAATGAAATATTACAAATTAAATAATAAAAATATTTTTTTTTCTATGACAGCTAGATATAATAGTTGTTTGATTCAGTCAACTAATCACAGCGTCGTGATCATCTTTATATATATTCAATATATTCTATATATATATTTTTGGCATGATCACCTTTGATTAAGCATTTTAATATACTATATTATATTGTATTTTTCCAGTGGTATAATAACCAAACTGATAATCCTATCTATAGTTTTCTAGTTCGATTTATATATTCTACTTTTCAATGAACTTGAACTTTCTGGCAATTAACTTTCGATTGATAGCTCAAACTATATATATTTATATATTTAATAAAGGTTATCAGGTTATCGAATTCATAATACTATATATATATAATTTTCTAGTTTAAAATGCAAATTCCTTTAAATAAATTGAATGTTAAAGACTGATTACTTATCGATTGCTGTCGTATGATATCTTAACTTGGAACTTGGTACTAACATTAGTATTTTGCTATCTTTTGTTTTATGATATGTATGTAAGTTGTTTGAAGTATATATAGATAAGAATAGATAGATCTAAAAATAAGTATGTAACTCATTCCATTTTCCTTGAATGTTAACACACTTGATCTTTTTTTTATTTTTTTTTTTGTTGAATTTTTTTTTATTGTTTTGTTTTCGTTGTTTAAACATTTATAATTAAAACAGAAGTGTTTTATTTAACGCCCTCAATGCCTCTGTTTGACAGTTGTCTATAAACGTTTGCATTGACAATGGGATAATTATAGCCGAGTATCTAAATGATTTTTTATAATTATTTTATTTTATTTTTTTTGTAATTGTATGTTGGTAATTACAAGTGAATTAATTTGCTTTTGTTTTTATTGTTGTTTAATTATGTCGAGTTACGATATAGAACGGTAATTTTGTTATAAAGCCAAAACATGAAAACCTAACGCTACATTAAATCGCTTTCAAGGTCTGCCGCCCCTCTCCAAAAAAAAGTGGTAAGAGGGGCAGGAGTTCGTTGATCGCACACCACATCAAATGCAAATCTTGTTCAACATAGTTTATATGTTTATAGTATTATATATATATACTATTTCACACCTTAAGAGCTTTGCCTTTGACCCCCACCTTCCCATAATAAATCCCTGCTGACTAATGGAACCCAACTCAGTGGGGGCCCAAGAGACGCCCTGCTGCTACTGTTGACCACAGTCCATTGGATTGTTGGCCATCAAAAATGCCAACATTACGACAAAGTTCAGTTCTTAACTGAAAATGAAATAATCATAAAAACAAGCATGCACAACACAAATACCCTTGCTAAAAGGATTTCCATCATTTTATCAAGGTTAAAAAAAAACAAATCAAATGTATAACAGTTGTTCTCCTTGAACATTTTCCTTGCCAAGCTTTAATAACAATAAAAGAAAGTCCTTAAGAATTTGAAGGATTCATAAAAATTATAAAAGTAAAACATATTAAAAAATACTTGAACTAGCATTTAATAAAATAAAATTATGTAATGAAAAGTTAAATTTAAAAAAAAGTAAAAATGATTTAAATGTAAATAATTAATATAAAATATATTATAACATAATAATATTAAAAATTACAACATAATATTATAAAAAATTACAAAATAATATTACAAAATAATATACAAATATAATATAAGAAAATAATATGAAATAATAAAAAAACAAAATAATATAAAAAAGTATTATAAAAAATAATATAAAAAAGTATTATAAAAAATAATATAAAAAAATAATGTAAAAAAGATATATAAGAAAATAATATAAAAAAATAATATACAAAAATAATATACAAATATAATATAAAAAAATAACAAGAAAATAATATATAAAATAATATAAAAAATAATAAAGAAAATCTAAATTTAAAAAAATAATTTAAAACAATAGCATAAGAAAATAATATATCAAATAATATAAAAAAATAATATAAAAAAATAATATAAAAAAATAATATAAAAAAATAATATAAAAAAATAATATAAAAAAATAATATAAAAAAATAATATAAAAAAATAATATAAAAAAATAATATAAAAAAATAATATAAAAAAAATAATATAAAAAAATAATAAAAAAATTCGATTCGATTTAAAAAAAACGTATAAACTTTAGATAATAAAGATTGTATTTAAATTACAAAAATGTATATTAGAGTCAGATAAATATATCTCCTTCCTTATAGTAGATATCGGAAACAAGAGTCGCGTCGATCAAACCATGTTTATACATCTTTGTACAGATGAGACCTTAAGAGCTAAAAATATGAAATTTGGTTTTTATGAGTTCTTGTATACCCCACGCATATTTTGGTATTATAAGCTAATTTTAAAATCAATTAATTGTATACTTTTACTAATGTATCTATAGTATAAAATGTAATCAATGTTTTTAATTATATTTAAATTTTAACTATATAGCTTAGGATATTTTGCTAGTCGCGCACTTTTAATTAAAATATTCTAACTTGGTTTTTTTTTTTATTATTAAGTTGAAATTTTTGCCATGTTAATTACCAACTCAAGTTAGGGGAGGTTCTTGAATGTTTCAAGAATAGGCTGAGGTGGGGGGGACTGACTATAGTAACCTACAAATGCGACTAGGCGTGTTACACTTTTCAACTGCCAACATTTTGACGGTCAATGTCCACACACACGCACACACACACACACACAGTTAGTTGCGGCTATTTATTATTGTTATTTTATCTTCTTGTTGTTTTTTAATTTTTTTTCTGTTTTGTTTTTTTTTTTTTTGGTTTTTTATGACGACCTGTGCATTGTAATTAAAGCTGTAAAATGTAGTTTGTAGTCTTTAAGCTTTTTTTTTTATAGTAAAAAGCACTTAAGTAACTGTATATTGAAAGAGTCAGAGAGTTACATACTTTTATATATACATATATATTTATATATATGTACCATCTATTGAAAAACAACATATAAGGCAAAAAAACAGTAATTGTATGTGGTAATAAAAAATAAAATAAAAAAAAAAACCAACTTGGAAATGCCAAAATGCTGTGGGTTAATACCCTTTTAAAAAGAGTTGAAAAACCATTTAAAAGAAGCTGTGTAGAAATTTTCTATTTCGACTGAAATTTGTTGGTAATATGCGGGATTTAAATTTTTTTAATTAAATTGTGCTTGGCAAAGAAATTCTGTTTTTTTTACACTCTTAAAGGTGTTAAAAAAAAAACGGTGCAAAGGCATCTTCGATTCCAAAAAGTGTGCATTATACATACATATTCTTCATCAGCAGCAATAGGCGTATCGATTTATCATTGTCTGAGACTATATGAGACACTATTTTGATTATGTGGATTCCTATATCATATGTAAATCACGTTTATTTTAAATTTCCTTTACTCGTAACTCAAATAAATCGTAAATCGATAAAAACAATTGACAGCTATAATTATAAAGCTATGAATTTTATAAGCAACGTAACTTGTGATTATCTTAATATCTTGTCATAATTTCATAATGATCGGATAATGAACAACAAACTTATTTAAAAATATATTTTTCATACATAACAAGAGCAGCGCCGTCACTGTCTTACGTGAACTGCTTGCTTGAAATTCAAAATTTACACTGCTTGATTTAAAAAGCGTATTTGTGGGTGGGTTTGTGGCTCTGGGACTGGGTAAAGGGTGTCCCAAGAGTGTCGAATATAGTGTTTTATATATTTTCTTTGTATTTGCATACAACTGAAGCAAAAATTCAGTTTAATTCATTTTTAAGAGCAGCACAGTCGCGGTCTTAACTGCACTGCGTGCTCTATTGCACGACTTGCTCTATTGCACTGCTTGCTCTTTTGTACTGCTTGCTATGTTGCACTGCTTGATTTGAATATTTATGTATTTTTGAAGGTTTGTGGCTCTGTGACTGGCAGAGAGTCCCGAGAGTGTCGAAAATACTATTTTTATACTCTTATATATTCTTGATATTTGCATATAACAGAAGCACAAATTTAGTTTAATTAATTTTGTTCCTTGGATCTTTTGTCACACTAATTATAACTAATATTTTTTTTCTTCTCTATTTTGTCCTTTACAGGTTTGAACCCTTTTCCTCAATGCAATAGCTGAAAGGCCAGACAAACTCTAGTGCTATGCTCCCGTCGAGCACTAAAATGGGCATCCGGACGCCCCAAGATCGGGCCATGCAACATCAACTATAACCAAGGAATATATATATATAAATTATACGATCATCATAAACACTAAAGTGGAGGACCACAGCAACAACAACAACAAAAACGTACTCCAACACACAAATGTGGGTACAACACGTAACTAGCGAAGCAGCTGCCGCCAATAGCAGGTTGACCAACTAAACGAAACCGAAGCGTCCAGCTTGAAGCTTCAGCGGATCAGCAAGGAGGAGACCCAGAGCAGCAGCAGTTTGCAGATATCGCGTTGAAAAGCCAAACTTTAAAATTTCATAGAAAATGTTACAAAACTCGCATGCAGCGGCAGCGGCAGCAGCAGCAGGAGCGCAACAAGCAGCGACGCCGGCAGCAGCGGTGGCAGCAGCAGCAGCGGCAGCGGCGGCAGCAGCCAACAATGCGGCATTAGCCGCGTCATCCATACAACCCAAGCAGGTTGTCATACGGAGGCGTCCGAATCAGGGCTACGGTTTTACGCTGCGTCACTTTATTGCCTATCCACCGGAAGATGATGCCGCCAGCTGGCCCCAGGTAAGACTTGATCGAAACAGGCAGGCGCAAAGAGAGATAGAGAGCACCTAACGCAAGAGAGTGGAAAACAGAGAGAGAGAGAGAGAGAGAGAGCGCAAGCGCGCCGATCAACAGCAGAAATATACACATACACACATGCATATGTATGTGCTTAGCCTGGCTGCATGTCCAATTAGTCATCGATTGCCTTGGCACTTTTGCTTTTTGTGCTTTGGCAAATCTCTGCTGCAGTCGCAGTCGCAGTCGCAGTTACAGTTGACGTTAACGTTAACGTCGCTGCCGTTACGTGAGCTCAACGCACGCGCCGTTTATTCAAATGTTGCTTTCTTTTTGCCCTTGCGAATGAAGTTGAAGTATATGGAGTGCGTCATGCAATTTGCGACACAAAAAGAATTAAGTTAACAAAATCGAATGTAGTTCAACTAAAATATCGATAAGTAAAATTGGAAAAATAGGGTTATAGTTTATGCATATAATATAGGAATCGGGAAAATATATGTTTATTATATAGGGTCCGAGATGACTTTAGGAATATGTGGAATATTTATTAGGAATATTGGAAATATATATACTTTATAGGGACGGAGATGACTTTAGGAATATGTGGAATATTTATTAGGAATATTGGGAATATATATAATTTATAGGGACGGTGATGACTTTACGAATATGTGGAATATTTATTAGGAATATTGGGAATATATATACTTTATAGGGACGGAGATGACTTTAGGAATATGTGGAATATTTATTAGGAATATTGGGAATATATATACGTTAAGGGACGGAGATGACATTCAGAATATATAGAATATTTATTACGAATATTGGGAATATATATAATAGGGTCGGAGGTGATTTTAGAAAAATATGAAATATTTATTAGGAATATTTAGTTATATAAGGAACTTATATATTCTATACGTTCGGAGATAATCTTTTACACATTTTTAATAGATACAGGGCGTGAAAACATCAATATCATTTTTGCAGTCTTTGTTGTTAAGCTTTTAGGATTATATGTGCATGCAAAAAGCGAAAATTAATATTATCGTTATCGAAAACTTGCAAATAAAAATGACGCATAATTAATGCGATTAAAGCCTTATCATATATTTTCATATATATATATTTGTAGGCATTTTAATCATTTCTGTTACTTTAAATTTCAATTATAATTTTTACTCATATATTTAATATGCCTGCTTAGTAACTTGTTAGGGTATGCCAAATTCAATTTGGCAAATTTGTAAATTTTCATTTTGATATTTTTGTTTCTTTCTTTTGCACTAATTTGCGTTTTGCTCACTTTACTTTTATTATTACATGCGACGCTTCGTTACGCTCTCGCTCGATTGTTGCGCTCTCTCTCTCTCTCCCATTCTCTTTCTTGGTGAATTTGCGCGCGCTCTCTCTCTTTGAGCCGCTCTCCTTGCTGCCATTTATTTTATTGTTGTTGTTGTTGTTCCTGCCTATGACTTTTGTTGTTGTTGTTGTCATTTCATGTTTTTTTTTTTGTTTTTGTGTATTTTTATGCTCTTGTGTGTAGGAAGCGACGAACGTCGGCAGCAGCAGCAGCAGCGTCGGCGGCGGCGGCAGCAGCGGTGCCAACGGCTTGGAGCCAACGTCACCAACGTCGCTGCCGCCATACCAAGTGAAAGCGATGGAGACCATTTTCATCAAAGAGGTGCAAGCGAACGGACCGGCTCACATCGCAAATCTGCAGACGGGCGACCGGGTGCTAATGGTGAACAATACGCCGATCGCTGGCATTGCCTACAGCACCATTGTGTCAATGATCAAGCAGACGCACTCGCTGCTCACGTTGCACGTTGTGCCCAAGGAGTGCGATGTGTTGCAAATGGTAGGTGGCCATATTCATAAAAAAAAAAAAAAAAAACTAACAAAAAATTTAAATTTTAAATTTCAATCTCAATCTAATGTTGTTTAATTTAAAATTTCAATTTTGCAGCATTATACGAGCATTGCTCACACGCCGGAATCGAATCGTTTAACAATGTCTGCAGCTACGTCACAAGCGCCGGCAGCGGCAGCGGCAGTGGCCGTGGCAGCGGTATCGGCATCGCTGGCCAATGGTGGCGGTGGCGTTGGTGGTGGTGTCGGTGCCATTAAGTCTACATTTCCACAGCAACAGTTGATCTCATATCCCGCTGTTGTCAATTCAGCGTCATGCTCTATATCGCCGCTCCACAGCGGCAGTCGCTCGGGCAGCATTACCAGCAATGCCAGCGGCAGTGGCGCCACAGGCAACAATAGCCATCAACAACAGCAGCAGCAGCAGCAGCAGCTGCAACAGCGTCATCCTGCGCTTGCCGGTGGCAGCAGCAGCATTGATTATGGTGACATTGCCCATGGACTGCGTCAGCATCATCATCAGCAGCAGCAACATTCACAGCAGCAACATGCCCAGCAACAACATGCACAGCAGCAACAGCATCAACAGCAACAGCACCAACAGCAACAGCTCTACCAGCAACAGTTGATGTCCAGCAGCTTTATGCGGTAAGTGGTAAACAAGTCAACTTGTTTAGGCCATTGACGTTCAGTTATAGCCAGGTTAAAGGAAGCCAACAGCTGCTATAGCTTGTTAATCTTATCAGAGACTCTGCTCTGCCCACTGGCGTTTCCCTCCTCTCTCCAAAATGACTGTGTTTAGTGCAATTAGACAGGATCAGACCAGGCCAAAACGAATAAGCACAGTGAAGCCAAAAATTTTGCCTGAATTTAATCCTCAAAATTTATTATCATTATTAGTGATATTTTATATTCTGTATATGAAAAGTCTATTTTTGCCCATTTAATTTAACAATATTTTTAAAGAATATTGAAAATCTTGAAGGCAATTAAATAAACCCACATACACTATATAGAACTCTAAACATTTTTAATTAATACAGAGAAATTTTTTTTCGAAATTTCATTAAAAATAAAATTTTTTTTTCACTTTTTATGCATAACAAATTGGGCAAAACTAAATAAATTTCAGCTACTTTTAAAGGCCGCAATAAATACACAAATTAATTTGTTAGATAGGAAAGATACATATATAATAAATATTTAAAAACATATTAGTAATGCTCTCTGGCACATCAAGTTAAAGTTTTCTTAAGAATTTCTAATAAATTTTACCATTTCAATTGAGAATTTTATTATAGATCAAATTAAAGTTTTCGATTTTTTGTTCGTGCTTTTGTAGAATGCTATACAGATATACATATATATATATACCAAATTTGTTGATTTTAGATTGTGTATTAACATCTGGGGATTATCTAGAATCTTCATAACTCTATATAATCAAAGATGCTTACATTTTTGTTGCAGAAATTAAATATTACCCATGTCTTTATCTCAATTTATTAAATAGAACTTTCGAGTCTTGTTATAACAAATTGGTCTTAATAAAATCTTAGTACATTATTTTTGTAAGCTTCTTCAAAACATCTTGATATCAATCAATTTCCTTGATATCAATCAGTTTTCTTAATATCAATCAATTATTTGCAATCAAAACTTTTACTTTAACAGCTCTCAAATTATTAAAACCTTTAATTCCCTACAAGTTAATCTATGCTATAGATTCAGACACTTGTAACAAATTTAAAAAAATATTAAAATATGTTTTTTAATTGGCCCATTATTTTTTATTATTATTTAAAGATAAACAAATATCTTTATTCAAATATATTTTATTCTTTGCTTGTCTACAAAATTAATTAAATACATATTACAATATATATATAATACCATTTTGTGGTTAATACTTATTATTTGATATTTTGTAAATATTCACACATATATAAATACATATGTATACGCATGTTTATTCAGGCAGACAAATTGACAGTTTATTGGCCAACAGCCTTTGGCCGTTTCAATGAACTTGATCACACTGTGCAGCATTTGATTTATGATGGCATCGAGAGACTGCCCACCTTACCTACCTCACCGCCTTCCTTCCTACTTCACAACAACACACACACACACACATATGCATATTATGGCTTTATTTCACTTTCATTTAAGAAAAATACAAATTAAAAATACATAAAAATAATAAAAAAATAAAACTGACATCAGATGCGTGTAAATTCGAGTAATCGAATAATGTAAAATGATCAACGACATGAAAAAAAAAATAGAAAAATTAAGTTCATGCTCTAAATGGCATTAACTAAGCACAATAGTAATAATAATAATAATAATAATAGTGACAACAATTGCGGCAACAATAATTAAAAACAATTGTAAACGAACTTTGTGTACAAAATGTTGTACCCCTTGGACCTACCTCAACTCTATAGTTCATAATTTCCAGCACGAGTTTTTTTATTTGAAAACGATGTAAATAGAGAATTGCAAATGCAAAGCTATCGACTAAAATATACTCTGGTCTAACAATTTGTTTTATATTTTATACAATTTTTAAAAGTCATCTAGTATATGCTTGATTCGAGCTATAAGAATGTAATTTAGGATTTCGATAAAAGCATTTAAATACTTAACCAAATTTGATTGCTAGAACTTTCATAAAACAAAACCAGACAAACCCTATATACTCTCTCTCTTTCTGTTTCTGTGTATAATTTTCCTTCTGGAAATAGAGTATATAAAAAATATTCATTTCGCACATTCTTTTGGCCAGACTTTTCACTGTCATTAATTTGTACATGCTCATAGATACATGTACGTGCATATATCTATCTATGAGTATATATATATCTATATCTATATCTATATCTCCAGCTATATATCTAGTATATCTATGTAGGCGCATGTTAATGATGATGAGTCCATACTTTGACCGACGACGGTCTATAAAATTATAGAACACCATAGACAGCAGATAAATGACTATCACGCTGGTGATTTCATCAAATTTGTTTTTTTTTCCCAATTTATTTTCATGCATTTTTGTCATTGTTGCGTTGAATGAAATGTATTTATGTACATACATATATGTAAATATACGTATTCATAATTGTACTCTTGGAAAAGTATTGTGTATATTTATATTTTTTTTTTACTAAAAAATTTACAAATCTTTTTGAATTAATATTCGGATGTCGTTGTTTAATATTTTTTTTGATTATTAGTTTGGTTTAGATTTTCTTGGAACATTATTTTCATCATTTTCAGCTGTTTGGACTTTTTCGACTTTCTCTCAATTTTGGCAATGACGACACTTGCAAATTTATTTCATATTTCTTGTTTGTCTAAAAAAAACACAAAAATAAACACATGCATTTTGAAGAAATTTTTATCTTTGCTTTTTTTTATCGACTTGTATACTATATAGGGGCAATTGTTTTGAGTTAATTGTAATTTTAAGCAGTTTCATGATTTTTGGCTATATTAATTAGTATTTATAATAAAAGAAAATTTTGAGCATAATTCGTAGAATTATATTATAACATGTCAAGGTAAAGTTGTAATTAAAGCTGACTTATTTAGTAAGTAGATGGATTTGTAATTTAGTAGCAAATCGATCCTAAATTTGACAATTATGTCTTTTTTTTTTTATTTGTATTTATATTTTTATTTTATTTCTTATTTTTTAATTTTATTTTTTATTTATTTTCATTTTATAAATATAACCAGTGTGTGTTTAAATTTTTTTTTTAATTTTACTAGGTTTTTTACAGACGCTGTAAAACAATTTAATATTGAAAGAAGTTTGTCGTTTCTAGGGATAAATTATATACTAGCTCACACAATACCTCTTTTTTATTAATCCGTGTTTAATTGCAATTGATTTGTTAATAAAAAAAAATTAAAACTCAGTTTTATGACTTACGAAAAACTAAAAAAAAATTAAAGCTAAATTATTATCCTTATGGTTGACGCATATTATAGAATTCAATAATAACTATTATTTGAAATTTTTTATTTTTAAAAGTCTTAATTATGTATATTTTTTGTATTCGTAAAGATTCTGAAATTTTAATTAAAACACAAATTAACCTTCTACTTATATTTGATTTTTTAATAAAAAATTTTATAAATAAGTGTTATTTTCGTTCTCTGGCTGTTATCGATATTTTAAATTTGTAGACCTTGGGTTATAAAATTTCCATCAATTATAATTATATAAAATTTTTAAAATATAAAATAGGCCTTAATTCATTTATCATCTATACAAGTTTAAAAAAAAACGCATTTAAATGAGAATTGTTTTTGAATTTTTCAAGGCAAGAACTCTTTGAAGCATTATCTGAAGTTTCATCTGAATATATAATGCCATGGCACGTGTTGCGGTTGTCGTCTTGAATTCTATTTACTTTTAAATATTATTATTTTTATTATTTGTTGCATTTTTATTTATGTTTTTCTTAGCAGTTATCATTTCTAATTACGTGCTGGCTTGTTGCGAAAAGCTTTGGCTAAGAAATCTGTTGAAATACCACCCACTACATGTTTTTTTTTTTTATTGTTTTTGAATAGACTTTCTTTAAATTTTATTTATTTTATTTTATTTGCTTTTTGCTTTGTTGTGACCCATTAAAATTGACGAACATTAAATTCAAAAAAAAATACAAGTAGCAAGAAAAGCGGGGAATGGAGAATGGTAGAAAATAAAAAAAAAAACTCTAACCGTATCGAGAATTGTTGATATTCAAATCACATATCGAATTTTTTGAGTGTATTGTGGGTTATGATGACGCCCACATTTCGAAATTATCGGGTAGACAAACAAACAATTGCGTATACGCAACGTTTGTCGTTTAATATACAATGTAAGTCATATTTCATATATGTGCATGTGTGTGCGTGTGTTTGCAATCAATTATAATATATTTGTGTGTGTGTATGTGTGTATGGCAACAACGTCAACGTCAACTCATTGACTAATCGAGCAAGAACAGCAACAACAATAACTAAACCGCAAATGCAAAATCGCCATGCGATTATATACCTATCTGTATATATAAATACATATAAATATATGCACACAAATGCATATGCCAAGTGTAAATGAACAACAACAAAAGCAAAAATGCACACAAATATTTAGTTAAGGCGCCATTGTTAAATGATTACGACAAATTTAATTGAATTTTGTGTACAACACATATCAAAAAAAATAAAAATAAAAATCATCATCAAAAAAAAAAAAATCATTCGCATTGAATGACATTTCAATTCATTCGCCCTGTTTGTAAAGAAACAGAGTTGAGCATTATAAACGTATAAAGACAGATCGTTCCTATACATACTTTGAATCAAAAAAATATTTTCTTTTTAGAAGAAAAACATTTAATGAGATATACACCTTTAATTTTTAACTGCAATCAAAAGTTTTTTTTTTTTTAGTTTTTAACCTGATATATGTCAATATTCGACTTATCATTCCTTTGACAGCTTTATGATATAGTCGTTCGATATAAATCAAATTTAATCAGATTATACATTAATTGAATGTATAATCTTTTTTAGAAGAAAAACATTTGTTGAGATATACATATTTATTTTATTTGCAATCAAAAGTTTTTTTTTTTTTTTAATTTTAAACCTGATAGAAATATACGTCAATATTCGACCTATTATTCCTATTGCAGCTTCATATATAGTCGTGCGATTTTATAGTCGTTCGATTTTAATCAAATTTAATTAGATTTTTTTAAGGAATAGTCAAATTTCGAACAAAACTAAGTTTGGTTTTGATATCTTGAAAAACCAAAATGTTTTTCATGGAATAACAAAACTTTTACCCAAATTTTTCCTATGACAGTAATCTGATATAATGCTCCAATCCGACTGATTTTGGGATATAAACTGCTTACAAAAGAAAGCATCTATGCCAAATTTCATTAAGTCTGTCACAACATATCTAATTTAGTTCTCAAGAGCTGAGCTTTCCGTTTGGAAATATCTCAATTCGATTCATTTCTTGCTGTAGCTTAAATATATAAATTTTCCCAACGATTACTCACATAATTGCTAACCAAATTGGCATTAGAAATTTTTGGCAATATATCTATATTCTATCATATATTTTATTATATTCATATATTCTATCACAGTCACAGTCACTGCGGCTCGTGTCACAGTTACCACAATATTGCACATTTCTTGTAAAAAGCGTGCCACGCCCACTGATTGCATTTAGAGCTCTCAGTTTGAGATTGAGTTTGTACTATAGATGGAAACTGAAGATGAGATTGAGATTGAGTCTCAGTCAAGTCTCAATCACAGTCTGAGAGCTTGAGAAAATACAAAAAAAAAAAGAAGAAATCACAAGTCTGTATATGTTTAAATTATTGGCTACTTGAGCCAATCCAAAGTTTGTACATAATTGTATAATGCGTTGGCTTCCATGCTGTGTGTAATCTCGCATACACTTAGAGAGATACAAATAAAGATATATATATATATAGTTATAGATATATTTAAATCTAGTTCTAGATATAGGTAGAAATATAAATGTAGATAACGATATACATGTTAATAGGGATTATATAGATAGGCAGATATAAATATATTTAGATGTTGATATGGATTATATTGATAATATAGATAGCAGCAAAAATAAAATAAAATTTATTTCTATACACTATATTCACTGCTTCAATTTTCCGATTGACCTTTTATCCCTTTGTGGTTTATGTGTTTTCGAATTTGACTCATATGATTGATGGATGATGACGATGACAATGACAATGTTGATGGTGAAAACGTGACACAAGTTATACAGAAACACAAAATACACAAGCACAGTGAAACAGAATTTATGCATTCTGAAAATAAATACGAGTATATGAAAAAGTGTTGAACAAATTTATATATTAATAATGAGACTTAAAATCTAATTAGATATTAATGGAAAATTATGGCAAAGTATTTTATATGCACAATGTTTTAACACAGTTACAATCGTACGTAATCTATTATAACTTTTAAATTAAGTTTTATATTTTTACTAAAAATAATAAAAATTCTTATTCTATATATATAAAATTTTTCAACCTGACTGATTGACCACTCACTCCCAGGCCAAACGGTAGAAGCTAGAAACCTACAATTTTTTCTGTAGCTTCCTATTATATCGTAGATTGGCACTCTGATAAAATGTTGTCAAAAATATATCGGAAAATGGGTGAAAAATACATTTGAAAATTGTATTTAAATCTCAGCTGGAGCATACCCGATAGCGCAGTGGGCTACTTAGTTATTTATTCGTTTATTTTTTTTATATTATTATTTTTTGGCTTGGGAGCGTAGCAACACACGTCGGGAAAGCTAGTTCGTATATGTATAAATTGACCACATAATTTCACATTTTCCACCACTGTGCATATTCAAATTTTTTTTTTTTTTGATGAACTTCAGCTGACAATTACACTCAAGTGCAGGAGGTTCGTTTGCGGAAGGCGGTAGAAGTGTTGTATATTTGGTCAGCTAGATGACTGATAGCACTGTTGACTACCCACACAATACCCCCTCCTAACCTCCTACCATTCACCCCCCACAAATAATTTTCCCAATTCGTAAATCCCTTTTTTTTTTTTTTTTTTTGTGCGATTTAGCCCACAATCGAATCTATTTGGTGTTGCCTAAAACAACAAATCCAACAACTTTGCATGTTATTATACTATTTACTTAATAGAAATAGGAAATTGCCGATAGTTTTGTTACTATCGTTAATTAAATGCGATATATTAGATATTGTAAAGTATTATTAGCTGAAAACATAAATATTGTAACAGCAATATGTATTTTTTAACAGGCATATTATGATTTTTTTTTAAATTAATAATTATTTTAAAAATTTGTCAAAAGTAATAACTACAAAATAGAATTTATATATGTCCAAGGATTATTCTACCATAGTATTTTTTCGTTTTTAAAGTTAGTTTTATTTTTAGACTCTGGGATAAAACTTATTTCTCAAGTTTTATATATGTATTTTGTTGATTAAATCTGGAACTTCTATAACTTTTTCCAGCTCTAGTATGTCTATTTATGTAAATATGTGGGCTTTAGTATATACCTCATGCCATCGTATCGTAATTCCAGATTATCGTCTTTCATTGCATTGCATCCATTTTGTTGTTGTTGTTGTTGTAGTTGTTGCTGTGTGCACAATGAAATATTTTTTGCGCTATTCGCGTGGCACAATTGGTTATAAAATAAAAGGAAGAGCGTCGTCGGTTCGGTGGTACGGTGGTTCGGTGGTTGGGTGGGTCGATGGGTCGTCGGTGGCTTCGGTGGGTTGTTCGACTGTTGGATTGCCCACTCAATAGCTGGGGGCTCTTTTCAATTGGCGATGGGGCCCTGCCTCGTCGCTGCTGTGTCGCGAGCTTAATATGAATTTCATACATGCATACAAAGTAGATTTGTGTTATGTTTTTTTTTTCGTCGCATTTTTTTTTTTTTTTTTTTTTTTGTATATTTTTTTGTGTTGTATTTCAGTTTAGTCGCATGGACTTTGGGCTGTACTTTAGTTTAGTTGCTGATGGCGAGTGGAGCGCGTAGATTTCATTTTCGCATACTGAGATTTGCATCACAAAAAAGTATAAAAAATACAAATAGATCTTTTTGATCTCTGTGGTGTTCTTTAACCAATTGTGTATTGAATTTCATCGTGTTAAATCGTGTAATAATTATAACACATTTCTATGTTGTATATAAACCGGGTGTTGTACCATGCTCACGAGCAGAGACCTTGAAAAACTCCATATAAGATCAAAAAGTTCAAGTGTTTTCAATGAAAGATGCAATGTGAACTTTACTAGCAACAACAACAACAATAACAAACTTAACAACAATGCGCGATTGTCTCAATTTCTTAGTATTCTCTTTCTTTTTTTTTTTTTTTGGTTTTTTTGTTTTTTTTTTTGTGTACCCTTGCAAAAAGGTGTATTATAAATATTGTCACGAAATGTGTAACGCAGTGAAGAAGATGTCTCCTAACCCATAATCTATATATACACTTGATCAGCACGATCAGTTGAGTTGAGTTGATATACCCCAAGTTTATTCGTTTCTATGCAATCTAGTCTCTCAGTTGATGAGTTTTTTGATGAAACTTGACACAGATGCATACGGTGCATATGTCGGAGCCAGCCAGATCGAAAGGTCTAAGATTCGGCCATATATATTTTAATGTTCCAATAGCAACGATCGTTACAAATATAACTTTAAACGTGTACAAAATATTTTATTTTTAAACTCACGCACTTCGAACATCTATATTTATATACAAATGGAGCCCAAAAAAAATATATAGGTATTCATAAATTGGGAACAGCTGGACCGATTTGTTCGATTTTTTTTTTTTAAATTTTTCATAATTGCCAGGAGACAATTTCTAGAAAAGAAACTTTTGGAAAACCTTTTTGGAAAAGTCGCTAGCGCCTTAACAGATGTACTCCCTGTTAACGTAAACAGCACTGTTAACGTATACAGCACTGTTAACGGATACAGCACTGTTACAACAATCACAGTCAGCAGTATTTTTCAAATGAAATACGAAAATCACAGTAGGCAGTATTTTTTTTTAATGAATACGAATTAGGTTAAAATATTTGAACGTAGCGCAGCGCCGCTAGAAATAATTTATGTGACAGAACGACGTTTGCCGGCTTAACTAGAATATGATTAATTTGTTTTTCTTTTTTTTTTTAAAGCAAGGACGTAGCAACGCACGCCTGTTACATTAGTTTATTATAAAATGCAATTTTTTTTGAATTAAAATTAAATCAATAAATTGTAAATATTATAATCTTCTACGATAATGAATAAATATTGGACTTAAATTTGATCAAAATTGAAATTATATTATCGAAATAATAATTAGAGTTTTTATGAAAACATTTTCGGCAAAGGGTATTTAACTTTGACAATCTCAACTTAAATTTGCTTTCTGCATTTTTTTTTTTTTTACTTTTTTTTTTGAATGCGATTTTGCTTTTTTTTTTGTTTCGTTTCCGTTGCGTATGTTGCTTAAGCAGCGCTGCCGGCGTTGACGTCGTCGCCGCCAATGGGTGTCGCCACTGACGCTAGCGACACCGTTGGGCGCCGTCGATATCGAATTCGATATCGAAACGCGAAACAAATGCAATGCGAATTCCGAAAGGAGGTGTGAAGAGTTTAGAAAATGGAAGAGACCAAAGGGTGTGTTAGGGCAGGTGGGTAGGCTAGAAAGCGGAGGAGGGGGGGCTGTAAACTGTTGACAGGTTCGGGCATGTCGCATATTTTGTTTTTTTTTTGTGGCTTATCAAATATGTCAACATTTTTATTTACGACTTGTTAATTGCAAAAGAGGCAAAAGAGTTGGCAAAAAAAAAAGAAGAAAAATTATAAAAAATAAGCAAATCAGACAATAAACGGCAATAACAATAACAACAACAACAATAGGCAGCCAGTGCACACACAATAAAGCGCGAAATTCCACACACATACAAGCAAACACACGCACAACCCAGACGGGTATGTAATGAAGTACACCCCACTCATTTATCCACATACATAAAATGTATATACTTACATATACTTAAGCATATATATATACAAAATGTATCTATAACTATGCCTCACAGATACAGCTCATTTATTTGGCTGACTTTTTATTGATAAGCAACAAAAACAACAACAAAAACAACAAAAACAATAACAAAAAATCAGCACAATAGAATCGTATTCGAATCACTTGTATCAATGGATCTCGTTTTTTTTTATACCCTTGCAGGTAGGGTATTATAATTTTGTCACAAAATGTGTAATGCATAGAAAGAGACGTCTCCGATACAATATAGCATATATATTCTTGATCTGGACGACGAGCTTTTTTTTTGGGCTTTATCATTGAGTTTTCTTGATGAAATTCGAAGCAAATAGTCGAAATATAAAAATCAGCCCGATCGGACCACTATATTTTATAGTTGCAATAGGAACAATCGGTCACAAAATGTGTAATGCATAGAAAGAGACGTCTCCGATACCATAAAGCATATATATTGTTGATCATTTTTTTTTTGCCTTTATCTTCGAGTTTTCTTGATGAAATTCGAAGCAAATAGTCGAAATATAAAAATCAGCCCGATCGGACCACTATATTTTATAGTTGCAATAGGAACAATCGGTCACAAAATGTGTAATGCATAGAAAGAGACGTCTCCGATACCATAAAGCATATATATTGTTGATCATTTTTTTTTTGCCTTTATCTTCGAGTTTTCTTGATGAAATTCGAAGCAAATAGTCGAAATATAAAAATCAGCCCGATCGGACCACTATATTATATAGTTGCAATAGGAACAATCAGTGCAAAAAACTTTTTTTTTAAGTCATCAAAACCAAACTTGACAGATCGGTGTAGAATTATGTTTCAAACAATCTGATCAAGTTTTATTAAAATCGAAACACTATAGAAAAATCAGTCGAAAGTGTTTGTATGAAAAACCTAATTTTTTTTTTCAATTTATCAAAATGAAACTCAACTATTCGATGTAGAATAATAATTTGTACAATCTGTCCAAGTTTGATTAAAATCGGATCACTTTATTATATAGCTGTCATAGGAACAATATAAGATATCAAGATATCACAACGAAATTTACCATATCGATATAGAAATACCTTCTATACTATGTGATAAAGTTTGACTGAAATCGGTTCACTATATCATATAGCTTTCCTATTAGAAAAACGGTCGCGTATTCTGAATCTTTGCAAGAGTATATATAGTTTCGGTGTGCCAAAGAATGCCATTTCTTGTTTTTTTTTTTCTTTTTTGTAAATATAAAACTTATGCAAAGGCAACAAAAATTGAGCTCTGCTCAAGTTACAATAGAAATATTTGCAAAATTTGCACATTTTCCAAACTATGCGAAATGCTTTTTTTTTTTTTTTTATACATTGATTTTTCTTAATATGTCACTGAGTTCTTTTCAGGGTCAGTATATAGTACTTTAATCAGTTTTAGTATATTTACTTATATTCCTGATTTGCAATCAATTTAAACAACTTGTTCAACCATGGCCGATCTTCATGGTCGCATTATATCAACATTATTTAAATTGTTTATGCTATTTTATACTATGATACAATAATATGGGAACATCTGTTTCAATTAGTATTTAAAGCTGGCTATTCAGAAGTTTTTGTTTTATTCAAGAAAAAATTAATTTCTTTATCAACAAAATGATATCAATGTAATTCAATTTTAATGAAATTTAATCAGCTTAAATAACATAACTTGCAATTGTTGTTTTGGATTTGGATTTGGATTTCGCATCTGTAAAAGCGAGAAAATGTTGTTTATACAGCTGAATATTTGAGGTTTTGTTTATACTAGCATTTCAACCATATAATTGGATTCGACGATTGAATAAGCTACAAAGAAGAATTTGAATATTAGTTTTCATATAAACATATAATCAAGTATATATATATATATATATATATATATATATAGTATATATCAAGCATACAACTCTGATATTTTTAAGACCAAATTCATAATTTTTTTTTATATTGTTTTCGCAAGAGCTTAAGCTTAAAATGTGTAAATATTTCTAAAAAATAATCGATTAATGCGTTTGTACATTTTACAAAAACTCGAAAAGTTTCTTTCGAATTAATTGGGTAAAAAATTTGTTTTAAATCGATAAAACGAAATGCACAGAATATCAAATAGTTCTAATATAAAAAGCATTGAATAAATTCTTTCGCATAAAGTTTTATTTAAAACAAAAAAAACCCTATACACATACATATATATAAAAAAAAATTAATAAAATAAAATACGCTTTCCTTGACCAGAAATAATCCTTTTGATTTTCAAAAATTGTTCTATTTTAAATGTCAATGAATTGTTTTTAATAAAACCTAAAAAAAGGTTATTTTTATTTTTAATAGAACACAAAAATTAGAAAAAATACAGTTTTATAGTTAATTGTGGCAATAAGTAAACCAAGAAATCCAAAAAAAAAATTATTTAAAAATTGTTGAAAATTCTTAGAAAAAAATATTTCTAATTTTATCTCATTGAATTTAATATTAATGTTGGGGAACGCAATAAAAAATTATGTTTTTAATATTTGTTATTTTATAAATGACAGCTACTTTAGCAAAGATATTATGAAAAGTACAAAAATGTTGTTCCAAAATTATTTTTCAAATCGTCGCATTTTATATATTATATTATATTATTGATTATCGTGCTTCGTAAGATTGTTTTGATTTTGGTCGAACTTTTACTTTTACACAAAAATAGTTTTATTTAATTGTCATTCTTAGAATCTTCCAGATTTATTTCCAATAGCCTACAATGTATTAATTTGACAATAATTTTTCTTTGATTTTCATTGTGCAACTACACTTAATTTTCATTTGTTTAACCCATGCTAATTTAATAAATTGTTTAAATATTTTAAAAGCATGCAATAAAATCTGTGAAGAATCCATATATACTTTTATATCATCACAAACTTAAACTATATTATATAGAAACGAAACTTTTTGTTCACATGCCAAAAGCTTTTCATGTTACTTTCAATGTTCACTATGCCAAAGGACTTTAGAGAGAAGTATGCTCGTGTCAGTTCATAAATTAATTTAACCTTAAACTTGAAAACTCAATCAAGGACTTGCATATATATAATATATATAAAAAGCCACTCAACTGTCAGTTGCACCTGAGAGGAATAAGATTGAGCGGCATGTGGCAGAGAGCGCTGCATATAGTAGGGTATTGTGAGGGGAAGTATACAGCGAGGGAGAGAGGAAAGGAAAGGAGATGTAATTAGAGGTTGTTGGGAATTGTTGTGTTTCAGCTATTTTTAACCAATGCACTCAGCGCATATCCGGGGCAAAGTTCAAGAGCAAAATGCTTGCAATAACCGAGCTAAACTAATTGGCAGTCAAGTCTCCCCTATACTCTACCCAACCCCAACCCCAACCCCAACCCCAACCCTGAGGTGATTTGTTTTCAATGTCAGTCAGCAGGAAGCGCTCCTAGAGTTTCCAATGCGTGTGCGTTGAGCATCCTTTCAAGGCAAATTGAATTCACTTTGAAGTCCTCCCGACAGCAGCAGCAGCTGTTGCTGTTGCTGTTGCTGCTGCTGCTGTTGCTGTTGCAATCTAATTTGTTACTTCGATCAAGTGCCTGAGTGCGTTTGAAGCTGCTGTGGGGTAACCCAATGTAGCATGGCTTGGGTCATGTCATGGTCATGGCCATTAGCCAGCCAGACCACAGATGCTGTCAGCCCAGCTAACGGCTTTATTGTTGAGCTCTCACCCCCTTGTTGCCGCCACCCCATCTCCTGCAGCTTTTTCATTCATTCTTGTTGTCGGTCGACATGCACTGACGCCCTCAATTGCCAACGTCAGCTCCCTCCACTATTTCGTATACCCTAACTTATATTAGCTGAATGACAACTGTTGTTGTTTTGGTCAGTTGTTTTGGCCGCTATTTATGGACATGGCCAACGCGCACCTGTGTGTATATGTGTGTGAGGCGACGACATAAAGATCTCGTATCTGATCCATTGCAGTCTGTATGCTTGACTGGCATCAAAAAATTCTTAAATTCTATATGTATATTCGTTTAATAAACAAATCAACAAATAAACAAGTATAAATATTACAATTGAAAGCTTCTGTTTGTGTTATACTCTGTATTATTAAAAAAAATAAATATAAATTAAAAAAATATTTAATTTTAGCTAAAACGCTTTCTTATTTTATACTTTATGTCAAAAAAAAAAAACAAAAAAAATTGTTTTTCCTTTTTGCCATTGTTTGCTGGCAAGGATTGGGCTTGATATTTATTTTTTTGAGCCAATCTTTTACATAGATCATCTGTCGTCTCTATATATTAAATTCCATGATTCTAAATATTATTTACTACTTTTGAATATTATTTATCATTATTTCTGTTGAATTCTGTAAAATAAAACTTTTATTGCTTTAGCTTCAATATATACCCTTTTCGTAGATTTTTAAAAAGCAGAGTATAATAACACATTCACAGTCCAAATGGACGTAGTATGTGGGGGAGTAAGGGGTAAGGGGCAAGGGCAGGGGTGTGGCTATTTTGCTGTTTTGCGCAAATTGCGCAGCTTATACGTATTTGGCAACGATGTCGTCGTCAGCGTCATCATCATCACCATCGTCATCGTCATCGTCTTGGTCATCGTGACCAGCGTATCCAATCAAATGTTAGACATCCAAATCGAATTCCAAGCAGCGATCTCTTCACGGCAAACCAAAACGTACGTCCGTACATTTACGGCACGCGCCAAAGTGTCTCAGCCCTCCAGCTCGCGACCTTATTCCGTATGGCAATCAGGTGTCGTCTTTTAAATTTTTAAGTACGCAGGCATATCAAAAGAAATAAAAAAAACAATAAAATAATATATTTCAATATCATAGATAATATGCACTCTTTAGGCTTAGTTCAGTTACAATGACAAGGTCCCCAAATAAAATGATAATATTTAAAATAAACGAACAATATAATTGTAATCTATTAATGAAGGTTATCTTTAAAATATAACTAATTTCGAAGTAATAAAAAATTATGGCTTAATATCAAAGAAATATAAAATGATTTTTTATATTGTATTTAATATTTTTTTTGACTTTTCTTGTTACTGATTTTCAACTTTTAAATTTAGTTTTTAAATATATAAAATTTTTAGTTTAATTTGGCATAGTTTGAACTCAATACATTTTTAATATTTAAATATATTACGGAAATAAAATCACGTCTTAAAATTTCTTCAATTTTGATTAAGTTATTTAATATTAATTTATAAAAGTTTAAATTCGAGGAGGAGCTTTGAGTGCATAAACTTTTCACTGGCATGAATAAATACTTTCCTAAAATTTCAACTCTCAATTATAATTTTATATTTTCTTTCGAATTTCGCCAATAGATTTATTTCAATTTAAATACATATGTATAAATATATATATTATATATTCAACTAACTGAATATTCAAAATAAAAAATATCTTTATTGGAAAGTTCTCCTAGTAAATGCTTTTCATCAATAAAATAACCAAGTGAAACCTACAAAATTTGTTTTTAATATTTAGATATATTTTTGTATTATTCTCTTGGCTTATTTATTGAGAATAAACACAAATCGTTCTACACTTAGCTATAAACAATTCCTAATAGAATTTTGACCCATAAATAAAAAAATCGATTGATTTCAATTATTTTGCTATATATTTTTATTAATCAAAAAAACATTTTAGATTTATGTATATGTCAAAATTCCAATGTTAATGGTTATAACTGAAGAAACGCGACAAAATCTAAATGTATAAAAATCATGACGGATATAAGTAGAATATCCTCTAAGGATCACATTAGTATAGTTCTGTTGTTTTATAAAAATTCTCCAAAATCGAAATTTTTTTAGATCAGAGATATACAAGAATATTATCTTTAATAACGGTTTCGGTCCATAACATGAGGGAAGGGTTTGATCTTTACTTTTCTATCTATATAAATAAAACTGTTAAACTTGACTGACGGCCAATCGGTAGAAGCCATACATTTTTACTGTAGCTTCCCATTATATCGTAGGCTAGCACTGTGAAAAAATATTATCAAAAATATTTTGGGAAGCGAGTGAAAAATGCATATGAAAACTATAAATGCTTTTTTTTTTTTTTTTTTTTTGAAGTGTGTTCGGTAGCGTAGCAACGCACGCCGATAGAGCGTAATTTAAATTTATTGTCCATTAAGTAATAAATTAATCAATGTATTGTCTATTTTTTTAATTGCAGCGCCAATCAGCCACCAAACTTAACAGTATTAGCAAACACCACACCGACCACGCCCACCACACGCCAGCCCAAATCGGCGACGGCTTTGAGCCAAGCGCTATATGCGGTAAATGTTAGCGGTGGTGGTGATAACAGCGATCTGATGATACGATTGCGTGAGTCAATCAAACAAAAGGAGGAGTTCCTTAAGTCACCGCTGCCCTCGGGAGTGTTATCCGCCTCTTCGAACGGCAACGCGGCGCAATCATCGCCCCAGCAGCAGCAACAACACTTTTTTCCATCGCATACACCACCAGGCGGTGGTGTTGGTGTTGGTGTTGGTGGTGGCATTGCCACTGCAACACGGGTACGCCATCAGGTGGTGCTGAAGCAGCAACAACCGCCGCACTATCATCATCACCACCAGCTACAGCTCCAGCAGCAACAGCCGCAGCAGGTGGTGCTCGGTTACGATATGTATAATAGTTATGCAGGTGGCAAATTGGTGGCACGTTCATTGGGTGCGGTTCCTGCCCAGCAGCAGCGACAGGTGGCTGTCAATGTGGCCAACAATAATGCCAAGTATGCCAAGGAGCTGGACTATTTTGAAACGCTGCAGGAGACGGGCGTTACCAACAAAGTGTAAGTTCTTTCAAAACATTTGTAAAACTGGTTTTATTAAATGCATTTTATTAATTGTTTATTATTATTATGATTTGAAGCTACTGCAGTGCGATGTATGAAATACATATACATATTGTACACCCTTTAAATTTCCTATATAAATGCAAGAATTTCCCTTGACTTTAGTTTTTCTATATCTTTTGTAAGCCTAGATTTAATCAAATTTTCAAATAGATCGTAATACAATTCAGTGTGCCTTAATTTAAAAAAAAAACTGATTTATTTCTAACATTTTTTCTGTGGTCACACTGTTTTACTGGAAGTATAGTTCTACGAAAGATTTGATATTGCCCGACAGCAATGGGCTTCAGATGGGATTGGAATTTTTCTTGTCTTTAGGGTTTCTATATCTTTTGTAAGCCTAGATTTAGTAAAATTTTTAAATAGATTGTAATACAAATCAGTGTGCCTTAATTTAAAAAATAAACCTGATTTATTTCTGGTATTTTTTTAATTTGACTGTGTGCACACTGTTTTACTGGAAGTATAGTTCTACAGGAATAGGAATATATTTTTTTTCAATATTTTTTTTGCTTGTAAAAAATCGTAATATCAATAATGATAATAATTGTAATATTTGAAAACGAAACTTTAATATTGTCGCCTCTTAAAGTTCCACGCTAAATTTTAATAACAATTTTATATTCGAAATTTCAACATAAATCGATAATATATAAATACCAGGTGTTATAAAAGGAAAGTTATTTTTCTAAGTTGTCTGAATATGTAATGAATAATCCTTTTTTAAATTTTGTTAAAGTTACTTCCTAAATCTGTAATTATTTTAAATGAATTCTTTGTCCTAATTTTTTTAAATCCGTTAAGATTGTAGCTATTAATTTATTCTGCTATACTTGCTAGTTTTCGTATAATATATTTTCCTATTTACAATCTTTCTGCTTGCTAATCTGCTTGCACCTCATCGATTGATTATAGTTTCTATTATAAAATAAAATTGTTTTAATATTTTTTCTATTTGTAGATTTGAAAGCAAACTTGTGTCGCACATGTCCAAGGGCTTTGATCCCTTTAAGCCGCTGTCAATCAATACAAATGCCGCCTCCGAATCATCGAGCAGTGCCGCTGCAACAGCCAAAAAGCAAAGTGTTCTCTATGAATCATTGCAACAGCATCCGCTACATCAAATGCAATCCAAGTACCAGCAAAGTGGCATCAATAGCACCAGCATTAGCACAGTTGATGGCCAGACCAGCAGTCGCATGGAGTTGCATAAGGCAACGCTAGCGAATGCCACAATTGAGCCTGTACCGAGCAGTAAGTAGATGACAATTATATATACTTTCAACATATTTTAAATCTTGCCTCTTGCTTTTTAGAATTTAGTAATATGCCGGAGAATCCACCAACACCCGCCGCCGCCAGTTCCACCTCACATACCGTTGCCAGCTTGGCGGACATTGCGGAAAGCAGCGGTAAATTTGAAGAAAGATTTTAAAAATGATTAGATTAAATATTTTATGAGCATTAAAATTAATTTAGTTTTGAACAAATAAGGCCTGTAAAAAGGTCTAGAAAGAGTGCAAGATTCCATAATTTGAAATGATTTAGTTTCGATTTTAATCTTATGGCCAAGATTCAAATTAATTCCAATTTAGATTCCTCCAAGCTTGAGTTACCTCATTTCGTTACTTGGGAATTTTGTAGAACATTTTCTACTCGTAAATTGATCTGTAAAGCCTTTATTTTGGGTTGGGGAAAAAATAAATACATTTCTTGTACCCAATGTTCAAAATTAATTTATTACGACTTGGTTTGGTCAATTTATTTCAATGCCAATTTTATTTTCCCGTTTTTTTCAATGACTTCTTGCCTTTTCGAGGAAAATTTTAAAATTCCTCCCTCAAAGAAGCTCTGTTACTTGCTGTAAAAAAACTAAACCAATCTTGTTTTGCAGTCCTCAATTGAATAAATATGTTTGTCTCTAAGAAAATTTTGTAAGAACAAAAAAAAGTGATAATGCATTTATTAATAATTTTTTACAATTTGCATTCTTCAAACTTGATTAAGTTTGGCCAAGGATTCGCAGATGGAAACTCGATCCATTTTTTTTTTTTTTTTTTTTAGAAAATTTGTGAGACATTCTACATCTACCTTCTTTCTAAATCCAGCTGTTTGTAAATGGCTAAGGACTATTTTGCGATCAATGCTAATTAATCGCAACGATCTTATCAATATTTCGACGGAACATTGTTAAAATTAAAATTTTTCGCTTTATGAAAAAAGAAATTGTAAAATTTTGCGAATTTTCTCTTTGTTGGTTTCCATAATTAACAAAATTTAGCTCTCAACGGAATCAATCTATAAAAAAAACGGACTACAATGTGATTTCCAAATAGTCTTACCTGTTAATCAGTGTGATCAATAGTTTACAAACTAAGGCATATTAAAGTTAACACACAACAAAATAAAGGATTAATTTTTTCCCCAACCTAATATTTAGGCTCAAAGTTAATTTTATATTTTATATATTTTAGTTTTTGTCATTTTACTACAATTAATTATGAACCTCCTGTTTGTCTTAAACTTTGAAATGTTTCAAATCAAATAATCCTGTCTGCCTTATAATCCTGTCTGCCTTTTTAAAAGGAGTTTTACATTCCCACAACAGTTTCGACTTTTGTCTAAATTATATTCAATTTTCCAACCAACAAAACTACAATAATATAATAAAAGCTTCAAATCTCTAAATAGTTACAAATAAAAGAATAGAATTGTTGAAAGATAATTGAAACTTTATGTTGCTGCAACTTTTGAGAGGAAAAAACACAAACACAAATATTGCAGTAATTTCATCAATAAAATGTGTTTTAAACCAATCTTGAAAATGGATATAAAATGTTATATACATACGCATAAAAGTGTGTTTTTTTTTTTTCATAAACAAAAAAGGAAACTTAAATACCATATAGGGCTTCAAATCAATTTCAAAGAATTGGCTAAAACATACGTAAACATATTGGTCCGATAGGTACATTAATACCTCTATATAGATGTGGAGTTTCAGTTAGTTTCAGTCATCTCGGATTCATATTTCAGTCTGTGAATGCCCGGTCGACTGATGGATGGATTTGTTTTCGAGTATGAATGAAAGTTTATTTCTCGGCATGGAATCAGTTAACGTGCATTACTCAAGGCGGAAAGAACAACAGTTTGAAGTGCGTTTCGTTTGACGAGCAAACTTTAAAACTTAAAAAATACTTTGATTATTTTTGTTTCTTTTTTTTGTTGTCTTTGCATTGTGAGATTAATTAATGGTTAATTTTTTTATTTTTTGCAGCCCCTGCCATTGTGGACACCGCATCTGTGTCGTCGGGTAACGTTGTGCGTCGCTATAAACCGCTTGCATCCAGCTCCTTTGACGAGGGCAAACCAATGCGTCGCATTTCATATCTGCGTGCCACCAACAATGAGGCAGAGTATCATGGTGCTGCTGCTACTGCTGCTGCTGCTGCTGCTGTTGCCGCAGCTGAGCCAACAGCAGCAAATAGTAATAATGCTGCGGCTGCTGCCGTTGTGGCAGTTGCAGCCGCCGCTGCCGCAGCTGCTGCCGTTGTCGAGCCGCACAAGACCAAAGCCCTGGTGGAGGAACATCCAGATCCCACTTACGATGTCATAGGTGGCGGCGGTCATGAGTTTATTGAAACACCCAATGGCTTGGAGGATGTGCGTCTATCCACGCATCATGGCAGTCGACGTGCTTCCATGAACAGCGACATGCGCAGCAGGTAAATTCGTTTGCAGATTTTAGTTGTCCAATCTAAAGGGTAAAACAATTCCAAAAATATACTTTTTATGAATATCGGTTCTGTTTTTGGCAAAGTTATGGCAATTTTAAGTTCATGGATGAAAACATTTTGACAAATAAAAAAAAACAATTAATTAATATTAATAATAATCCAATATAAAAGTCGTTAATGCAAAATGATTTTTATTCTTACGCGGCAAAAATAAAAGTCATCTAATAACTCTTAATTAAAATATATATTTAAAATTTTATTTAAAAATCTTTTCAAAGAAATTTTTACCCTCAAAAACTAAGCGTCTTTTCGACACTTTTAATAAATTTAAAAATTTTCTTTTTAGCAATTAATAAAATTTTTATGTTTATGGCAAACAAAACAAATTATAAAATTGCCCAAAATAACGTTTAGTGTATATTTTTTTTATTAAAAAAAAAAATTATTTACATACCTTTTGAATTCCGATAGATCTGTGAAATATTCTTTTTATTTTTTGAATTTCAATTTAATACAATAAAATACACTTATTCGTATTTTCGACAATATTTATATTATTTTTTTTGCACCCTAAAAATTAAGTTTTTAATTTAACTTTTGAGTTGTTGTTAAATTTTTTGAATAAAACTTAAAACTGTTGTTTTAATTTTTTTGTGACCTTTTTGATCTCAGTCGGCTCGAGATCAAATTATGGAGTTAAACTCCACAGCTGACAAACAGGACGCTGTGAAAAGTCCCTGATGACGAATTCCGAAGGAGTTCCAAATATATCGAATTGAAGATTAAGGAAAAAACTAGTGTTTTATTTAAAAACATAATTTAACCTCGACCCGACTAAACTAATCTCTTAACAAACAAAGATCACAAAAAATCACAACAACAGTTTTAAGTTTTTTTGAATAAAACCTAACAATGCAAATCATATTTTGTTATTATAATTTATAAGTTTTATTCAACAAATTTAACACTAGTTAAAAATTTCTTACTCCTCTTTTATAAATATCAAGTAGGTTATTTGCAAAGTGGAAATTCAAACTAAATCAAACTTAACTTTAAACTTTGTATAATTTAATTTGCAACTTTTATTCTATAAATGAGAAATAATTAATATTATCAATTTCTAATCAAATATCTGAACAATTTATATCATGATAGCATACACATTGACGCTGAACTAAATGGCAAATATGTGCCCAATGAGCTGGAGGCCTTTGAGACAGAAATTGAGATCAAATCCTCCTGCATTAATGGCAAGGTAAGTCGTCGCATCATTAAATTAATTTCGCTCAATCGATGCTATTTATTTTTATATTATTTTTATAGCGCATGTCCGAGTATCGTTCGTGGCGTCAGGTTAAACTGGAAATCAAAGGAGATTTGCTGCGCATTTATTCGGGACGTCATGGCAAATCGGAGCATAATGTAAATAAATTTGTATGCAACAAATGTGGCACATCCATTAATATATTATTGCTTATATAATTGGGCAGGTGATAGAGCTTGATATTAGAAATTTTAAATTCTACGACGAGTCGTTGGACAAAAAAAAATACTTGATACGCATGCAATCGAAGCCAAGCGCCAGCGGCGCTCATTTGGCCACATTGGGCAATGAGCTCAATTTGGATGATGCGCACGAGAAGCTGACCTCATCGGGCAGCAGCAGCGCCGCCGAGCCGCAAACACCAGCAGCGACAACAACAACAACAACAGCAACACCACAATCCTGCGGTCCCTACACAGAGATACTCTTCAAGACCAAAAACAGCAATGAGATGAAGCGTCTCTATGGTCTACTGCAGTGGAAGGATAGTCTCAACTATGATGATAATGTATGTGTAAAGATTAAGCTCTTATTTTATTATTATTAATTATTCTCTTGCTTTCCAGGAACAGCCGGCGGGCAAGCAGCTGGCAGAGCCACAAAAAACTGCCGCAACATCCAGCTACTTAGATGATGTGGCTGGCGCTGCGGACAGCTCACCGCTTAGCTCACATTCGGGCGGTGGCTTGGTGGAGGGGCCAGCTGCGGCATCAATTGCGGCAGCTGTTGCCACAGGTGATTCAATATCGCCAGTTATGAAATTACGCAAGCCCTCCTCACACAAAAATGTGCCAGATAAAGATTTGGGCTCGCCCAAGTCAAAGAATTGGAAAGATTTACTATTTAGACGTGGCGGTGGCAGTGGAGGTGGCGTTGCTCATGCTGATCTCGCCTCACCCTCGGGCTGTGTTAATAAAACGGGCGGCTCCATTGGGCTGCCATTGCGTGCCTGCCCCATGTCCAAGAGCAATGCCTATGTGCCGCACCTGGTGGAGATCTGTACCAATATTGTCGAAACGAAGGGATTAAGTGTTGTGGGCATTTATCGCATACCTGGCAACAAGGCGGCCATTTCAGAACTCTCTGAGCTCGTCAACACCAAGGACTTTCAGTTCGAAAGCTGCGCCACCGATGTTCGATGGGAGGATGTTAATGTTGTTAGCAGTCTATTGAAATTATTTATACGCAGCCTGCCGGATGCCTTAATGCCGGCCAGTTTCTATATCAATTTCATTGAGGCAGACAAGAAAACCGGCATGGAGCGTATTGTGCTGCTCAAGGATATTGTGGAATCACTACCACGTCATCCATACGAGACAATGAAACATCTGATTCGACATTTATGTCGTGTTAGCGACAATTGTGACGTTAATCGCATGGAGCCAAAGAATCTGGCCATTATCTTTGGCCCTTCCATTATACGAACACCAAACGATACGCTGGAAACGGCCGTCAAGGATATGAAGCATCAGTGTCGCATTGTGGAGCTGCTTGTCACACAGGTGGGGTCAAACGAATGCAATCTATGGCGTCAACAGACTTGTAGTCGTATTTTTATTTAAAACATTTGAAAACTATAAATGCAGCAAGTGAAATTTATTATCTGCAACATACACTAACAAGATAAAACAAAACTTACTTAATTTAACTATAACTTTAATAACGAAATTATTATTATTAGTTGCGTTTTACTAAAATTAATTATTTTTTTATATGTTATATGTAGACCTCGGATTTTGAATATTTTTTTGTTTTTATTTGGTTTGTTTTTCATCAGATTTTTATTTAACTTTGTATCTATATGTGTTATCGTGTAAATGCAACCAATTTTAGTGCATAATATTGAAAATATTCAAAATATGTGCAAAATATATGCAAAATAAATGCCAAAAATATGTAAAATATATGCAAAATCCGAGGTCTAATTATATGTATTAAATTCATTTCATTTCATTTGCTATATAAAAAAAACAGACTAACTAATTGGCAATTCAAATGGTAGAAGCTAGAAACCTACAATTTTTACTGTAGCTTTTTATTATATCGTAGGATGGCACTATGAAAATATTTTGTCAAAAATATATCGGGAGGGGGGTGGAAAATGCATTTGAAAATTGTATGAAAATCTTAGCTGGTGCATTTTAGGTGGCAAAATAGGCTAAAATAGTAGCATAGGCTTTTCTTTCTATTTTTTTATTATTCTTTTTTTTGAGCGGAAGTGGACGTAGCAACGCACGCCGCGATGAGTTAGTGTTATATGTATTTATTTTACTTTATTATTATTTTTATTTTATTATATTTTTTTAATATATTATTATTATATTTATTTTATTTTTTTTATTATCTTGTAATATGTATTTATTCAACTTACAAATATAATATAATACTAGTATAATTTTATTATATTTATTAATTTTTTTACCTTGTAATATCTATTTATTCTACTTTATTATTATATATATTTTATTATATTTTTTAATAGAATTTTATTTTATTTATTAATGTAGTTTTTTTTTATATTTTTATAATATAGTTTCATTATACTTATTAATTTAATTTTAGTTTTTATTTTATATTATTTTAATTTTGAATATTTATATTTTTATTTAATACTATTTTTGCTTAAATATATTTTATTTTTTAGGGTTTTGGGTAGAAATTCTTTTTAAATTTCAATCCATTATTTAGCTTATATCAAATTCTAAGAGCTTTAAAATATAAATGCTAATTTATGGTTTTGCAAACAATTTTGTTAGTCGAACAGAAGATATTTTGGGACTTTTTGTAATTTATAATTTTATGTAATTATGTAATTTATGTGCTATTACAATTTGTTACAATATTTTATGTTTTTTATGTTAATGGTTAATATCCAGCGATATATTTGTATTCAAGTAATCAGAATCTCAATTTCCATAGACATTAAGCAATTAATTATATGCAAAAATGTCCAATTAAAAAAAAAAATTTATTTGTAGACTATTAGATCTCCATAAAAACTCTGCTTAATTTCTATGCGATTTTCTGATAATTTTTTAAGTATAATTTGAATTTTTGCCATATAGAGCTGTATTTTGATTTGTGCAAACTAATATTAATTTTTTGATCTTCTGTTTACAGTATGAATACTTTTTTGAGGGCGGCAGTCTGCCAGATCTGGCTGAGCTGAGCGGCGGTGCAGCCGCGCCAAGTCCAGCGCAACCGCAGCAGACGCAGGTGGACCAAACGAGCATGCTGCTAGATAATGTATCCAAACTGGAGCGTATCACGGAGCGGGAGACGCGCACTTCACGCTTCATACCGCAACTGCGACGACGTACACATGGCAAACGAAGCGCCGTCAGCTCGGACACATACTCCGGCGAGAGTGTACTGGTAAGCGGCAGTTGTCAAGCCATTTCCCACTGCACCAACACCAATACCACCACAACCACCACCACCACCACCACCACCACAACCACAACCACAAATTCCAATATAAATACCACAATCCGCACCACAAACCAACGACGTATGCAGCGCAAGGCTGTGCAAAGCATTTGCGATTTTGGCCTAATCCTGCCCGCTGTTCACTTTCAGTCGCTGGACTATGCCAAGGTATCGGCGAGCAGCACCACCAGCACCAGCAGCAGCTCTACGCTGCACAGCAGCAAGACCAGCACCACAGCCAAGCTGCTCAACTCGGCATTTAGCTCATCCTCCCATGCATCGGCATCGGCCGCAGCCAAGGCGGCCACAGCGAACACCAAGAAGCGCAGCACAGGAGGTTTCCTTTCCAGTTCGCGCAGCGCCCAGACACGCAAGGCCAGCCTGGATGAGAAGGACTCGGGCAGCGTGGATTCAGCTGGCAGCATTGGCAAACATGAGCAGCAGCAAAGGAGCAGCGTTGACATCTCCATATTGCTTACAGATGATGATTCCAGCAGTCGCTTAAGCGATACGGGTAAGTGCAATTGATTTCCAAAATATTTTAATGATTATTTATTAATATACAAAAGTTGCAATAATATATAAATTAAGTGTTCAGGTCTTTCCCATTACGAGCACTATTATAAAAAGATAAATGATTTTTGTATACAAAAAATACTTTGGAGCAGGATATATGAAGCAAATTAAGCAAGAAATTTTGGTAAAATACTTTTCATACTGAAATTTGCAGTTTGCACAAAATATATTTCAATTTGCAGTTTGAGCCATTTCACTAATTAAGGAAATATACAAAAAAAAAATATATATATATCTTTATATAGGTATATAACCCTAATAATACATGTAGAATATCAAAATTTAAATATCATACAAAAACAACGCTAATCTCGAGCAAATGATTAAAATTTCTGTTTAATTTAACATTTTTTTTTTTTTGACCTGTATAATTATTATTAATTAATTATTTATTCACTTTGCAGGCTCCATGTCGCTGACCACAATTACGGATACTTTGGACAGCAAATTGCGCAATTTGCGCAGCGGCTCTGAATCAAATGATGAGAACGGTTCACCAGAATTTCCAAAGAATCGTCGGCACACACTTGGCCAGCCGCTGCATTTGCATTCTGAAAACATTCCCTATGCGGACGAGTCGCCGGAGCGACTGTTCCATCAATTTTGCCCATTGGACAGTGCGTCGCTGCACTTGAGTCGCTCCTGTACAGCAACCAATACCCTGGGCGAGTTCAAAGATGACAAACAGCAGCAGCAGCAGCAGCAGCAACATCAGCAGCAACAGCAGTTGCAGCTTCAGCTAATGATGAAACCAATTGTGGCACCGCTGCCGGCTAGCTTACTTAAGGCGGCACACAAGCTGCAGCATTCGGCCACAGCGCCCATACATACAGGTAGCTCAACGGCGCCGGCTAGTGGCGCTGCCACGCCCACCGCCGGCACAGGCTCAACAAGCAGCGCCTCCACACCGCTGGCTGGCACGCCCAGCTCCCAAACGGCCAACTCGATGCAGCGTAATTCATATGGCAGCAAAAATCTACGCTTTAGTAGCTCGCTGGCATACGAGCGTGGTGGCATTGGTGGCGGCGCTGGCTCCGAAGATGATTCCGAGGGCTCTACAACCAGCGATCCCAAGGAGAAGCTGCTTATGGCAGCGCCCACACCATCGTTTTTTCTCGAGCGTTACAATAAGAAGCGTCGGGATCATCGACTCTTTCGCAGCGCCAGTTTCAACTGTCGCAACTATTCGACACGACACATGAGCAGCAATTCGTCGAATGCAGCTGCAGCGGCGGCAGCTGCAGCAGCCGCTTGCTGCAGCCCAACATCGTCGTCCTCATCGTCATGGGCACATGCCGCTGCCGCACTGACCAAGGATGAAAAGACTGACATGAATCTGACCAAGAAGCGTCAGATACAAAATAAACAGAATCGTTCGATAAAACGGCGTCATACCGTAGGCGGGCCGCATGATTATGCGGCCAATAATGGCGGCGGTGCCAACTGTGGTGCTGAACATGATCTGGCCGCCATTAATTACAATCATCACAATCGTCATCATCAGCAACAGTTGCTGAAATTGGGCAGCAGCGCTGCAGGCGGCAGTGGTGCTGCTGCTGCCGAAACGACAACCACAACGACAACAACAACCACCGTATTGCGTAGATTGACAGCGCCAACAACAGCAATCGAGACTGCCAGTGCCAATGATGCGGCTCAATTGGCAGGCTCTGGTTCCAGTTCAAGCGGCAACAATGCCGTTGCTGCTGTTGCCAACAACAACAACAATTCACCACTTAGCGATGGCAGCAATGGCAATGGCGCCAATGGTAGTGTTGCCATTGCTGGCGGCAATAACAGCAACAGTAGCTCAAGCAGCAGCAGCAGCATCGTTGGCGGCGCTGGTGGTGCTGCTGCAACTGTTGCTGCTGCAGCGGCTGCCACAGCTGCTGAGCAAGTGCTGGAGGTGGGCATACGCATTAAGAACATTAATCGAGGGCGCTATTAAAATGTCAAGCAGGTGCGTATTTTATATTTATATAATAAATAAATAATTTACAAAAGCTAATTAAACTTTAATTTTTGCAGTAACAAAGGCAACAAGGAGACATAAAAGCGAGAGAGAGCGCTGCAACAGCTGGAAGATATATATATATATATAACTAAATTATATATAAACAATAGTAGTATTAGCACCGAAGTATATAGCACACACACATGTAAATATATATATAAATATATATATATATATTGCATTTTTGTAAGCGATTGTAATTATGGCTTCAGGACAAAGTATTTATTTCAACAAATTGTGACGCATATATATATATATATATATATACATATGAAAAGAGAGCGCATGTGTGTTAAAGAAAGAGACAAAGAGAGAGAGAGAGAGAGAGAGATAGGGAAAAAGAGCGAGAAATCGAACTATTTTGTAAAACGTATACACAGTACATACAAATATATATTTGTACAATAATCACACACACTTATATAAGTATATATATATATACACTTGGAGCAACAATTGATAAACATATAAAAAAGAAAATATACATACAAGCTATATATTTATATATGTATAAACCAAACCCAAGTCGCCTGCCCAGATTTATATATAATGAAACAAAACTAGAGCTAGAGTTTTATATGCTTCTCCAATGTATTTTAGACTATATAGAAGCATGCAACTCTTTGCTGCATATTTATATATATATATATATAGAAAGATGTATATATATATATCTATATGTTTTGGGTTAGCTTCTAGTGCGTACTACTTATGTAACAAATAAAATAACAAAATCCAGTTTTTATTTTGGTGCCTTAACCAAATTTTTGGTTGCTTTAAATATGGAAAAATTATTTTATTTTGTTTTTTTTTTTTGGCTAGGTGTTGCAACACTGCCCCAGGGCTCTGCTCAGCAATTGCAGCGTTGCAATTTTCGGTGCTGACATGTCCCTAGTTTAAGAGATGACCATACCATACCATATACCATATGATTGTCATAAAATTAACATTAGTTAAGTCCATTTAACATTTGGACCAAAAGCTCGGGTTATTTGTGTTTTTGCTTTCGTATTGACTTTGTGGCAGGCGACTCAAGAATGGTGCAAACAAAATAAAATACGCAACAATCTAAACATTTCGTTCAAATAAATATTAACCACTTGGCTAATAATGAAAAAAATACTATATATTTAAAACCAATTACTGCTTAAGTATATAAAGAAACAAGAATAAAAAAACAAAACGAAATAAAATAAAATATAATAAAATATTGCATATTTTTATGTATGTTAAATTGAAATCCAATAAAGATTTAAACCGACGAGAATTAGGGCTAAATGCATACGAGTATCTATTAAAATGAAAAAACGTTAAACAAAATATACAAGTATATACCTATATACATATATGAGATACATACACACGCATATATATGTATATTATATTATATATATTTATATGCATAGTTGTGTATATTTTTTTGGTATTATTTGAAGTTGAATTCAACATAAAAAAAGGAAGAAGATAAAGAAAGATATGCAAATATAATCATTAAGTGAATAATACTTAGTTTATAGTTGTATGTAGTTTTATATATACACACATACATATACATGCATATGTATATATAATTATATATATATATATTTATACATGTATTTAAACACACGCCTGCATATTGTATAGAACTATTTTTGTATATACCACTTATATATATATATAAAAATTTTATTTCTTTTGATTTGTTTTACGATGATTTTCTCCTATATATTTTTTTATTAAAAATCATACTTTTACTTATACATATTATGTTTTGTTATCGCAAAAAACAGATAAACTTGTTGCAAAATGTTAGAAAACCAAGCGCGTAACGTTGCTATATATTATATTATATTATATTATATATTATTACTATATTTTTTGTTAGTTTTAGGTAGTTATTTTTTAAAATTGTATTTTTTTTTTTTGTAATAAATGTGAATTTAAAAAAAAAAAGCTACAATGACGACACAATAAAAACAAAATTATAAGAGTACTTGTAAAGCGAACATACATATAAACAAATCGTTCTTTTATTCAGTCTCAGGACTTAGATGTGAATATATTTTGATATTGTAAATAACATTTGATATTTTATATTGAGAATGTGCTATCTTGACGATTCTCTTCAGATTTTAACTCCATTTGCTATATTCTACGAAACTAAATTATAATATTTGATTTGCCATTTTGTGAGTGTTTCAACTCAAATTTTGCTGAGCTATTCAAAGGGTTTTGCTATAATTCATATTAATTTTAATAGCCTATTTAGTTAACTCAAAATCCAGAAGATTTGAAATCCAAACATGTTTCTAATATTTGAAGTAAATTTAATATTGACTACACTAAAAAAATAGATTTGTTTTAAAGTATAGAAAATTTTCGAATAAAAATCAACAAACAGTGTATGAATCTCTACACAGAAGTGAGTATATTTTCTATGATAAAGAATAAACGAAAAAAATGATGGGTTTATAATCGGAAGTATGAATTATCTACAATATAAAATTGCAAGTGTTCTATGAAATAAATATAAAATTCATTAATATACAGAAAATTTTCTACGCTCAATATAATAATTTGTACAAACTTTGTTGAATTATTTCTTTAACCAAAGTTAAGTAGTTTTTCTATTTGATTTCAATTTTTTTCATTTTTTGTAGATATCGGAATAAATTCGATAATGACAGAAAATTTTAACATTTAAACATTTCAAACATTTTCTCCACTTTGTGTTAATAAAATTCACATGGCATAGAAAAATTTCTATACTCAATATAAATTTTTACAAATTATGTTGAATTATTTCTTTAACCAAAGTAAAGTTATTTTTTTATTCAAATAATTAAATGAAAATTTTTATGGAGCTACTTCTATCCTGTTTTTCCACAAATTGACGTCAGTTTGTACACTTTTTTTTGAGTGTTGGATTTGAAACACAAATTAAAAAATTTTACGATTTTCATTATATGTACATATATGTTTTGTTTGCAGTCTAAAAATACTTAACCCTTTACAGTCTAACAATTACGAGTACATGCATATTTACAAACAATATTTTATATAGTATTCTAATATAGAATGATTTTTTTTAGAGTTTGGCTTGTGGTCCTGTGCCCGAAATCTTGTAGACAAAGTGGTGGGCCACATCGTAGTGGGGATTGCAGGTCTGTCGTACACGTTTCAGCCAGGCGCGTATCTTGGGATACTTGATGCGTACATCATAATCGGCCATGCCTATATTAAAGTATATGTCAAATGGTGTGTCAGATAACAAAGTCAATATGTACTTACGCGTCTGTTCAATTTCACATGCTGCAAATATGTCAGCTGCGGTGATTGTGGAGCCTGTGAGGAATTCGCTTTTGGCCAGCCAAACGTCCTCGATGACATCCAGACCGCGTTCCATATGCAGACGCAACGTTTCAATCTTGGCCTCCGAGGGCGAACGTCCCGTCAGCAATGGCTCTAGCCAGATGGTACGAAAGTATAGAGCACAGGTAACGCGTAGCGTAATATGTTGCCATTCGAGGAATTCATCGACACGCGCCTGATCCACAAAATATTTGGGATACAAGCTTTCGGGTATTTTGCCCTTGGCACTCAAGTACCGCAAGATGGCAACGCTTTCGGCCAACTTATAGCCATTGTCATTAATGCAGGGCACACGTTGAAATCTATTAATATTCTGCTTGAACTCATCTGTCAGATGTTCACCTGTAGTGCAAAGTGCAAAGTCGGATTTACGATTATTGGTTTTTACTATAAGATAAGATTAATCAGCTCACCATTACGCAGACCCACAACACAATCCTCAAACTGCATGCCGCTTAATCGAAAGATAATGTATAGAGCCCGTGAGGGCTGTGACATTAAATCATAATAGAATTGTAGTGAAGACATTTTGTATTTATCCAAAGTTGTAGCTTGTCTGTGAGCAACTGGAAATTGAAAGGAAACTACATTAATATGCGAAAGCTTCAAAATATAAACAAAACAGCAAATTGCAATCAGCGGTGCAAAGATCACTTTGCACTTTGCCCAGAGATTCGATACCAAGCAAATCGACAAATCGAAAAATCGGCCGATCAACCGACCAAACTATCGCGAACCCCTTACCCGAAGCAGAGACCGCTTTCGACTGTTGCTGAAAACAATTAAACAAGAGCATAAAAGCTTAAGCTTTGAGAACGCTATTGAGCGCTTATCAATGAGCTTTCGAAAGCTTTCCAAGCTCTTAACCCGTTAAAGCTTAAATTTGGAATTTGTGCGTGCAATTGAAAAACAAAACAATTAATTAAGGTATTTGGGCTTTACTGTAATGTAATAAATAAATGATTGCTTAATTTATTTAATTTTTTAATTTAGCAGCTTTAAAATCCATTATTTTACTGTTAGTTAATGAACTTTATGCTTAACAGCTTGTCTTTGGCTTGAGACAGCACAGTGTACCTTATAGAGTTAAAGCTCTTAGTACTTGCAGTATTTTTTTTTTTTGCAATTGATTAGCACATAAAATAAATTTACAAACGTACACTGGGGAAAATTAATGAATATTATTATGAAAACAAAAATCTTTAAGCGGGCATCAAAAAAAATTACTTTATTCCTTATTACATTACGCTAGTTTACAGCAAAAAAGGAACTGAGCTCTCATAAACCTTTTTCTGAAGTATTTTTCGGGTGCTGATCTAAAAAATGTAAACCATTTTTTTTTCTTTCGGTTTTCTCGAAAACCGTTCTTTGAAAAGAAAAAATCAATTTGAAATCAACGCCTGAAAATACATCAAAAAAGTCTATGAGCGCCCAATTCCCTCCATTTAAAAAAATTTGTTAACTAGTGGTATTTTCTAAAATTAAGAAAACATATTAAAGTACCTTTAATTATTTGAGAAAAAATCAAAAAAAAAATATATCAGATTTAAACATTACAAAAAAAAAAAACATTTTTAAATTGGATTTTCGTCATCTGGGGCTCCATATGTATTAGAAAAATTAGTTTTCGTAAAGGAAAATTTAGTTACCTAGTGTAATTAAAGCAAATCATGTTTTGGGATAATCTTGAATTAAATAATATTTTTCTTCATCACTTTCATTTCTAGATATTCTCTCTAGCACTCGGTTCAAGTCTCAATTTAATCACTTGTAGTACAAACTTACTATATAGTATTGCGCATTTTATTCACTTGTCTATCTTTTAAGAATTTTTTTATAAAAAAAAAGTGGGTCTTGTTTGTGCCCATTATGAATGAAAACAGAAATCACGCCACATACATTATTTTTTTTTTATTTTTTTTATCAAAACACATAGCTGATTAAGTACTTGAGATAGTTTTGGATAAACTAACACTGAATATATTAAACTTACCTTTTAATGGAATCTTAACATTATTCTCATCGTCGCAGAGACCAAGTAAACTGGCTAAGTCGGACGACATTTTGTGATCGAGTTAAGAACTGGAAACTCAAGAAATCCATTGCAACTGTAGCCTTATATACAATTTCAAACGAACCGTTGATGATTCCCGATCCCATTGATCTGGCACGATACAAACACGAAATGCGAATATGAGACAAATAAACAAAAGCGAATGTATACATAGTATACTAGATAGAAGATAACATGGGGGTATTATTTACGGATTGGGCGTTGGCAACCGAATAGAACTATATATGTACATACCTATATATCTCTATTTTCAGATTCTTGTTATCGTACGATTGTTAGGTATGGATTTACCTGAATATACTATGTGAGTGCATAGAGACCTCCCCAAGTTGTTTATTGCTTGACTCTTCAAGTTCTTGGATCAGCTGATGGATTCCAAAATAAATATATACTCCCTATATACATACATAGGCATATAACTGGCATTCATGAGCTGATTAAATAGATTAGCCTATTGTGGCGTAGAAATTGTTGATATATTCGTGTTTATTACACTCTAACAGGAAGCATAATATTATTATTGAGAGGTTTTTCTTATTATAATCTGATTGTATTTAATTACTATATCTTATAGCTGCCGTAGATCTTTAAATATGTTATTGTTTTTCGACATATCTAAGCCATCAAAAGTCATTTCTAACTTTTATTATAATCTATACATTCTGAGTTCTATATCGCATAGCTGGCATAGGAATAATCATTTTTATTTTCTCCCTGTATCCATGAAAAATATATAGCAAAGATAGAGTAGGAAATTTTTTATAAATAGCAGAGCCAGCTTTTTGCCAAAGGAGATCTGAAATTACTCTAACTTCGCTGTTGGATACAGGGTGTTGGAACAAAATTTATATTGCTTCAAATGTCTGAATTCTTTTAATTCGATCTAAAGGCGAATCAGTAGCAATATGTTTAATCATACAGGACTGCTTCTATTACTCGTATTCGTTCAGGTAATCTCGAAATTCGATAGCTACAGTCACGATCACCAGCAACGCATATCTAGCTTGTATGGGAATGAGCCAGGTTGTGAGCAACGTGATAAATGTCAAAACAGCAATGCGATAAGAGGAGATCCCAAGACAAAAGCCTCGAGCATTGCTCAGAAGGCAGCACAGGAGGCGAGGGCTGCCAGTGATGCACAAATGGCTGCCGCAGAGGCAGCTGCTACCCAGGTCAAGACAGAGCTGGCCGAGAAGGTGGCACAATCCTGCTGGTAAGCAACAAATTTTAGAGCAACTGGAGCAGGAAATGAGCGAAGCGGATGCCGTAGTTACCGAGATTACAGCCTCACGGCAGAACACCCAACTCAATGCCAATGCTGCCCAGCAATCTGCTATCGAGGCGAAGAACCAACTCAATGAATTGAAACGTCTGGTGGCCGCGGCCACTGCAAATTTGGCCAACATCGAGAATGTGGCAACTGGTGCCCAATTGGAGCTGGCCGAGAAGACGCAACTGTTGGAAGCGGCCAAGAATCGTGTAGAGGGACTAAATCGCCAGCACTTGGAGGCCAAGCATGACTATGAGAAGACCAAGAAGGCCGCCTATAAGGCAGTGTGTGCCGCTGTCGAGGCGAAACAAAAGGCTTCCAGATCCCGTCGGATGGCTGTTTACAAACTGCACAAGCTTCAGAAACCAGCGAAATATGCAACTCGTGCTGCCAAAGAGTAAGACTTTTATGATTTTCATGTTCATTTCTTATATATTTATTTTGTAAGCCTTGGCTATTTATCGAGGCTTTCAAATAACTCTTAACCGTGTAATTTATGTATGCATTGATTTAATTTTTAAAAATGTGCACAACTATATAAATGAGCATATAAAAATTATTTGCATAAAAAAAGAAATGAAATCAAAAGTAAATTAAAAATAAACTTATTTTCAGATTTAAAGAAAAAATTAATCTATAGGTCAACCCATGATCAAATACATTCCGGAACCAATTAGTTCTCTCTATTGATTTTTGTATTCCTAATAGCCAAGCAAAAAAAAAAACACAGAATGATCTTAACTTTCATATATTTATATTATTAGCAAAGATAGTTAAGATATACAATAGTATTATACAAACTTACTTTGTGTATCTCTGTCTATGTTGTTGCCAAATTGAAGATACATAAATGATAGTTTATTTGGTAAATAAATATTTTAAAACCGAAACTACTCGAAAAATCATTAGTAGTTTTAAGTTTTACTTTAAATTGGTAACAGTTTCGATATCGTTTTGGATGACTCATTTTAATCGGGTTATATACGATTACAATTAAAAGCCCCGATTTCAATGGATAGCAGTATACATGTAGTACTTATATCGGTATTTGACTTATTATTAACTGATTGTTACACTCAATATATTTTTGATTCATTTTTTTGCTTTCACTGTTGGAAAAGTTAAGATTGGTACTGATCTTAATTGATTTTATAGTCGCTGTGGATTAGTATATAATTTATTATACTTTATTATAAGTATATTTGATTTTGATTAGTTTTTACACACATACTTCTATATATAAGAATGTATCTTATGGTACATACATAATGTGTACATAAATCATACAGATATATATATATGGTATTATAATTTCTTTATGATATTTTTTTTAAATTCCATAGCACTCTAATTTACTACATACATTGATCAATTTATACGTTTGTTTCCAGTTGGGAACAAAAAAAAAAAAAAAACTTGTTTTCTTTTAATAATAGTTATGATCTGATCTCAGAAATTCTAATATTTTGTTCTCAGATTCACTTTGAAGTCTTTTAGGTTGTCGACCCCTTTGTTAAAATGTTTTCGGGGATATGGGGTTAACATTTATGAACATTTACATAAAATATATATAATAACAGTCACAGTTACAGTTACAGTTACAATTACAGTTACAGTTACAGTTACATTTACAGTTACATTTGCAGTTACAGTTAAAGATAAAATTCAGGACTTTATACTTACATACAGATGTATATAATTAGTATATAACGGTATATATATGGTTGTTTTTTGTGCCTCTTGGGAGAATCTGTATCTTGTGTAAGGTTTTTGTTAATTTTTGTTTTTGGCAAACATAGATTACATTTTTATGACTATATTATATACAGGCCTGTTCCGAATTTCACTTTCGAATCAATTTCAGCACTTTTTAAAGAAGATTAGTATATAGAATATTCATTTTGTTGTACATGCATTTACTTTATCAACTTCTCTAAAATTGATTAAAAAGTGAGATTGACAAAATGCCTGCTTAAAATTAATATTTGTTTTAATACATCTATTTATTCTCAATGATCATCTGCAGTTGCAGTACAAGACTTCGTGCCAGCTGGAGCACTGCTTGGGCATTGTGTCGTTCGGCCATTTCTGAAAATTTGCATAATATATAATACATAAAACTATCATCTAGATAGACAAACATACCATTAAAGAACTTAATGACATCGGTAAAGTCCATGCTGTTGGATAAAATGATATCGCGATAGGTTTCAAGCAACGCCAGCGCCAGGAATAGAACAAAATGACCAGAAGCAATGTGTTTGGCCGCCCAGATGACCTCCCAGGTGGCAAAGACATCGTCATAGACAAGCTCGCGCTTAAAGTCCAAGAGGAACCATCGATAACAGAAGTAAAAGTGCGTATAATCCCCATTCGAGTCCATTAAATCATACATCTCCGAGTCGAGTATTTGAATGAGCGAACTGTAAAACATATTCCAATTGAGGATGATAGTTTCTATATGATATAGTGTTCACTTACCGCATATTGGCAAAATGCATATCCATGGCACCACCACTGGGAAAGTTCTCGATCATGCGCTCCATGAGCTTGCAGAAACAGCTGTAGCTAAGGGACTCATCATCGAAGATGACCAGCAGAGGAGCAACCAGATCGCACATGCCCTGCATGTAGCCAATGTCCAGATGCTCCCACACATACGTGGATATCACATTGCGCAGCTTGTCCAGATTCTCGTTGGCAAAGTACGAATAATTCCGATCGCACCGCTGTACATCTTTCTCGATGCGATGCAGATTTAGGCCAAACTGTTCCAATAGCTCACTCTGTCAGAGGCATAAGGATTGTTGGAAGATAGAGGATAGAAAAATGTTAGTTCAATTTTATAGCTTAAGGGTATTAAATGAATAATTTCATCCAAAATAGTTTAATTTTAATACCGCATGTCATTAATTAAAATATGAACTGGAATTAATTTAGACAGATATTTTTAGGACTGTTGAACATTTTTTGTTTAAAAATATTAACTTTTTTGGTTTAAGCCAAAAGTATTTGAAATATTTACAAATATATCTGTCACAGGCAATATATATATATATATATATATCAGAATCTGCCGTATCGGATCACGCCTAGCATAAGTTTGACAAGCATATTTCTTCTATTACTAATCGAACCTTTGCTCTAATGGGTTTCATAAAGCGTTGGTTAAAACAATTCAATGATTTTAATATTATTAAAACTCTTTATAAGTTACTTGTACGTTCTATTCCGAAATATGGCTCTTGTATATGGTGTTTCTAATATAGAATTCAATAGAACAGAATAGAATCTGTACAAAAAGAATGAGCGAAGACCAGACCCTCAGGGGTCCTAACTGGAATACTAATAAATGCCTCCTAACCGTGGTAATAAATAAATCTTTCTATTCTTTCTGATCTTAAAACAATGCTTGAAGTAATTTTCTTATACAAACTAATTAACTTTGAAATTGATTCTTTCGAAATTAAGTCAAATTAGTGTTGCTGTTCCGATCAGAACTATTAGAAACTAACCTGTAGTACTGGAGCTGGCAATTGATCCTATTTCCGGAAATTTTATACAAAAAAGAGAAATTATGACACGCGTTGCTTGGGGTTAGTAAAGTAAGTACTGGTGGTTCTATAGTAAGTAGTGATTTAACCAGTTACAAACTATTTCTCAGTACTTTAGGATGTTTTCCTCTTTCCCTTTAAACCTGTAGTACTAACTATGCTATCTATAACCCTATCCTGGTTCTTTTTGCTAATTGTAATAATCTTTCTCTTTTTTTAAATAGATACTTTTTCTATTCGCTCTCTTATAGCCCTATTACTGTCTCATCTGTGTATATATCTTTTATATATATTTGAAGTATTTTATTGTACTGTAAATTATATATATTTCAATTGATTTTGTGCCTAGCTAGAATTTTTTGTTTTTCTTCGCAATCTTTGCGTTTTTTTCCGGTTTATTATTGGGCTCTATTGGGCTTTTCGACACTTACAGTATAGACACCACCATTGGAGCTGGCGGGTGAGGCGCATGCAGACTTTGGTTCCTGCAGTGCATCCATATTTGGTGCTGTGGCGCCGCTTTCCAATTGCTCTGCCAGCGTTGGCATCTGGCTATTGATTTCCGCCTTGGGACTGCGTTCCCAGTTGGCTATGTCCACAGATGCATTTGTTATGATGACAGCAGCTGGCTGGATTTTACCATTTTCCTCGTCGTCGGGCAGTTGAGCCTGCAGATCATCGGCACTCAGGTATTCCGGACTGAGCACGCTGCGTGTTTCGCCGGGCTGTGGGGCACCGCCCACTGTCTCGTAGGAGGATGCTGTTGAGGTTGAGCAGCTTGGCTCCTGTATGTCCTTGCTGGCAGCGGCTGTCTCATCAGCTGTTGGTGCCTGTTGCTGCTGCTTCACTTCCTCTTTATTCTGCTCCTCATCCTCATTCTCTTCGTCCACATCATCTAGGCTCTCATCAACGTGACCGGAATCTGTGCTAGTTTTCATAGCACGCGGTATGGGTTTTACACTCAGATGCATGGCACTGACTACCGATGCCTCCTGGTGCTGCTGCTGTCGCTGCTCATCATCAAATTCTAGATCGCCCGGATCGGATATATCTGATATATCCTCAAACACCTCGTTCTCCAGCTCTCCGCCTGTTTCAAGATCCGCGGCACGCACAGTACGCTCATTGCCACTGTTGCTACCCGAGCTGAGCTTGGCCACCGCCCGAGCCGTCTTCTCCTTCTCCCGCTGCTGCACAATCGCATCCACGGCCAGCCATTCGCTCATTGTGGTCTCATAGTAGTGCTTACAGGTCTCGTCCTGCTTCTGTCTTTCCTCCTGTGTTGTGCCAAAGGCATAGTGACCCAACAGATACGGCCATACTTCCTTACGTAGCTCCGGCTTAACCCCGCCGAAGTAGACCAGACGATAGAACTCCGTTGAATTTTGCAGCGTGCCATCCGCATTGAGTAGCTTCCAGCGCTCCTCGGTCAAACCCTCCTCATCGGCTTTCACTTGTAAGAGAAGAGCAGAGAAAAAAATATTTAAATTAATATAAAAAACTGCAAATAAAGTAGCTTCTTCTTAAACTCAAAAATATACTTAAAATAATAAGTATAAATAAATTAACTATGAGTATTAAATGTATTATACCACACAAATTAGGCACCTAAATATTATTTCGCCGATTAAAGTATCTATAAATATGAGCCAGGTATTAACCTAACCAATCTAAATTGTTTCTGATATTCCAGAATATTTGAATTTAAAGATTTTCGAAAAGTAACACAAAAATAACCAATTATTTTAGTAACTAATTCAACAACACCCCAACTATCAACTTTTTGTCAAAACTTTGTGTAAATTATTTATGAGCCTATCTATTAGATTTCTTAGCTTATTAATAACTATTATAATTATATACATATTATATTATAATTAATTATTCAAATCGGTTTATTTAAAAGCAAACTAGTGTAAACGGCGTGCGTTGCTACGCCCTCACTCCAAAAAAAATAAAAGCAAAAAACAAACTAATCATATTCTAGTTGATCCGGTAAACGTTGCTCTATAAATTATTTCAAGTGGCGCTGCTTTCAAATAATATATCTTATTCGTATCCTTTTAATAAATACTTTATACTGTGATTTTTATATTTCGATTGCAAGGACGCTATCGACTTTTCCGGAAAGTTTTTACAACATTTTCTTTTCTAGAAACCTTCTTCTGGCAACTACGAAAGACTGAAAAGAGGTTGAGCACAATAATGATGACATATATATTTTACTTTTTTTCAAAAATATGGGCACACATTTAAAAAACTTAAAAATAAAATTGTCTTCCACACTTAAACATGTTTTTTAAATCTTCAATTACTTCCCTTATAACTAGCATTGTTCAATGACAGTTTTATTAATTTTCTTTAAAAAATATTGTAAATTTTCTTTTCAAGCTTGATGGATACTTACTCTCCGGTGTAATGCGTCCATGAACGAGACCTGAAAGATGTGTCCGCACGGTAGATAGATGACGACAGTATGCCAGCCAGCCATAGAAGGCACGTGAGATTATCTGGCGACGCATTGTGGAGCAGACCATCTCGATGCTGGTGTTCTGATTGTGCTGTTGAAGCAACGGTGTATCTATTGGATACTGATCAATGGATAAGCTCTTGCTGGAGCAATCGCTGCTGCCTGTGGTCGAGCAACTGCTCAGTTGAGCTCGTCTGGGAGTGCTGCGTACAAAGTCCAGAATGGAATGCGTAGCAGCTAGGCAAAACCAAAAAAAAAATGAGTAAAGTTTATGGAAATCTAAATGGGTTAAGACCTACCAAACTCTTCGTGTCGACTCTTGCTGACAATGCGAAAAACATAATCAATGGGTGTCTCATCCACAGACTCCATAACGGAGGGCAATATGCGACGACGCATGCTCTTGGGCCAGAGAAACATTTTGCCAATGCCACGCTGCGACCACAGAGGCGGATCCAACTGACCATGTGGCAACAGACCCGTCTCCAGACAACTGAGAAATTGTTGCATATGTCCACCCTCTGGGAAATGTATGGGCGGACGCTGTACACCATCCTGACCCACCAGTATAACTGTGCCACCACTGTCCTCGCCACGACTCTGATGACAGTGCACATAGACAATGTCATCCACATTGATATTGAGGGCATATGCCCAGTAGGTTTCCTTGTCAATTTCCTCCTCATCGGCCTCAGTGTAACCGTTCATTAGCTGATTGGGTGTCCATTTGATGGTCAGTGTTTGAATGTGCTGATGCAAACTTAAATATCCGGGCATCAGCTCGGCCACATCCTTTGGCAGCACCTGTACATTGTTCTTGCCATAAAGCAGCGTCGCCTTTGCATTCTGATGCAATGACTCTACATAATCCTTAGCAACTGTTGCCGAGGCAATCGACTTAAAGGAACAGCTGGTGGCATCATCCGAGCTGGTATTTAAGCTCCGTTTGAAATTAATAATCGCCGGTCGCGTACAAGTTGACGAACTGCGGCGGCAGCTGATACGATGACGTTGCACCTGAGGGATGAGTTCAAGGATAAATATTAATTATACTTATGAGGACTAGCAAGAGAGCTATAGTCGTGTATACACGATTTATTGTGACTATTATAAAAATCATAAATCATAAGACTTACCAGCTCATCCGCATGTGGATCTGTCCAATAATGATCTGCAGTCTTCGCACGCGTAAAGTCCAGGGCACACGGACCCACCAGAAGGGAGCTCAATATGGAACCATAATCGGCATCGGCAACCAATGAATCACGATCATAGTAGCTCTGGGCATTGCTCACCAGATACTCAATAATTTTGGTTAAACGCTTTTCAAATAGAGCCAAGCGTATCCATAGATATCTGAAAGAAGTTTTCCAAATTAGAATTTCACAAACCAGGCTTAAATTAAATATAACGTTTTAGTCGGGAAGTGAAATCGTTTGAGAATAATTTTGGTATATTTCTCTGTCAAGTGAATAAAAATAAAAATTATTTTTCAGTTGTTTTTTTTTTAATTTCTAAACAAGCAAGTTTTCATCAAATATACCCGACTACGGAACACCCTGTACCCAGCCCTTGGTTGTGGTCGCTTATGTATAAATGAAGATCTGTTTTCTTCAATAATTTCGGTGTCTATTCTCCAACAGTGGTAAGATTTTAGGTAAACTTGATTTGGGTATGGTAAACAGGAACCTATATACCAAATTTTGTTTCTCTATTTCTTATAGTCAGACGGGCGAAAAGACAAGGTAGACAGAGCAATATCGACTCGGCTATTGATCCTCATCAAGAATATATATATGTATGTACTTAATATAGTCGGAGATTCCTCCTTCTGTTACATATATTTACATAGCTTAAAATGGGTGTTAGAATAAAATTTATATTGCTTCAAATGTCTAAATACTTTTAATTCAATTTAAAGTCGAATCACTAGCAATATGTTTAATCGTACAGGACTGCTTCTATTACTCGTATTCGTGCAGGTAATCTCGAAATTCGATAGCTACAGCCACGATGACGAGCAACGCATATCTAGCTTGTATGGGAATGAGCCAGGTTGTGAGCAACGTGATAAATGTCAAAACAGCAATGCGATAAGGGGAGATCCCAAGTCAAAAGCCTCGAGCATTGCTCAGAAGGCGGCACAGGAGGCGAGGGCTGCCAGTGATGCACAAATGGCTGCCGCAGAGGCAGCTGCCACCCAGGTCAAGACAGAGCTGGCCGAGAAGGCGGCACAATCCGCTCGTGCCGCCGAGGCAGCTCTGGCTGGTAAGCAACAAATATTGGAGCAGCTGGAGCAGGAAATGAGCGAAGCGGATGCCGTAGTTACCGAGATTACAGCCTCACTGCAGAATACCCAACTCAATGCCAATGCTGCCCAGCAATCTGCTATCGAGGCGAAAAACCAACTCAATGAAATGAAACGTCTGGTGGCCGCGGCCACTGCAAATCTGGCCAACATTGAGAATGTGGCAACTGGAGCCCAACAGGAGCTGGCCGAGAAGACGCAACTGTTGGAAGCGGCTAAGAATCGTGTAGAGGGGCTAAATCGCCAGCACTTGGAGGCCAAGCATGACTATGAGAAGACCAAGAAGGCCGCCTATAAGGCAGTGTGTGCCGCTGTCGAGGCGAAACAGAAGGCTTCCAGATCCCGTCGGATGACTTTCCACAGACGGAAGCTTAAGAAATCAGCGAAATATGCAGTTCGTGGTGCCAAAATATAAAACTTTTATTACATAGCCCAAACATATTACAGTATTGACCTATTATGAAGATAATGTAAGGTTTTTTTAATTTTGGAAAATTTCACCCTTAAGTATTGAAAATATTAGGAATAGTTTTGTATGCCAATTTATGGTGTATCAATTGCCTTCAAGCACATTTTTGAGGTTATATATAATAGAAAAACTTATACAACTTATGCAACTTTCATTAAAATTGAAATAAACATTCAAGCCGTGTTAATCAGAATTTGAATTTCAAGCAGTTCAAAGGCAACGCTTGCATGACAGGTGGGTTGTGACAGTATCTATATAATTTCGATGTTTATTAGCATTATAAATATGCTTTAAAATTTTTGCCAATACCTTGTATGGATTTGGGCGAAGTATTGGAAATTTAAAGTAAACCTGATCTGCGTATGGCATACAGAAAATTTGTTGTCTCCGATACCTGTGTGTTGATAAAGTGCGAATCGCCTATTGATGCTGATAAGGATATATATCTTTATATACAAAACTGTTCAACCTGACTGATTGACTGATTAAATGGCGACTCACAAGCAGGTCAAACGGTAGAAGCTAGAAACCTGTAATTTTTACTGTAGCTTCCTATTCTACTCTGAAAAAATTGTGTCAAAAATATATCGGGAGGGGGGTGGAAAATGCTTATTCAAATTATATGAAAATTTCAGCTGGAGCATATCAGGTGGCGCAGTAGGTTATAATAATAGTTACATTGTAGAATTTGATTAATTTGTTTTTATATAATTTTTTCCGGAGCGGGAGCGAGACGTAGCAGCGCACGCCGTGATGAGCTTGTACGCTATATGTCCGGAAATGCTTTCTTCTGCCTGTTACATTAACTTGCACAGTTTTATGAGTGTAGAAAATAAAACTATACAAATAAAATTGATTGTAGAGAGAGAAAAATTGAAAATTTACTCACTTCATAGTTGCCAGCGACATCATGGAGTTGCTGGCACTGACCGATACCGAGGCGGATGCGGATGTGGATGCGGCACCGGTGGCCGCCGTTGTGGTGGACATGGAGTGGCTGCTGCTCTTTTTGAGCATGGGTGGTCGATTGAAGCTGTCACTGCTTGAAGATGAACGTTTATTGGGATCAATGGCTTCAATTTCCTGGACCAATTTGCTAATATGCTCAGCTTCGGCACAGGTCTTGGCTATCTTATGCAACAAGGCTGTTGTCGATGAGGTTTTGAACAAGCCGAGGGCACGGCGTCGCAAACCCTGGCTGAGGCATGCCTCAACAGCGGCACAGAGCGAGGTCACCGAGCTGCTCTCCTCGTGCACGTATTTCTTGGTGACCGCCTCCTCCATTAGCTGCTTAACCTCCTTCTTAACGTTGGCAATCAGCCGCTCCTTGTAGTCGGCGCCATCTGTAAATGCCAATGGGTAAAAGAGTCAACATTAACGTTCGGCATCCAACTGTGCACGCCACGCGAATCTCATAAAAGTAAGCCCCGCGGGGCCTTAAAACGAAATCACAGCAAAAATGTCCATTACTCCTGAATCCACACAATGTCCCAGTCTTAATACGTTTACACCGCCTGCCTGCCCCTCTCCGCCTACCCAGTTTCTGGTCGTCCTGCCCCATTGTCGTTCTGTCGCTCTGAAACTCAATATGTTCAACATGTGTTGACAGCCCTCATTCCGTGCACCCCTGTCTGTATCCTGACCCTGTGTGCCAGCCCGCCAGCCATCAACACTACATGAAATTAAAACATACGCCCCGTGTGCCGCTGTCATTGTCGCCGTCGCCGTCGCTGTCGCCGTCGCCGTCGCTGACCAGACCACACCCACAACATATTAGCGTCCATTGCATTGAAGCGCACATCCAGCGTCAAGTAAAATGCTAATGGCATTTCCACTCAAAATTCATGATGGCTTCCGGCTAAGTATAATTTCATTTTCATTAATTGTTTTCCATTCCCATTCCCCAGACCACTGCGCTCGTCAAATGAAAATGTCAGCCCAGTGTGAACGAACAAAGACATGCAATTACAAGATACAAGATACAATATCTCGCGCCCTCTCTGCCTGTGTCCGTGTGTGTGTGTGCTTGTGTGTATGTACTAAAAGAAAGAAAATACTGAGATTGCCAAGTTGAATTGTCTGATAAAAGAAACCACAATCTGAGCAGACTTTTGTTTGCAGTAGACTTCATATTAAGTTGTGGTTAAATTTAATATTAAATAATATAAACTGCAGCTGCCTGTTTAAAAGTGCAGAGTAGCTCACACTAGGTAACACACAATATGTTTTCTTTACCAAACCAATATTTTCTTATACTAAGAAAAAGAAATTATTTTTTTTTGACTTTTCCCCGAATTTTAATGTGAAAAAATCTTAGAAAATACCGCACAAAAAATCATAATTTTCTTATTACTAAATTATATAGTTGCTAGCGATTTAAACATATTAAAATATAGAATGGATTAACAAATATATTCATTAGCTTTCAGAAGGCGTTAAGACCTTTAAAATTGATTGAGAGACAGCCGAACAACGATCAAAACTGCAAGTTAGTCTCTTAAAAAAAAAACTTTAATAAATACACCAGATTAAAAATAAAATTTAAAAAAATGTCTCAACATGGAAAAATTTTTAAAGTGGATTTTCATTATCTGGAGATACAAAAAAAAGCTACATTTTGTAACCTAGTGCTATTTAAGCACACAGAAATTATCTCTGATTAATTCTATAATTAAACTTGTGGTTAATCTAGCCAAAGCATAATATATCTAAACACAACACAGATTTGAAAGGATTTTTGGCTTTAAAAAATTTATTCTACAATTTAACCTTCGGTTAAACTTGTTTACGTTTGTTTATGTAAGAGTTAATTAAAATTCTGTAAGAAAAGTTACAGAATATTTCATCTAAGTAAATAAATAGTACATATTTTAAGCTCCAGGCTTCTGAGATTCGTTTTTTGGCAGCAACCTATGGTTAAACTTGACTGCTATTTTTTTTAAGTTAATGTTAGGTGAAACTTCTTGGAAAGAACTATAGATTAAATAACCTTAGCACATAGATTAAGGTAATTATTTTCTAAATTAAAGTTATGAGTGCATATATAGTAAAAATTTAAAGCTTCAGGGATCTGAAGTTCATTTTTTGCAAGAATTTAACTTGCGGCTTAGCTTGATTGCTATTTTGAAAATAGTATTTCCTTCAGGTTGATGTTAGGCGAGATTTATTGGAAAGAACAATATAGAACTATTATTAATTTCCAATTTTAACTAAAAATTTATGCTGCGATTAAGTTAAAAATCTGATTGTTAACTAACACTGTAGTTTACTTTGTTATATATGTTATAACATTCATTTTCAATTTAACTAATAACTGTCAACTCTTTGATAGCATGCTGCCAACTTGCTTGAAGTAATTAAAATTTATGCAGAGCAAAGGAAACGCAATTTATTTCCACAACCAGCTTAGCTACAAGATAATTACTTACAGCATTACAAGACTAATACTAATGTTAAATAATTTTTCTGCTAACTGAGACTGTTTTTGTTATGAGAAATATATTAAAATTGTTTGTGGAAATTAAATGGATGCTTTGTTAAAATGTAAAATGCGGCATGTGGCATTCTGTCATTTAGATAATGCTTAACTAATAGCACCAACTAACGCAAAACGTTAAGCATTTTAGCATAAATTTATGCAGCAGACAGAGCGTGCAACTGTGCCACAGACGGTGGCATTAAAGCTGCGCTCACCATGTTGGTCATGTGTAACAGACGCAGCTGTTGCTGCCGCCAATGTCGCATTTTCCCAGCGGGGTATACAGGCCATTATGTGTCCGTCGTCTGACTACAATACGCTGTCAGGTATGCCCCAGCAGAAGCAGGGTAGAGGGAATAATAGGGGCAAGAATGGGAGTCGCCACCGCCGCCGTCGCACATACTGAAAATGAAATGCGTACACGAATGCAACATGCTGCCTGGCTGGCGTCACTTGACATTAAAACAGCAGGAGGAGTAGTTGGAAAATGGTAAAACATATATATATATATAGTAGATGGAGTCACCAAGTTGAATAGTAAAAGCAACTAAATGCCAGAGTGTCTGGCTGGCGGGTGGTGTCTGTTTAATTGCAGCTCTTTTGTAGCACCAATAGTTTTTTGTATAAAGCATAATTAGTAAGCATTTTAATGTGAGCAACAGCCACAACAACAGCAATTGAAACTGAAACTGAAACGGTAACGGTAACGGAAACTGAAGGACGGCAAAGGACAAAGTTTTAATAACATCATTTTGCCAGAGAAAACAAACACACGAGCAATAAAATACATACAGAGCCAAGATGAGTGAGTAAACACAAATGCCAGAGATCAACTTTTTGCTACATTTCACATTTCACATTTCTTGCAATTATTTATTTTCAACTTATATGTATATATATATTTTTGTTTACTATTTGCAGTTGACTCTGTGGTTTTTATGCCACACACTCTACACTCTTGCTAGACAAATGTGTATATTGAGTTTAAAGCTAGATAGCAGACAGACTTCGAACAGAGTATATTATAGTCTGGTAGCTGGCAAATTGCAAAGTTTATATTTGTTTTTATTTTATTATTTCTGTTTGCCTTCTGTTTACGCATCAAATGAGTGTAAATAACACATAGATAATTCTCGGCTAGCTAAATGTCATGTGCTCAACTTTTTTTTTATATATATATTTTATTTTATGATGATAACATTGGCACGAAGGCAAACAAAAGTTTCCAACAACTATGCACAGAGACTTCAATCCAATGGGAATGCGAATAATTTAGAAACAGCTTCAACTTTGATATCTCTTCTAGCTGTACCACCTGACGGATGAGTAATACGTCAGACTTGAGCCAAAGCAAACTTTTTTAATGATATTATTATCTACGCATTTCAATTGCAAATTGTGCACACTTTACATTAAGCTGATTAACAATTTAATTTGAAGTCATCGTAAACTCATTTGGCCACAATTCAAATGGAATATTGATAGCTCAGGCAGCTTAAATGGATTTTTAGCTCCCATGGCGAACATTTTAATTAGGATGCTCAACAGCATTGGCAACATTTTTAAAATAAGCCCGCATATTTCTATTTTAATGCGAGTTATATATTTTATGTTGATCTGATGGTTGGAAAATGGGGTGCTTTGTTTTTTGTTATATTTGGAAAATTGTGCGCGCTGTCGTCACAAAATGATTTGACCCTTGAATGTCATGACCTCAGCTCAATTCAACCTGATGTGCACACAAATAGGTTGCACTGAAAGAAAAAAATTACTAATGAAAATGATTTTATAAAAATAGCATTAAAATAGCATTAAAAATAAAATTAAGTAAATATTTGTATTTTCAAAATGTCTGAAAAGTAAATATTTGTATTTTCAAAATGTCTGAAAATACAATTATTTACTTAATGATTGGGAATATTCACCAATTTTGGAATTGAAATTGTTTCGAAATTTCGAAACGTTATTGTATATTTGTTATATTCATAAGGGAAAATATAGTTTCCAATTTTCGAAAACCACAACACAAAATCATAAATAATTAAATTACTTTAAAATCGTAGCAGATGGCTTGATTTTGAATTTTTTTTTTTTTTTTTTTTTTTGGATTTTATCATTTAATCTCACTGTTATAGTTCAAAAACTTGAATTAAACTTAACAAATAAAAATAACAAAAGCAACTTAGCAAAAAAAAAAATACAAAATTAAGTCTAGTAAGAATATTTATTGTAATTATTTATTTATTTAGTTTTATTTAAATTTGTATTTCTTGCAAAGTTTTTTATCAATCAATGAATCAATGAAATGTAAAAATATTAATGCTAGAATTTAGAGTCTAGATGTGTTGAAAAATTTAAAAACTGAAGCTTATTTAATTTATTATTTAACTAAGGATGCTTTAAACTTAGTATCTAGAATTTTTAGAAATTAACACAAAAGCAAAGCGTTAACTGAATTTATAGTTGATCTTTAAACAAATATATTCTCAAAGCACAAATATATTTATTTCATTTTAATTAAAATACATATTTTTTCTAAATTTGCTGAATTTCTAGCAGTGTACATGTTTATATGTATATACCAATATCTATTTATATGTAAATTAGATATAAAATATACATTCTATTATACTCAGTGAAATGCAGTATCTGTTTATGTGTGTTTATTATGTGCGCCGTGAGTTTTATCAAACTGACAACTATTTTTATAGAATTAAGATAAACACTTAATTAGACACAAGGCCTTGTGGTTTGGATATGAATTCAGGTTCGGGGGTTGGGGTTTGTGGACTTGATTCTAGATTCAGGTCTGGGTCTGGGTCTGGGTCTGGGTCTGGGTCTGAGTTTGGTTTCCGGGTATCAGACATCTGTTGCTGTTCTGTGCGTTCTGTTATTGTTGTTAACGTTATATATTGTATGTGGCATTGTTTTTGGTGTTGTGCTCTGCCAAATGAGTTTTTGCTGCCCAGTGCTATCTGGAATAACAAACAATAATAACAACAACAACTAAAACACAAGCCCGCATAAAAATTACTAACTCAGAAAACAACGAAATTGTACTGTGTTTGTGTTTGTTATTGTTGTTGTTTCTGTTTCTGTTTTGCTGCGCATTTTGCACATTAATTAAAGTCTAACTGTACGTAGTATTAATGTACATATATTTATGCAAATAACGACTCATACAATCATGTATGTTTAACATACAAACTGCATTAGACTGGCGCACAAAAGGGCAACTTAATAAATGAAAGGTTGGAGGCAAAAAGCTGTTGCATACTTTTTGGGACAGAAACTTTTTGAAATTTCTTTGAATGTTTGAACATGACAGCTGTTGCAAAAGTTTAAGGACAGCAATGCACTAAGAAAAGTTGTGAAATTCGTTTAAAAACTTTCTATTTACAAATTATTGCAAATTCTTTTCATATTTCGGTTAAAGCAAACCAAAAAAAAATCGATGCAAAGTTTTCAATCACATAAGGCAAGTAATGTTCTCTTAATTTGTTTCATTTTTAGCATAATATTATACTCAATATCTTTGCTTATTAGTACACTAAGAAAAAAGACATTTTTTTAAGTATAGAAACACTTTCGATAAAAAAAATAAAAATAAAAAATTGACTTATTTCTTTAACCAAAGTAAAGTAATTTTTTTATTCATATTTAATAAAATAACGGATTTTTTTTATTATGGACATAAAATTATAGATTTTCCATGTTTTGTAGAAAAAGTTTCCTCGAGTTATCGAAATAATTAAATAAAATAAATAAAACAGAAAATTTCATCTGCCAGAGTTACAACATTTTCTTCACTTTGTGGTAATTAAATCTACAGGGCAAAAAAAAAATTTCTATGGCGCTATTTCTATCCTGTTTTTCCAACCACTGACGTCAGTTTTCCACAATTGGATGTACACTTTTTTTTGAGTGTATAAAAAAAAATATTAAATTTTAGAATAAGGATTTTTAAGATTAACATACATATTTCCAATTTTGTGAAAATCAATATTTCCTTTTCATGGCGTTATATTTAATACCTTTTTGTATTGAAAATTACTTTTTACTTTTTATTACTACTTTCTATTGAATAACCAGGTTTTATAGAATTGTTAAAAAACATCTGCCCTTAAGATTTGTTCGTGCACATTTTCATTTTGAGCATTGATTTTCAAACAAATTTCCTTTACATTTCACATTTACTTTATTTGCTTGAGTAAATTTGAAAAGTAATTTCTGTAGCTCTGTGTATGTATTTGTATGTGGGTGTTTGTATATACACACATATACATTTATAAGCTTGTGTGTGTGGGCGTACTGCAATTTCAATTTGAAATTCAATTCAAATGTTGCAAAATCTGTGCATCTGATTAACTTCCTGTGTATATCTCTGCACTTAAGATTAATGCGTTTCGTATGCCTCAAGGATTTGAATCGACCTTTTATTTTATGAAGGTTTCATGTTACACTTGCCAGTTTGAAGTTCAAAGGTCAAAATGCAGCGTGAATTCAATCGTACAATAATTTAAATTACAAATTCATGCCGCAAGCATTTGAAATTGCAATTGCAATTGCAATTTTGTAATTTCAGTCATAAGATAGTTCATCTGTACTTTTCTGAGAATTTGCATTTAGAACTTTTCCACTAGCTTTCACATAATTGTGCAATAGCTCATCAAATATGTATAAATAGTTAAATTCATATAATATTTAAAGAAAGGATTAAATCTAAATACATATTTACAAATTGTAAACAAATCCCAACTATTGTATAAATTATAATTAAAACACATATTCTTTTGTTTTTTAAATCAAAAATTATGATTCTTGGAATAAACATTGTATTCATAGGAAACAAATAGCAAAAGTCTGAAGAAAGTATTTATGTTTTCTGAGAACTTCTAGATTGTAGAAAATGTTCATGCATTCTGAATACAAAAATATTAATAGAGTATTCTGATTAAAAAAAAGAGTTGCTTTGAAAAAAATCAAAAAAATATAGATAATAAAAAAAATGTCTTTGCTTTAGTGTTTCCATATTTGCCTTAAATATAACATAATTTGAATTAAATAAATTTCTTTAAACAATACAATTTTTGTGCAATATAAAAGGACAATTAAAGATAATCGAATCATTTTCTAAATTTATTTTAAAATACAAATAAATTTAATAGATATTGTTCCCATTAATTTTTCTTTTTATGAACTGTCTCCATATTTTATAAAAATGTTCAATATTTTTAATAAAATTCTTTAAAAAATAAAAAGAGGATTTATGCTGTACAAATGGTAGATATACATACAGACTTTTGATTTATCATTCACTGAAGGTCCTTACTGCTTTTAACCGTACTTTTGAACTGGCCATTTTATGATTATCTTAAAATCATTATGCATGGCAGCTGTCAGACGAATGTAAAATTAATGATGGCCAGCCAGCGGATTATGAAGTACGAGCCTTTATTTTTAATGTTGGCGGGCATTACTGGCAATACTGGCAGGACTGCCATTGACAGGACATGTGGGTCGGCACGTGTAGCTATGACGGCTATGTCGTTGACAGTAAGTCCACATTTGAAAGCTTTTTATAGGTTATTACGCACACACACACACACACACGGCCCAAAAACGTGCCAACCAACGCCTTTAAATCCTTAGCACACCCACAAAAAAAAAAATGTGCAATGTGTGTTTATGAGACATCCATTAGCTATGTGCTCTATAACTGTCAGCTAGAGTCCTGCACGAATATACAGTCAAGGCTAAGCAGTGTCAAAAATTAGTACTCTATAATATATGCAACTCCAACCTACTTACATATGCTATAAAAAAAAAACAATTTGATAAGTATTAATAATTTTCAAAAATTTTCAGTAAAAACATCAAGCTAATTCCCAGTAGACTGTAGAAAATTAGATCAATAGAAATTATAAATTTAAATTAATTTTAATTTTATATGTTTTATACGAGAAAAACAGATTCACATTAAAATAAAGAAGTCTCTGAAGCTGCCTAGAGCGGAAAGAGCTATTCCAACTTTCCAGTGAAAGCAAGCCTAAGAAACACAGATCTGAGCTGAAGAAATGAAAACTCTTGCCCAAGATCTTCTTTTAATCTTAACTAATGGCTGGGCATTCAAAGAAATGTTGTGCAGAAGAGTGTGGAACTAGCTGTGATTTATGGACATGAAACCATACTGTTTGGTGACCTGTAAGATCGCAGAGCAACAGTCTCAGGTCAACTCTGTAAGCAACATGTCTGCTGTATGTGTATATGAGAATATATCAACACCTTAGTTTAAGCTAGTCTTTGCCGAAAGAAAATTCACAGAAGAGCTCAAAGTCAAAAAGAAAGTATATTAGTATCTATCTCTATATCTAAAACTCTTTTACCTGCCTGACTGATTGGCAACTCACTCCCAGGCCAAACGGTATAAGCTAGAAAGCTGCAATTTTTACTGTAGCTTTCCATTATATTGTAGGTTGGCAGTACGAAAAAATTTTGTCAAAAATATATCGGGAAGTGGGTAGAAAATGCATTTGAAAATTTTAGGAAAATCTCAGCTGGTAGCAGTAGGCTACAACCTTAGTGACTTTAAAGAATGTGATTAGTTTGTTTGTTTTTTTTGAGCGGGAGCGTAGCAACGCACGCCGGAAAAGCTAGAATTATATAAGTTAACGCTTGAAAGATAATACACAGAGCTGGTATGATAACTTTCGAGCTATTTTATAAGATAAAATATGAATTTGATTAACATTTTCAATAGTACAGCCAAAGACCGTATAGATACGATTTGATAGCGATAAACAAGTTGTTTATCATATTTATATCATTTTATTGTATGATATTATTTATCCTAATATTTCTATTTTCTGTTGTACAGCTTATATGATAAAATATGAACTTGATTAGCATTTTCAAAGTAATTAAAATTTGTACAGCCAAAGACCTTATAGATAATATTTTGATTGGGATAAACAAGCTGCTGCTATATCATTTTATTGTACAGTATTATTTATCCTAGTATTTCTATGGTCTGTGCTTGCTAATATGAATTTGTATGTCAAATATTTACTACATATATGAGCCATGTGTTCATGCTGTGTATTCATGCAACACCTCATTTTTTTATGGCTCACGGCAAGCCCGTCAAGTGCATACGTATGGCATTGACAGGACTAAAAGGATGCCAATGGCTGGCTGCCTGACCGTAGCAGTTAGACAACAATTTGCACCAATAATTGTGGTAAAGAGCCCCAGCTAGCTCTAACTGCAGCTGTTTAGCCGTATATTGCCGGCTTAGATGTGCCCTTGAAGCAACTCCCACGTTCCCCATTTTGAGTTGAGTAAGAACATAAACAAACGCCCACATGCACTCGACTTGCTCGTATTTATATTTTTATTTTTTGCCAATTGACTTTTCATTCATAAAAGTTTTACGTGCAGCAGGATTTATGCTCGTATTTTTAGAGATTCATTCAATGGCCCACGCACACCATTATCCTTTCGATCCAGCAGCTGCACATCAATCCCTGAGGAGCAAACTCTAATCGCATATATCAGAAAGTGCAGCTGCATCAAAGGCCATCTATTTAATCCATAATCAAAGAAAAAACTATAAGCTGCTTAGATGTTATATATATACATATTGTCCCTCATTAGATTGACGTGTGGGAGGGCACAGTAGAGGCCAATTAAAAGTTAATGCTACTTTGATAAACTGCTGCCCCTGCTTTATAAATATATCAATAAATATATCTATAGCATCGCATTGATTTCCAATCGAGCATTTCATAAATATAATCAAGGACTTAATATATACAGCTTATATTATATATTATATTATATGTATTCATTTAATGCAAAGCTTGTATTTTATGCCCAATTTTTTACAATAAATATTTCGTGTCTATTCATAAAATATATATGTATATGTCAGAGCTATCAAGATCTACAAAACATATAAATATGTACTGCACAATTTATGTTAATTTGTATCTATAAATCACTCAAATAGCTGAAAATAATAAATGCCACTTAAATGGGTTTACTTTTCTTATAATATTCTCTACAAATGTTTCAATTTATATCGGACAAATTTGATGTATTTTGTGTAAATGCTGAGTTCAATCGTAAATTGTACAAAGAAATAATAAAAATTTAACTACAACATTTTTAAGAATTTTTATCAGGTGTCAAATTTAATAAAAGAGGTTTGATTGATGCACAATAAAACATGATATTGTGTATAATCTGTCAGTAAACAGGCTGTGCTGCAGAATGCGCCCTATGTAACTAATATTAGAGATTAGCCTAAAAGCATACTTGCAGAAAAATAAAGAATAAATATAAAGTCTTTTAAATTGCATTTGTATATACGATGAAAGATGCAAATTACTATAGTAACTATAAACTATAGCTTGTCAAAGAATTGAGCTTAGCAATTAAATATGGATCAGATTTTTTGAATTTGTTTTTTGATGGAATACTTTTACATAATACCAACAACTCGAATGCTTCTAAAATGTTACAGTAAATTAAGTACAGTAGTCTTCAAATTTACTTGGCATTTGTTCCACTACAAAATTGGAATGGAAATTGATAAATTGCCAAAAATAAACATACAAAAAAATATATAAATATACACACTTGCATATAGAATTTAACCACAAGCTTAATAGGCTTAATGTCAGAGCGTATGTTTGAAATTTTGAATTATGCTTAAAAAGCAAAGTTCTGATGCTGACCAAAGTTAAGCACATATATAGTATATATATATATATCTTTATGAGGGGTGCATAAGTGTGTTTATGCATGACTTAAGTTATGAGTAGGATAATGCTTATATGTACAAAGATATGGATTTATATACAATATATGTATTCAATTAATGTACCTGCAGTTGTTTGCACCATTTTGTCAGGCCCAAAGCTGTGAAGCTTTTAACGTTTACACTCGCGCGCGTAAAATGGTATATGTATATATATATATATATATTGGATCTATATGTGTGTGTAGTGTGTGTGTTTTTTTTTTCGTTTTTTGTGTTTCGCTTTTGTAACTGTTTTGTCTATTGCGCGTACTACGCTGCGTATGTGTTATTTAGATACTATGCCCTGTTTACAATAATAAATAAAGCGTGTCTACTTTGCTTTGCTTTTCGCTTTTATGCTTTCACTTTGGGCTTATTTACCCGTTACTGGCTGACTGCGTTTCATAAATAATTTGGCATGCTGCCGCTGGGGAGCAACGTACGCCGCCATTGCCAATGCCAAAGGACCAAAGAATCCAGAGTCTGAGCCAAATTCTGACCCAGAGTGCAGCAGAGCAAAAAGAGCGGTTGGCAGTTGAAAATGAGAGCGTTTGCTAAACTTAATGACGACTACTGCATTAAGCAGTTACTAAATACTTAGAAATGTATACACGTGTGTGTGTGTGTGTGTGTGTAATGTGTATATATACGGTATATGCTTGTTTATATATGTTTTAATTGTCGTTTTATTTTTTTGCAGAGCGCGTTACGTCTGCACGCGAGCAACTCGAAAGTAAAACTGAAAGCCAGCAATGAATTCCACAAGCGACGAAGCTGTTGCTGTTGCTGTTACATTTACAGTTACTGTTGCCTGCTGCCTGCCTGCTTGCTGCTTGCAGCTACCTATCCACATGGCTGCCACAAAGCACAACATACCTGCCCGCTCAGCTGCGGCAAACCCCCGTTCGCTTGGTCGTCCTGCTTGCCTGCTCGCTGTCACTTTCATTGCTTTTTTAGAAGCTTTTTTGCAATTGCCGTGCGCTCTGCCCCTTGGCCATTGCTGTCTCGCTTCCACGCCAGGCATCAATTTCTGTATCTGTATTTGTGTGTGTGTGTGTGTGCTTGTGTGCGATGCTGCTGACGTCGAACGCTGTATGGTAAATCTTGCCACAAGCAACAGGACAAATAGCTACCCGGCTCTTCGTCTTCGTCTCTGGCGCAAGTTCTCCGGTTTTGGCTGTGGCTGTGGCTATGCCTCTGACTCTAGCTCCGGCTCTTGCCCCGGTCGCTGACTGCCCCAAATTTGGCAGCTGCTGCCACTGTTTGCTACGAGTATGCGCGCTGCATGTCCTTATGTCGTTATACTCCGGCAAAAATGGAACCCCACACAGCGCTCCAGCTCTCCGTCAGCTGGCGTCACTGGCACACTCCGAATGCCTAACCTGCACACTTTGAAATTGTGTGTACCAAATATCTAAATTTTTAGGCTTGGCATCCTGCCCTAGAGCAACCAGAATTGTCACCATCATCATCATTGTCATGCTCATCATCATCATCATCGTTTGGCACTGAATCTTTTTACACAGCTTTTATATCCAAATAACATGCACACCAAAGTGTTTTAGGCAAAAATCAAAGTATTTTCTCAACTCAACAGGAATTTTTTTAAGCAGTGTCTGTATTAACCCAATTAATTAACCCAACTTACTTTAAAATGTACAGTAAATTCTTGAATTACACGGCATTTTTTAACACGGTTTTCAAATTACACGCTTCATTAAATGCGACAAACTTTTATTTAAATATATATATTTTAATAGACTGAACAAATATTTGTCTCTATTTTAAGCATAGTAAGACAATTTAATTAATTCATTTTAGATATGAGTAGTTAATGTAAATGAATACAACAATTTGAAACTATTTACTGTCTTATAAAAGCCGCATTAGTGATAAAAATAATTAATAAATATAATCTCTCAATTTAATTGAATTGCGAATTAAACGGCGATCAAATTTTCGAAAAATACTTGGTAACGTTCTTTATTAAGTAGAGAGAAGATCGGCGCTTTATTATGGATATATCAGAACATAACATTAGCAAAATAATTTCTGTATGTTTTTTAACTAATTTTTTTAAGTAAACGAATTTGGTAAATGTTAAACGAATTTAGATTTAAGCACACGCTGCTGTCTCCATTTAAATTTCAATTTTCAAGAGAATTTAGTGCTTAGCATAATTGTAATGGAAATAATTGTGTACTGCCATATAATAAAAAGTTCTTTTTCTAGACAATGCTTTTTTTCAAATTATTATTTTTAATTTTTTTTTCTATTATTGAGCTTAATCTATAATATTAATAGATTAGGCGTGTGTTGTAAATTCAATGAAGTTACCTGTCCTGTTTAAGACATAATTGCTAACTGTTCTGGACAATGAATAATTATTTATTTATTATCCAAAGAAAGATAAAAATAAAGAGCCAAAATTCGAGTTTTCGAAAAAAATTGCACAAAAAATGAATTTTTATAAAATTGACATATTTTTAGTCTAAATTTTCATTTCAATCCAAAATAACTTCTAAGCGAGAAATCTAAATAAAAATTGTTATATTGCAGGTTAATGGGTCATTTTATTACATTTTCAAAAATATAAACAACTTTAATATTAATAAATGATGTACGAAGTTTTTGTCAATTTACCAAAGCTACCTCTTTGAAAAGTCGAAAATATAGCTTTTTTCGATTATCTCGAAAACGTTGCCGGCAACCTATTTTTTGAATTTTATTTTCGGGATCAACGATCCATATTACCTTTAATTTGACTCTAAAAAGTTCGGGATACAAGAATTTTTTTCAAAGATTCGATGAAAAGAAAATTTTTCTCAAGTATTTATATGTGTGTTTGTTGGCACTAAAATTCAAGTTTTGAGAATAGGGAAAGAAGACAGATTCTTAAAAATGTCGAATAATTTTTATTTTTTATTTATAAATTCTTTTTTAGTCATTAATTAAAAATGTAAAATAAGTAATGACATTAAAAGAAAACTTAAGAAACAAACGATTATTGCTGCAAAAAAATATCTAAAATAAAAGTAATTTTTGCTTAAATTAAAAGTCATTTTACAATATGGGAAAATATATTGAATATTTTTGCATATCCCTATGGAGTAAGGGAAGACATTTTAAAATTTTCCCTCAAAAAATTCAAATACGTTATCCTTTGATTTTTTGTTAAAAAAATATAAAAAAATAACATCTTTTATGGGCAATAAAAAAAAAATCATTACAGTCGCTGTCTCCCATATCTTTTCAAATATTGCTTTTATTTTTTGTTTGTAAATTTCTTTGTGCACTGTGTAAGTTTTAAACAATATAGCACAATATTTTATGAAAATCCTAGTCACGTTTGTTAAGGGTACAAGAAATGCATCGTCTAACAAAACAATTCTTGTTTTTTATAAATATCATATTAAATTTCATATTTTATATTTAATTTTATATGATATTTATAGCTTGCTGTTTCTGGCTAATGCCACTTATTAGTAATAAATTGTATAGATTTTTCTGGTAGCGCATTTGCACTCAAGCATGCAAATATTAATTTTGCATTAAATCTCTGACATCAAGCAAACAGATTAGACTTAAAAATAGAATTCTTGCAAATTGTCGCAACGTGTGCGTGTGTGTGTGTGTGAACTATGAATATAATATCTGTTTTTAAATATTCAATAAAATTTAATATTTCATAAACATTTTACTTACCTGCTAGTAAACAATTGTCGATATTTAATCAAAATCGTTTTGGAAATAATTAACACATTTTGCTTTCTTTTTGGGTGTTGTAAACAATTTTTGCATATTTCACATTTATTTGTATAATTTTTTTTCGGTTTTCTTTTTTTTTGTTTTTTTTTATAATATATATATATGTATATTGTATACATGTATCTTCTTTGTCTGTAAGCATGTATGTATATTATGTATATTCAATCGCATTTCATGCCCAAATATAATGGCTATGAAGTATGTTTTGCATGCATGAAGAGTGTTAATACAGTATCTTGGTTATACCTATGTAAATACACATGTGTATATATATGCCTAGAATACATAGGCATATATGTATGTATTTTATGCACATGTATTTACGAGCAATTGCTTTAAGGATACGAATATCCTTAAGCTTTAAAAACCATAACATAATATCAATAAATTTGTGTATATATATATATATATATAGTTTCTAACTTATGTATGTAAATATGTATGTATATAATTTATAACATATGCTTGCATGTGTGTTTTAACGATGTAATAAGAGTATATATAACGAGTTTTCCGATCAAGGTTGTCATTGTCAATTCATCTTCGAAATATGTGTATATCAAAAGGATTCCAAATCTTAAAATCATCAGGATCTTGCATTTGCCGGACAACCTCAATCTTTAGCTCGTCGCGTGTGTGTGTGTGTGTGTGTGTGTTTGTTTTGTCACTAAAATAAACATATATATATATACAAGTATATATATATGTATATAAGTTATATATCATTTTCCTTATCGTCTTAATACTCGTATATAATTTCTTTAGCGCTTACAAAAATATCAATATTCAAAGAAGCAACAAGAAATCACATTAAGTTTTTTTTTCGTTTTCATATTTGTTTTATATATATTTTGTGGGGTGTTTCTATACACAAAAAGCGTGCTACTCGCATTTATTTATTTAATTATTTTGGTATGTATATGTATATGTATATGCACTACATGTGTGTAAACAACAAACCTTTTAACCCGGTGGAGGGAGTTTTTGGTGCGCCTGCACTTATCAAAAAAAAAAAAATAAATAAAGAAAACAGAATAATTCAGTACAAACCAATGAAACCAAGAAACTTTGATACTTTGAAACAAATGAATTCTAGCCGAATGTGCTCGACTAGCAAATACCCTGCACAAAGTTTAAGGTTAACTTAAAATTTACAATCATTATTTGAATCTTCAGCTAAGAAACTAGAACAGCTATCATTTTACACTTTGCAACAAAAGTATGCATCCCGTACATCTGACAGTAAAATTATATTTAACATCGATTGCTGTATTTTTTACAAATCTATAAGATATTTTATCAACATTTTTAAATTACATTATATCTAGAAGTTATTTCGAATTAAATTGAAAATATTGCAAGAAAATTAAAAATAGTTTTTATTTTATAAGAAAATTTGCCTCAAATCGTGAAACTCGGTTTCTTTTTTGTATTACTCCATAAAACTATAATCTGAAATAACACTAGGCAACACACAAATTTTTGAATTTACCAGACCTACTTTTTCTGATACATATGGAGCCCCAGATGATGCAAAACCACTTTAAAAATTGTTCTATAGTGAGACTTTAATTTTAAAAATTTTTTAAAACTGGTATTTTTTCCAGAGGTGAGTCTACAATTTTCATCATTCGAGAATCTCACTGCCAAAACTTTACGCTTTACGAAACCTAATGTCTATTTATCACTTAATTATATACTTTTTGAAGTTCAATCACTAGTTCAGCAACTATATAATTTTGAATTAGGAATATTACACTAGTTTACAAATTTTTTTTTGATCGAGGGAACTGGGCTCTCATATACTTTTTTTGATGTATTTTTGAGCGCTGATTTTAAAAATGCAAACCATTTATTTTTTCAAAGAATGGTTTTCCAGAAAACCGCGAATAGCTAGTTTTTTGGCAGTCTTTCGACTTATTTGTTCATATCTACATCAGAACTTATTTGATCTTTAATAATGTTACAAAATCCTATAGATAATTGTATCCTCTTTCTAATGGTATACCGTTTATGTGAATTGAATAAGAATTAAAGCCAAGCCCTCGAAGTTGAAAAATGTGAACTTTTTTTGCATTTTTGAAAAATTGCTGAATTTCAATTGGTCTTTTAAAAATTTTAAAAATTCGTTTAAATACTTTTTAAGAATAATTATGTTAGATAATTCGTTTACAATTATTTTGAGTATACATTTGTCCAAATCGGTCAATAAATGTGATAGTTATTCCCCAGTTAGTAAAAACACCCAAGAAAAAATTCACCTCGCTCATCACTTTTCTAGTTATATTTGACGAAATTTTATAATTTAAGAGAGAAAACAGTGATGCGTTGGTATATTAAAAGAAAAAATGTTGCATATTGTCTACGGAAAAATTAAAGCGAAAATATTCGATAAATATACACCAATCTTCAGGATCATTATTCTCTCTAAATAAAGACAACAATCCATTCAAATTGCCGCAATAGCTAAAGTTTCTAGTCAGTTGGAACTTCTCATCTTCAAATCTGGCTGGAATAGTGATGAACAAGCTGAATTTTATCTTGGGTGTTTTTACTAATTGCTGAATAACTATCACATTTACCGACCGATTTGGACAAATTTATTCTTAAAATATTCTTAAAAGAATTATCTAACATAATAAATCTTAAAAAGTATTTAAACGAATTTTTAAAATTTTTAAAAGACCAATTGAAATTCAGCAATTTTTCAAAAATGCAAAATTTTCACATTTTTCAACTTTGAGAGTATGTAGATTTTTTAATTTTTATTCAATCTATATAAACGGCATACCATTGGAAAGGAAATACAATTATCTATAGGATTGTGTAACATTATTAAAGATCAAATAAGTTCTGATGTAGATATGAACAAATAAGTCGAAAGACTGCCAAAAAACTAGCTATTCTTTCTGGAAAACCATTCTTTGAAAAAATAAATGGCTTGCATTTTTGAAATCAGCGCCTAAAAATACATCAAGAAAAGTATATGAGAGCCCAGCTCCTTTTTTGCTGTAAACTAGTGTTATGATTTTTGTGTGATATTTTTTACGTTCTTTTGATTTTAAAATGCGGGAAAAGTGATTAAAAAATATTTTCTTCGTATTCCTCTTCAGTGCATTTACATGGTTGCATTTATAAGGCGTTGTTTAAGATATAAATTTTTTAATTCGAATAATAGACTTTCGACTTACATTCGAAATTTTTAAGTTAAAAAATTGTTAAAAATACCGCACAAAATATCGTAATTTTCTAAATTCAAAATTATGTAGTTGCAGAACTTGTGATTTAAATTTAAGAAAACATTTGTGTGATTAATATTTTACATTCATTATCTCTCAGAAAACTTAAAGCCGTCCTAAATCGGGTTTGAGATTTTCGAGTAATAATCAAAACTTTAAGCTCGCCTCCAAAAAAGAGCTTCCAAAAACATACTAGATTTCAAAAATTAAAAAATAAAAAGATAATCACAATAGTAACATTTGTAAACTGGTTTTCATGAATTAAAAAATGTGGAATTGGTAAGGTATACAAAAAAAAAGCTAATTTTTGTTATTTAGTGTTTTTAGCTCTTTTGTGAAAAATGAGAAATTTCGTTTACTGTGTGAAATTTCCCTGTCTATATGCTCTGTATTTTTATTGTAATTTTTGGGAAATTTAAAACCAAATTAAAGTCGTATGCTTGGGCCTTGCGTGAATTAAAATATTGTTAATAAAAAGCTATTTTTACTATATATAGCTTGCTCAAATTATCTAGCTACCAAAACCTTAAAATGTTATTTGATGGATTAATTAAATATTTTATAATCGTTTTAAAATTGTTAACATCTCTAATAGCATCAACTTGATATTTATTCAAATCTATATATTTTTGAAATGCTGAAAATCTGAGTATGTTATTTTGCACGAAAAAGGTCCTATAACATTTATTTTTATTTAATTTATAAATTAGCGACCGATTTACTCTATAAGCTGACTTACAGATGTTCGAAATGCAAACATATTTCAAAAGTTGCTGCAATTATTCCGTCGTTAGAATCAGATTTTGTAGTAAATTTTGTAAATAAGTATATTTTTTTTTTATTAAGTAGTTAGGGGGTTAGTTAAAATCTCCAACTCCCTATAATCTCCGAGATTTTATATACACAAAAACAAATATTTAGAATGTTACTTGCTAAATGCAATCGGACTTAAATATAAGAATAATTGCTTAATAAAAAAGGAAACCGAAAACTAAATAGAAATCTTAACACATTTGATCCATTTTAATGTATACAGGGTATAAAAATGCCTGAGAATATTTCCATCGAAATCGGCGGAAAGAATTTTTAATTTGATTTGTTTAATATAATACAAAACGAAATTTGTTTGCTTGGGTTATAACAATACAAATACACATGCAAATACATGTATGGTATATATATATATATATATATATATTTATATAAGTAGTATGTATATATATCTATGTATATATTGTATATTACGACAGGCATTTAATCGTATTCATCAATTTATATGTTTGCCAGTTACAATAGCATATTGTTTATGGTATGATAATGATTTCTATTGTAACTGGAAAATACAAAACACACATTTAATATTTTTCGCTTTCTTTTTTTTTGATTTTTTTGATTTTTTTTTGTTTTTTTTGTGTAACAATTCATGTTGATCTACAATTGTACAATCTACATAGAGAGCTGCATTAGCCAATCAATTGGAACGGGATAAAAAATCTGGTCTAATTTGTAATACCCGTAGATTACAAAAATTAAAAAAAAAAACAAGTTAACTTTCGGCCCCGTTATCAAAGTACAAAAGTCAGCACCAAACAAACTTAATTGTCTATTGTGACAAAAAAAAAAACAATTGCAAATATTTAGTACTTGTTGCACAGAGAGATATCTATGCAGAAATTATGCATAATATATGACAACTTGACTTATTAATCATAAACTATGACTTGAAGTTGTTGAAGTTTATAAATTATTAACAACGATTCATATATTATGCATAAATTATGATTCGTTTTATTCAAGATTGATTTCTGCATAAATTTACTTCTGTGTATTTTTTTGTGTATATGTGTAGGTATCGCATATATATATATATATATGTATGTATGTATGTATGTGAATTAATGTTTGTATATATGTGTATGTGTGTATATGACAAACCCATAACATAGCATTAACAATTATGGAAACAGTAACTGTTTCGTCTAAAATTCCTTTTATTTTTCATATTTTTTTTGCCCGCCCGAAAAAACAGCGCACATGTTCTATGTATGTATGTATATGTATGTATAAGTATATTATATATATATATTAATATATATATATATATAATACAATATTCTCATCTCTGAATATACAAAAAGTATAAATATTATGCATCCTGCATTTTAATCGCCTCTATATATATATATATATATTGTATTGTATAAGTATAAATATTTTTTTTTTTTTTTTTTTATAGTGTGTTTAGTGTTTAATTTTTGTTTTTTGTTTTTACTTTTCAGGTCACTACATTTCTTTACGGCTTAGATTCGTTATGCATTTGTCTTTGACTTAATAGGTTCTTTTTTTTTCTTATATATTTTTATTTTTTTTTAATTTATTGTTAACAACGTACTGAGTTAATGCGCTTCTAAAACGATTCCCAGCCGGTTATTCAAAAATTGCAAAATAGCCCGTCAAGTGGGCAAAACTTAACGATTCGATTCAAATCGTTTCTAAAAAAAAACGAAAAAAAAACAGCAGCCATAGCTGCTATGAACGATCATCGATAACCGATAACCGATAATCAAAACGCAATAACTAACTAACAAGTGCCCCTAGAGCGTTCGGTGTTTTTTAATAGTGCATTTCATACAATATACCATATATGAAAGTATCTCTTACATATGTATATACGTACTTACATTGAAGACATTCTACATTATAGTTTATTGGCTGATCTTTCCAGTACCATATATAGTACATATATATATAGGAATCCAATTTCTAAGTGCTCTTTCTATAATATAACTCCAAATACTGTTTAGGAAGTATGTTATGCAATTTATTGCATCTGAGACTGTGAGGACTAAGGACTGCGGATTTAGCCGATTATTAAGTTGAGCCTACTATAAGAATGTGCTAGTTTAGAACAGATCTGGAACATGCTACACACTACTCTCATATACATTCAATAATAACGCACAAACAAAATACACACAATTTGCTACACACTCAGATGCAATCAGATGAGCTACAAACACACAGTCCCAAGTCCATAATTCCATTTCCAGTTCCAGTTCCAGTTCCAGTTCTAGTTCAAAGTCCAGTTTTTTGAATTTGTGTTCATTCGAAACTTATTTGTTTTCAATTATTGTCTGCAATTGCAGGACGAGACTGCGCGATAGCTGCAGTATTGACTGGGCATTATGACGTTCGGCCATTTCTGAAAAAAGGATAAAATAGAAATTATTATAATTATGTTACAAAAGAAGTTCCTACACACTGGGGGAATATAATCATTTCAAAAATAACGAAACTATAAAAAATATTCAGCTATATACGCTTCTTCTTCAGATTTATGAGGATTGGCATTCTGTTTCGATGCACATTTGATTTTTACTTTAAAATATTTAATATGTGGCATTTGATCTTGATACAAGATTATTCATTTTATTGCTCTTGAAATGTTAGAACATTGCGTTTATTTAGCAAAATCATTTATTGCGGATAATAAGGTAATTAGACTAAAACAAATTATTAATTGAATTTTTCTTACAAAAATTTAAATATTATACAGAAAAACAACACAGACCTTATACGCGGACTGCTAAAATAAGTTGAAATAAATAAATTACAAACAGCGTTCATAGCATGCAATATTTTTAGAGAACGCAACTCTTTTAATTTTTATGTACAATATTTTGAGCTAAGAATTATTTATGGTTTTTTTTTTCATTAAAATTGGCAATATCTTCTTTTTTTTTGACCGAAATTAAGAAATCCATAATACAAATTATTTAAAAGTTGAATATAAAAGTGATTTTTAAATTTTTAATTCAAATGTTAAATATTAAAAATTAATTTTGAATATCTTCTGAACCATACCACGGGAAAGGTATTGAGATTGAAATCATTAACATATTAACTTCTAAAATACACAGCTTAGCTTAGAAGATATTCAAAATCAATTTTAATTTTTAATATTTTAAATAATCATTGAAACATAACAATTATTTTCATTATTCGATTATCATTTCACAATTTAATTTTTTTTGATCGAAAAATATAAGTAAAAATGTAGTTTTTAATAATTATTGTAAATAAAAGTTTATCCTGTTTCCAGGATCCTGAATAAGTCTATCTAAGATTTTGCCTTAAAATTTTCTAGAATATTTTTTTCATACTTGATTTTTTTGATCTCATAACCCTTATTTGCGAGCCCTAAATACTTGGATATTAAATTTTCATATTGTGAAAAAATCAAATTCCAGATATTTTTTTAATAACCACCGAATAATTGAGAACAAAATATATAAAATGAACAAAATATATAAATCGATTGCTGTTATTTTTTTTTTTTAAGAACGTACCATTAAAGAATTTAATGACATCGGTAAAGTCCATGCTGTTGGATAAAATGATATCGCGATAGGTTTCAAGCAACGCCAGCGCCAGGAATAGAACAAAATGACCAGAAGCAATGTGTTTGGCCGCCCAGATGACCTCCCAGGTGGCAAAGACATCGTCATAGACAAGCTCGCGCTTAAAGTCCAAGAGGAACCATCGATAACAGAAGTAAAAGTGCGTATAATCCCCATTCGAGTCCATTAAATCATACATCTCCGAGTCGAGTATTTGAATGAGCGAACTGTAAAACATATTCCAATTGAGGATGATAGTTTCTATATGATATAGTGTTTACTTACCGCATATTGGCAAAATGCATATCCATGGCACCACCACTGGGAAAGTTCTCGATCATGCGCTCCATGAGCTTGCAGAAACAGCTGTAGCTAAGGGACTCATCATCGAAGATGACCAGCAGGGGAGCAACCAGATCGCACATGCCCTGCATGTAGCCAATGTCCAGATGCTCCCACACATACGTGGATATCACATTGCGCAGCTTGTCCAGATTCTCGTTGGCAAAGTACGAATAATTCCGATCGCACCGCTGTACATCCTTCTCGATCCGATGCAGATTTAGGCCAAACTGTTCCAATAGCTCCACACTGTAGACACCACCATTGGAGCTGGCGGGTGAAACGCATGCAGATTTTGGCTCCTGTAGAGCATCCAGTGAGGCCACCACTGTGATGTCCTCGTTGAGTGGCGACATGAGACTGGTCTTGCGGGAGGTAAACTCCTCGGTGGGCTCGTCGTCGTTACATTGAACATCCAGATCATCCAGCGAGGCGGCCTCTGTAATGATGACTGCCGTTGCTGGATGTTCATCATTATGACGAATATCGTCGGCGCTATGAAATTTGCTTAATTGACCAGTTGGCTCCTCTGATTCTGCTTCTGTTTCGTCCAGAGCCTTAGGATCTGTGATTAGATCAGCAAACTCATTGCCCACCGTCTCGTAGCTGCTGGTTGAGGGTGAACTCTTAATACTGAGCATTAGAATATTACCACTTCCGTCTAGGGTTAGGCCCAGATCGCCTTCAACTTCGGAGTCGGCAAAGCAGTTCTCCTGCAAACGCAATGGCTCCATGTCATCGATATTTTGAAACTCTAGAACCACCTGCTCATTGATCTGCACCGCCTCAGGAACTGATTCCGATGTATCCTCATTTTGTTCAACTATCTCCTCCTCCTCTTCATTGCCTTCCAGTGTCTGTTTATGTTCCTCTGATAATGGCTGCTCCTCGGCCATTTGCTGTTCATCGTAATCATCGCCCGGATCGGATATATCCGAAAAATCATTGTCATCGAATACATCATTCTCACCCTCGGCCTGTTCGTTAGCCAACTCATCATGATCCAACTCTAAGTGCCTGCTACCATTGGACAGTAGCTCATCTGATCTTGGTGCATTTGCCGCCGCCGCCAGACGTGCCTGCTCTGCACTCAGCTTGGCCACAGCCAATGCTGTCTTCTCCTTTTCCCGCTGCCTGACAATCGCCTCCACAGCCAACCATTCACTCATTGTCGTCTCATAGTAATGTTTACAGGTCTCGTCCTGCTTCTTACGCTCTGCCGGCGTTGTGCCAAAGGCATAGTGACCCAATAGATACGGCCAGACCTCCTTGCGCAGCTCGTGCTCCACACCGCCAAAGTAGACCAGACGATAGAGTTCCAGTTCGCCGGCAACAACGCCATCCACATGCATTGCCTCCCATTTTTGCCGTGTTAGACCTTCCTCATCCGCGGCCACTGCAAGAGGCACGTATTAATATCTCAGCTCCAAAAATATTTAAGGTGAACAATAACTTACGGTCAGGGGTAATGCGACCATTGACCAGACCGGAGAGATGTGTGCGCACCGTGGATAGATGGCGACAGTAGGCCAACCAGCCATAGAAGGCGCGTGAAATGATCTGGCGACGCATCGTGGAACAGACCAGCTCGATGCTGGCTGTTTGACTGGCCTGAATCAGTGGCGGATCCGCCGGATTGCTGCTCTGCTCAATGCTCAAGCTTTTGCTGGAGCAATCGCTGCTGCCGGTGGTCGAGCAGCTGCCCAAATGCTTGCGCCGCGGACTGGAGCGTCCCAGCTCCAAAATGGGATGTGTGGCCACTGCAATAGAGAATCATATAAACTATTATATAGAGGCACACCGAAAATAATAATAGTTCAGTTTTACAAACATATTGAAATCAAATATTCTATTTTTAAAAAATTAAAAGAAAATCATTTTTTTTTTCTTATTTTTAGTAGTTTAGGGCTTTAAAGATTAGCAAAAATGGGAAGAATTCTATTTTATCTGCATATTTTTAGGTTAGAATTTTTAACTAGAAAGGAATTGAAAAAATTATTAATTTTAATAATTTGGGGTATAAAATTAGGCCAAAACAGGAATTAAAAAACAATTCGCTTTCATCTAAAATTCTTTGCATTAAAAATTTAGACTTTAATGGAAATGATGGAAAAATTCTTCTACTTTTGCATTTAAAATAATGTCAAATATGGAATAAAAAAAAACTTTAATATGGAATTTTTTTGGCAACAAATTTAAACTTAATTGAAAATAAAATAAAAATTCTCTCTTATTTCCAAAACTTTTGGTTTAAAAAATAAACATACTGGTTATAGCGATAAGATAATGTCAGATGTCATACCGGAGCTAGTAGTCTTTGTGATCGTAAACAAATATGATATCAGAATAAAATTATATTGTGTCCTGATTGCCATATTAAAAAAAAAACATTTAATAAAAGATAATTAAATGAATTTAACATAAGTTGAAAGAAAGAATTTAACGTTTCAAGCCTTCTGTGGCTTTGTTTGAATTGAAAATCCAAATTTTCATTTTAATTTCTTTTCCCAGAATTTAACTGGAATCAAAAATGGGTACTTGTGCCTCAGGAACTTTCTCTTTATGTAGCTCTCTCTCTTTTTATTAAAAAAATAGTATTAATTTAATTAATTTTTAGACTGTTCTATGTACAAACCTACATGGATCTAAATTAATGAAATCTTAATATACCCTTGCAAAGAGTATTATAATTTTTTTACGGAATGTGCAATGCATATAAGGAGACGTCTACAACCCCATAACTAATATATATTCTTGATCAGGACGACGAGCAGAATGTGCCATAGGAACAATCAATTAAAAAGTGTTTGTTTGAAAAACTTTTTGTTTCTCAAGACAAAAGCTCGATGAAGAATTTTGATTTGTACAATCTGACCAAGTTTAATAAAAATCGAACCACTATATCAGCATTTATACCATAGAAACAATTGAGTAATAAATAAGTTCTTCTATGCAATAGATTTTTGATTTTCAAGATATTTATTTAGAACCAAACTCACTCAACTCGATAAAGAAACACGTTCTGTACTTTCTGATAAAACTTGATTGAAATCGGACTACTGTATCATAAAGCTGCCATAGGAACAATCGGTCGAGTATTAAAAAATGTTTTTAGAAGATCAGTGCCAGGATATATAGCTTCTGCTATAGCCATTTCTTGTATTTTAGTGGACAAATCAACAAATACTTACGGAACTCTTCGTGCTGGCATTTGCTAACGACGCGAAAGACATAATCAATGGGTGTCTCATCGGTGGATGACTCCATAACCGAGGGCAGGATATGCCGGCGAACGCTCTTGGGCCAGGGAAATAGCTTGCCAATGCCACGCTGCGACCACAGAGGCGGATCAAGCTGACCATGTGGCAGCAGGCCCGTCTCCAGACAGCTAAGGAAAGCCTGCAAATGTCCACCCTCTGGGAAATGTATGGGCGGACGCTGTACGCCATCCTGACCGACTAATATAATGGTGCCACCGGTATCACCGCCACGATTCTGATGGCAATGCACATAGACAATCTCATCCACATTGATATTAAGGGCATAGCCCCAATAGAAGCTCTTGTCACTGGAATCCGTATCATTGTAGCCATTCATTAGCTGATTGGGTGTCCATTTGATGGTCAGGGATTGGATGCTTTGATGCAGACTCAAGTAGCCGGGCATTGGCTCTGCCACATCCTTGGGCAGCACGAGCACATTATTCTTGCCATAGAGCAGCGTGGTACGTGAATTTTGATGCAACGACTCCACATAATCCTTGGCCACGCTCGCCGGCGAGCAGGCCTTGAAACTGCCGCTGCTTGTGTCCTCCGAGCTGGTGTGCAGGCTGCGCTTAAAGTTAATGATGGGCCGATGACAGGTGGGCGGCGTTCGATTGCCCGAGCTGATGCGATGACGTTGTACCTGGTTAAGGAATTTGCAAAATCAAAGGATAAAAAGCTTTGGTTTGATGGCAGTGGTGCTTACCAGCTCATCGGCACAGGGATCGGACCAATAGTGATCGGCAGTCTTGGCGCGTGTAAACTCCAGAGCACAGGGACCCACCAGAAGTGAGCTCAATATGGAACCATAATCGGGATCGGCGACCAGCGCTTCACGATCATAATAGTTCTGGGCATTGTTCACCAAATGCTCAATAATCTTGGCCAGACGTTTCTCATACAAAGCCAAACGAATCCACAGATATTTGCCCAAGGGAGCTGACGCCCCATTGGCGCCCGTTGAGGAGACAACAGTATTGATGGTGGTGACGGAGCTGCTGCTGCTTGTGCCCTTGCTCAGCAGCTTGGGCTTAATGATGCTATCGCTGCTGGAGGAGGAACGCTTACCGCTAACCGCATGACTTTCCTGTGCCAATTCCAGCTCCAACAGACGCCGACTGACATAGTCCGCCTCCGGGCAAATCTTGGCTATCTTTTGTATTAATGCTGTTGTCGATGAGGTCTTGAACAGGCCCAGAGCACGACGGCGCAGCCCATGACTGAGGCAAGCTTCGACGGCGCCACAGAGCGAGGTCACCGAGCTGCTCTCCTCGTGCACGTATTTCTTGGTAACCGCCTCCTCCATCAATTGCTTAACCTCCTTCTTAACGCTCGCAATCAGACGTTCCTTGAGCTCTGTGTCTGGGAGAAACAAGTACAGTGCATCAAATTAATATGGAACTCTATAAAAAGTTTTTTCCCCCCCCCCCCCAATCCTTTCTCAATTTTTGTCATATATGATAATGACTTACATGACAGCACAAACTTCATATATTCAGATTCAGTATACCATTCTTTCCAGACCCCCCTTTATTTTGGTTACGCCTCTGCCCCGCCCATGGTCCGGCCTGATTGATGGCCAAGTCAAAGTATTCCTTGCCCCCCCCATCTCTCTGCACTTTGGGATTGCGTTTGCCCTGGAGTCCAGACCGACGTCAATCATTTTGTCAACACTAACAATTTTGTTCCCGTTAGCTCTATGCACAAATCGTCCTTATACATACACACTAAGACATACAAACACTTAAATATATGTATAAGGATAAAGTATGTATATATAATTTATACCATATACTGACAAATATGCAAATAGGATACGACAAGAACGAGCCCAACAGGCGCGTTTCTAATTAGAATGGAAATAGGACGAAAAGGATTTGAGCTAGCTTCGTCTACGTGACATGGCAACCCAATAGAGTATTTCAATAATTGGGCAAATCTCTCAAAATTTAGCTGAAAGCCGAACAAAATAGATAGAAGGCCAAGAGAATCAGGGGTTTATAAGTTAAAGAGAATAGAAGAAAGACGAAATAGAAGCTGACCCGTTGGGGTAGGTTTTTATTAAAACTAAATTTGATATTGAAAAACTGTATTCTAATGCATTTTAATTTGTCCATCATCGATTTATATGCTACATTTGTTATAAGAATTTATAATAAATTAATATCAGTTCAACAAAAGGATTCAAACATTTTTCTTTTCGTAGTTATTACTACAAACTACATAATTTAAAAAATTTTAAAAAATACAATCTTTTCCTGCCATCTGGAATTGCAAATGATTTTTATATATTTTTCAAAATACCAAGTAAGTTAAATGAGAAATAAGATTTTCTTAACATTAATTTAATTTAATTAACAGTTAATTATCAAATTATATATTTTGTTTTCAACAAAAACGAGTGTATAGTTTAAGAAATTAAATTAAAGATAAAAGTAAGCACAGTATAGCTGAAAGATCAACGAAAAATATATCGGTTAAATTTTTGTATCTTCTATAATCTAGAAAAAATTAAATTATAATTTCATCAAGAAATGTGTAAAGCGTCTTCGACATTCATAAATACTCCAGAAAAGTGGTAATTGTTCCCATAGTGTAGGGGTATAGCTATGTATATATATACTGACTCACGAGCAGACCAAACGGCAGTAGCTAAAAAGCTAAAAATTTTACTGAAACTTTCTATTAAATTATACGTTGGCAGTCTGAAAAAATTTTGTTAAAAATATATCGAAAAGTGTGTCAAAAAGGCATTTGAAAATTGTATGCAAATCGCAGCTGCAGTAAATTACAATCATAGTAACAATTTAGATAATGAATAGATTGTATTTCTTTTGATTTTTATTTATTTTTTGAAACGGGAGCGTAGCAACGCACGCCGGATGAGCTAGTTTTATATAAACCAATAGCTGTGCCAATAAAATTTAACATTTTATTTTTAAAATAAACATATAACGACAGCACAATACTATGACTTAGCTCTAACTCTAATGAATCACACTTTCTGCTTGATTGCTGACTGAATGCATTAAAATCAACTTATTAAGTCAAATGGATTGAACTACATTCGCTGTTGTCAGTTTGCACCCAGTTAAGCTTAGCATAGTACAGTTCAATTAACATGAATCCAAGAAGCAAACACTTGGAAGGATGGTTTTGCGAGTCTGGTAACCTTGAGTCGCCAAACGAACAAAAAAAAAAAAAAAAAAAAAATGAAAAAAAAAAAAAATGCTTTCCTGAATCGTAAACTAGATAATGTGTGTGTACCCAGTGTGTGTGTGTGTAAAAGCCTGGAGGGTGCGTGGTGTTAAGGCTACACCTGCGACGCACACTCTTGACCCTGAACAACATAAAACAGCTGATGACAGGCAGAAACCGTTAGCTGCGCTCTGTGTGTGCGTGTGTGAGTGAAATGGCAACAATCAAACGTGCAATGCGAGAGCTCGAGGCGTTAGAGCTAGACAAAGCGAGTGACAGAGAGTGAGAGAGAGAGTGAGGGAGAGTAGAGGGTTGGTAAAAATGAACAATGTTGCTTGGGTAGCGCGTGTTCCTTTAATTTACCGTAAGTTACAAGCCCTTCCTCCCTCCCCCCGGTACACTTGCTGCACGTGTCTGCCAACCCTTTTGACAGCGCCATATTGTAAATGGAAGCTGGACTCAAACATATGTTTGCAATCCTACAAAAACTAACCTATACACACACACCCACACACCCACACATTCACAACATTGTTGTGTGTGCTGCCAAGGTGTGTGCCTTGGCCATGAGGAAGCCACTGCGAAGCACCGCACAAATCCGCCCGGACTTCAGATTACTTAAATTGTCAAGCAATTTGTTATATGTGTATACATACATACATACACACATATATAAAAGAAATAACACAAAGAGCATAGTCTGGATAGTCAGGATATATACGGATGACAAACAAGTGTCCAAGCTCAATGTTATAATAAATATGTAAGAGCCACGCAAAGCGACGTAACGCTAAATGCAATTACCGGTCTGGGTAACTGTCATTAAAAACCGATATCTGCTCAATTAGTCCTGGGAAAGGCAGCAAAAGGACATTGTGTAAGACAGCGTTGGACTACACAGGACGGACACATCACACAGCGCTCAACAGGCCAAATGCCACATGCCACATCAGCTATCAGAACATGGTAAATGATGAATGCAAATTTGTTGCCTGGCCCTGAACTTTTGCATTTTGCCAACGCGCAACAAGCTAAAGCCTCGCGGACGTATACGTAATTTAATTGGCTGCAACATTTAGTGGACACGTTGGTGTTCATACTACGTATGTGTTGCATTTTCTCATCCATATATATATATATATCCTATATAATGTGCACTTCCACCAACCGTTGCCAATTAGTGTCGCTTGAAACATGAGGAATTCATTGAGTTACAATAAAGAAAGTAAAAAAAAAGTGTAAATTTCCAATGCAATTTCATTGTATTTAATTGAAATGTCAATTATTTTTGCTTATATTTACAAATTGATTTTTATTCCATTGAAAGTTAGATTGACGCGTAAAGCGGCTTAAAGCCTCCGCCCACATCTTAAATTTGTAGCAATTGAGCTCAATACCTACATCATTTTTGTTATTTATAGGCTAACATAGTATTTATATATGTTGTGTAAATATATATTGTAACTTGAATATTTTCTAAGAATTAACTGTACAACAACTGCATCCGAAACATCTGAAAGTCAATTTTTCAATGATTTGAAAAAAAAATAAATATATAAACAAATTTAGTTGATGCATGACGAAAATACATAGATGGTAAAGATTTTTAATTTAAGGTCTATTAAATATTCTAACATATTTTTACAATTATTTGACATTGAAATAATAATTTGAAATAAATATGTGTGAATTTTTAAAAAGCTTTATTTGAAATTTCTCAAAAACTGTAGTTATAATTTCTATCTAGCTAGAAAGAGCTACTTATATTGTGGTTTTTAGCAAAAAATAATAGCTTTTGGAAAAGTGATACCAAAAATCGAGTTTTCAAGAATAAATTGCAGATAAAACACTTTTTTAAAATAGGCAAAAGTTTCTGAACGAATAATTAAAATAAAAAATGTCATTTAAATGGGGATGGGCTATTTGATTATCTTTTTAAATAGATAATAACTTTTTTTTAATAGTAAGATAAGGCTTAACCGGACAAACATAGACTGGTCCTTAGCTTTATTAAATATCATTAAACTATATTCAGAATTATGCAAAGTTACCTTTGTGAGAAATCAAAAATCTAGTTTATTTCGATTAGCTGGAAATGAAAAATAAATAAATAAAAATAATATTTTTTTTGGAATCAGCAACCGATTTTTCCTTTTTTTTTTTTTGTTTTTTTTTTCCTATTTGTTGAATATGCTGTTGCATACTATAATATATGTATTTACATATACTTTATATAAAGGAAATAGACAGACGTGTTCCTAGTTTCACCTTCGAATCTATTCCACAAAATTATACAGCTTAGTAAGAACAAGTAAAAATACCAATTGCAAACTATGGATTCTTAATTAAATTAAAAAATCACACTCGAAACAAAACTGATCTTTAAAAAAAATTACAGTTTCTACAGAACTACTTTTTTTAGTCGAATGGAATCCCTTGATTCATGGACCTTAAAGACGATCCCCAAAAGTATGCTCTATATATTTTTGTGAAATTAATTCGAAAGTGGTATTCAAAACACAGATTGAATAGAATATCATATATATTTTCACATATTTATTTAACGAATTCAAATGCAAAATTTGATTGTATATATGATACAGGCTCACACTTACATGCATAAATAAGCATGTATACACATATTGTATTCAATATATACCCATATAATCGCACACACAGACATGTATAAATTACAAAAGCTGAGTTCGGCAACTTTCGATATATATATATATATATATATATATATATATGCTGTAAGACACAGGACACAGAACGCAAAATCATTTCGTTTTTCTCACCTTCAGCTGCGACGCTTTCTAATCATCAACAATACAAACATATAAATATATATGTATATAGTGTGTATGTTATATGTATATAAGCAGTTGCGTCCGCAGGATTTTTTTTAAGGGGATAAATATGTTTTTTTAAAGACATTTCTAACAATGTTTTCATTAAAGAAATATATTAAGATCTTTTATAAAGTACTTAAATGCCACTTCAGTTGAAAGTTAATAGGAATAACATAAAGCGTTAAGAACAAATCAGAGAGTGGTATAATCCCCCCCAAAAAACCCCCTGCATACGCCACTGTATATAAGGATATGTATATATAAAATTGGCATTGCTATCTCTCTTGTTGCCCGCATTGTTGTTGTTATTGGGGCATGCCAAAAAAAAAAAAAAACCCCCCCAAAAAAAATCCGAAAAACCCCAAAAGGAAAAGCCTGAAAAGTTTTCTTTTCTTCTTCTTCGTACTTACCGCTGCTGGCATCGCCTGTGGCATTGGAGGCGCCGCCGCTGCTAAAACTGTGTAGCATGTTCATTGTGGGTGAAACGGGGTACGTGCTACGCACTAACCGGAGGCGTCTCTCAATAGTTATTGTTGTTGTTGTTGCTATTCGCTTTTTGGGTATATCTATACACATACATATATAACGAATGTGTGTGTGTGTGTTTGGTCAAATATTTTCAGTTTCAGTATTTTTTTTTTTGTTTATGCGTCGTCGTTGTTAATTTCAAGCTCTTGCTCTCTCGCTTTCTCGTTTTGGTATTCTCTTTGGCTTTGTTTGCACTCTCTCACTCTCTCCCTCTCGCTTTCCTTTTTACAGTTGTCCCAGCTGCTGTTTTGGATTTTTTCTATTGTTGCTTTTGTTATTATTATTGTGTGTGTTTTTTTTAATTATTGCATATTTGCATTTTATTTTTCTTTTTTTATGGACAAATTAATATTTGTATAAAAAATTTATATTCGTTGTATTTGTTTGTTGACAAAACTCATTTGGCTGGCTGTTGTTGTTGTTTTTGTTGTTGCCGTATCAAAAGTATATGTGTGTGTTGTGCCAACACACACACGCACACACAAAGGCGCACATATGCAAGCACGTACTCACACACACACACACACACACACTTGCAACAAATTGCTGCGCGGCTGCTGTGTGGCTACTGTTGCTATAATTGTTGTTGTTGATGTTGTTCTTGTTCTTGTTGTTATATTAAAAGCGTTTTCCAAAAAAAATTAATAATTACGTATTTTGGCATATGTACATATGTGCATGTGTTTGTACGCATTTAACAAATTAATGCATATAAATATTTATATATACATATGTATTCATATATATACATACGCATTTATATACTTATATATATATTGTATATAGCGTTTATAATTTGAATATTTCACATTTTCGATGCTTGCGTGTTGCTGTTGTTGTTGTTGTTGTTGTTGTTGTTGCTCTTGAATTTGATGATTGCCAAATTGAGGGACGTATTATTTGGCTGGCTCTTCTTTGTGTTGCATACTTTTTGGGGCTCTCTCACACCATCTTTTTGAGCGCACACACACACAGTGTGCGTGCGTGTGCGTGTATGTTTGTGTGTGTGTGCGTGTGGCCGTTTCCACTGTTGTTGCTTGCTTTCTTTTGCCTCTGCTCTTTGCTCGTCCGTTCGCCAGCAGCTTCGTTTGTGTACTAACGGCACTTTATTGACATTCATTGGAACTTAAAGCCCCGCAGCCTCGACATTCCGATAAACACACACACATACATCGCGGTATATCGATAAATGGCTTTTGATTTATTGAAAATGGCGGTCGAGTTAAATGTTCAAATTATGCATAATCGAAAAGGTTATGATGTTCAGTATACTTTACTATGAGTTGCTAATTCTTTGAAATTCATTTCGTATTATATTTTTGGGATTATATATGCTTTTACACAACAAAGGAAATCAGTTACTAGGGCAAAAGGAAGTGCTATACTGCTTTCAATTTTGGGGGAAAAAAAAATGTGTTCATCTTATACTTGCATTAAATTAGCGCTATCCACATTTATTACGTAAGCCAAATATTTTTCAGTTAAGATATTTTATGAATTACCGATTTAAACGCAGCAAATTAATATTTTTCAAATTTATAATAGTATTATAATTTATATTTAAAAATAACTTGAATACAATCACCAAATAACTTACTAAAATTTTCGGTATTCATTTGTTCACATTAAAAAAATTCTTCAAAAATTCCAAAAAGAAATTTTTGAAAACCAATTTGAGAAAACTTAAGGTTATACATGTGCTTTCGTGCCACTCTTGCAGCAATTTTTAATTAAATGATATAAGCAATTTAATTAAAAAATGTTTATAAATTCGGTAGATAGTTATGTTTTCGGTAGCACCAAATATTTATCTTTCCAAATCAATGTATAAAATACACCCACCAGAGAAGCCGCTTTTCAAATATCGATGAATCAATCAGTCAGAGCTATAGCAGTTGAGTGAGTTGAAAAATTTAAGTCCACGTCGATAGTATTGAAAATAATTTAATTGAATTTAATTTAAGCAAACACGAAATGTTGTGAAATTGTAAATGCAATATTCTTCTACTATACTGTGGCGATCTTAATCACTTCGAGGATTGATTGCTTTCAAAAATTCAAGGGCTTTTAACTTAAAATAAACAAGAATTGCAGCAGTTTGCTGCATATGCATAGCAACATATCGTTTGTAAAAAGTTGTACAATATTCTGCATTAAAATACATTATGGAAACGTTAAAAAAATCAAAATAATTAAATAAGAAAATAATAGTTTCGTGAGCAACCGTAACAGTCAACAAGCAAATTCTCGATAGTTATCGCTTCAACCATTTGAGAATTTAGTAATATCTTTAAAATGTTTCCAAAAATTAGTAATATCTTTAAATTGTTGCCCATCGATATTTTGTATTGATTTTCGAGGGTGAGCGAGGAACATACATATCAAATTTTGTGTTTCTATTTATATCTTAAAGTCTCTGAGATCGGTACGTACATACAGACTATCGACTATCGATACGGATTAAGAATATATATACTTTATATGCTCTTATCACTGTTACATACATTTGCACAGTTTTATGACCTCCGTTCATCCATTTTTAATGGGTACTTTTTAATAATTATAATTTTATCTTGATTTTTCCATTTGCCTATAAAGTAACGATTAATTTTTAGGTTAATCAAACAAATTTTTGTAAAATGGAATGATTTTTAATAAAATGAATTTAGGGTCTCTGGTCTTTATCAAAATATAATTGTTATTTTTTTTTTTTTTTTGTGGGAAACATTTAATTTTACTGTTATTTCTCAACAACTTACATAATAATAAAATGAATTTTGGGTCTCTGGTCTTTATCAAAATATAATTGTTAAGCTTATAAATTGTGTAGCATGATGAGTTAGCACTTCGAAATTCACAGTCAAACATTCTATTGTGTTGCGGTATTCTCACAAACCTTTAAAAAAAAACCTGTATTTTAGGTAAAAATTGTATTTTTAAATTGCAAAACAAGTTTTATTTATTATTTAAAAAAAAAACTCGTTTGTAAAAGTCACAAAAGTGCAATTTCAATTAAATTCATCAAAATTGTTTATTTTTTTTCCCATAAACAATTGCAATGTCATTATTGCGATAAGAAATTGTTGATAATTATTATTGTTTCTATATTACATATATAGATTGTTACATGATACTGGCAAGTTTGTTGGGGGTATAGTTTCATACATACTATATGCACTTAAATAGAATTATTTCTTGGAATGTCCGTCCGGTGATGTCTGATTGAATGTGATGTATATAAGTAGTATATGGATTTTTAAAAGAAATAATTAACTAATGACAATGGAGTCACCACATGTCAGTTGCTGCTGCTTTTGTTTGTCATCCGTTTCAGTTTGGACACGTGAAATGTAGATACCAAATCGCATCTTGCCGCTCTGCATACGGGCAATGGTCGTCAGCGTCTCGGGGGAACGTTGTCCGGTACGCTGATTGATGCAAATCATATCACAGCGCTGGCAAGGACCATCCACTTGAAAGAGCACATTGCCAATGCGTAGTTGAGTGTACGAGAGCTCGTCGAAGGGTATGCCCGTATCGGTGATAATGTTAGCACGAAATCGATCTACAGTCTCATCCAGCGGCTCCTCAAACTCCAACGAACGCACCGAGGCACGATTGAGGAATAAAAATTGTGCCTGGTTGACCAAACTGAGCTGCTGTTGTTTTTCACCCGGTGCACTGCGCTGCGCCGATTGACGCAACAGCCGCACACCCTCCAATCCCAGCTGTTCGCTTAGCCAAATGGCCACATCATCGCCACAATCGTAGCCTTCAATGGGCTGGCGGCATACCTTGCTGCGGCAACGTGCCGAATTGGCAGCCTGAACGCTCAGCGACAGCGGCACGCTAACAAAATTCATTGAATCCGTGCCATTGAAATGCAACTGCAACTGATCGCCAACAATGCGTGGCTGCAACAGACACAGATCCGTACAACGTTTCTGTGTCAGAGCCATGCCATTGATATCGACAATCATCCATTCGCGATCGTATTGCAAGCCTTGTTCCGTTAAGGGCCAACTCTCGCTGTTCTCCATAATCTTAAAGGCGGCACACGATTTAACCGGATAGATGGCCAGCTGTAGCAGACGCGGACGTAAACGCTGAGCACGCTGCTGCAATGCCTTGGGCAGCTGCTCCGCCTGCTGCTCAATGAAGCTGAGACGTTGCTGGGGCTTGGCATTTAAATAGCTGGCACGCAGCATTTGCAGCAATTGCTCAATGTCCTGTTTGCGTGTCATATAGCCAAAAGAGACGCGCACTGCGCCCGTCGGCTGTCCATTCAGTAAATCATAATAATCGCCACATATGCGTCCAGCGCGCTTATAAATCGCATCCATGGTGTCATCATTTAACTGCAAATGCGATTGACAGGCGCCCATATTGCAAAAGCAGCCCGTACGCAACAATATGCGATGCAGTGCTGCCACGCAGGCCACCTCACCAAAGCCCACATAATCGCCAGAGTCGGTCAGTAAGTTAAATGCCACAATGCCGCCCTGTTTGCTGCGATCCCCATAGCCTGCATGATTGTACAGCTTGATGAGCGGTGCACCATTGGAATGTTTCAGCTCCGACAGCTGCTGCTGACAGTAGCGCGCCAGGGCGTACACATGCCTTGAGATGCGCTCCATGCTATGCCCTGACACCAGACGCTCCAAAGTGCGAAAGCCCTGCAGCAGCTCCACAATAGATAGAAATGGTAGTGTGCCGTCTTCAAAACGCTCGTGAAATGCCTGCCGCAACTGATGTTCCATGCTGTGCGGATAGGCATAATTGATGGTGCCGCCACCATAGAAACGTTTATGCAATGCGGCCGCACCACGTCGACTAACCAGCAATGCGCCCACACCGGTTGGATAGCCAAAGATCTTGTAAAAGCTGATACACACATAATCTGGGCGATAGCGTTGTAAATCTAGCGGACTACTGGCCACAAATGAGGCCGCATCCAAGCAAACATAATAGTTATTGTTTTGGCCAGATTTTGCATCAATCCGTTCATCCGTCCAGACGCATTTACCCGGCTGCTGCAGGCCTTTACGGTGCAGCTGTTCAATCACAGTCAATGGCAGCTTATAGCCACTAAAATTGCACTGAGCGGAGAATGCAATCAACGAGTTGCCAGCTGTTGCAGTTTCTACACCATTTTCAGCTGTTACTCCTGTTTCAGCTGTTACTCCATTTCCAGTTTTTACTCCATTGTCAGCTGTAAATCGATTTCCTTTTGCTTCTGCCTTTGAATTTGAATTCTCTTGCTTATCGTTCAGCAAAATCTCATCCCGGGTAAGCATATATATACCCTTGGCCTTAACCAGCTGACGCATGCCCAGCACCGAAGTGTGATTTTCCTGGCCATAATGAAAATTACCCTCAGACATAAAATCAAAATGCTCAGCAACCAGACGCAATGCAGCCGTAGCATTTGCCGTAAACACAACATAATAATCCTCAGCATTTGTATTAAAGAATTCCAAAATTCTACATAAAATATAACACAAATTAACTACAACTTTAAAATATGATATAAATCAAAACTCACTTGTAGCGCACTTGATCCACATAATCGCCGGTGGCGCGACAGGTGTGTGGATTGCAGATGACATCACGTTGCAGCTGCTGTGCGGCAGCTAACACTTGACTCTCGGCAAATAGTGTAGTACCCGCATGATCGAGGTAGGTGCTATCTTGAGTATTTCAAGTCAAAAACTCAATTAGATTCTTATCAGTTGCAATTATCAATCGCTAGCTAGCTAGCTATTACGCCAGCGTATGCAACGGGCCAACTTACCACCAAGTCTAGAAAATTCTTTATCGATGAGCGCTTGCTCTGCTTCAGTGAATTCCGCTGTATACTCGCTCATTATTGAGCCTTTGAAGCAACTTCAGCGTTTATTTATACAACTTGAATAGCAACCGGCAATTAAATATTACAGGGCTGGCGATCTCGTCACGACTCGCAATTAATCGATAAGTCGATATGACGAGTGTTGCCAAGTATCGATTACCAATGCAGGACTGATCACCCTGAAGACGAGGGCGAAAACACAACAAAATTACAGAAAAATAATAAAAAGTTTTTATTATTTCTTTTTTATTTATTAATATAAGATATAATATTTAATATTGTGCCTCGTATAATTTATGACGTACAAATTGCCATGACCTTGGATGTTATTTATATAAATTGTAAAATAATGAGGGTAATTTAAAAATTCGTCTGTGTTAAAACTTATTTAAAAAAATATTTATAAGTAGTTTTTATAAAAACGCTGTATAATCACTCATTGTTTACCATTTAAAGCAACTTCAGCGTTTATTTATACAACTTGAATAGCAACCGGTAATTAAATATTACAGGGCTGACGATCTCTTCGCGACTCGCAATTAATCGATAAGTCGATATGACGAGTGTTGCCAAGTATCGATTACCAATGCAGGACTGATCACCGTAAAAAAGAAGGCAAGAACTGAACCAAATTAAAGAAAAATAATAAAAAATATTTCATTATTTCTTTTTTATTTATTATTATTAGATAGAATATTTAATATTGTGCCTCGTATAATTTATGACGTACAAATTGCCATGACCTTGGATGTTATTTATATATATTGTGAAATAATGAGGGTAATTTAAAAATTCGTCTGTGTTAAAACTTATTTTAAAAAAAATATTTATAAGTAGTTTTTAGTCAAAACTTTATACAAATAAATATTGCCAAAAAAAAATCACTTGTTTCGCAACAAAAAACTTAATTAAGTCAAAACTACCAACTAAAAACGTACTATTAAAAAACTTTTTTTTTGCAATATTGGTTTTAGAAGTTTTTAAAAAGTCCAAGGTATACAAACGATTAAAATTAAATTCAAATCAGTATATGGAATACCCCAAATAAAATTTTCGACTTTCTATATCGTAAACGATAAAGTAATTCTTAGTGTTGCAAAAACAAAAAAAATATATAGATCAATCAACTAAACAAGTGTGACCGCACCACGACACTCTCAATGAACCTATCGATAACAAGCAGCTGCTGTTTTCGATGTATTGCGTTCGCGGAATTAATTTAGTATTGTTTTTATTTTCTGCAAACGTTTAAAAACAAACATCTTTGCTTAAAATGCCCAAGGAAAGGTCTCGACGCCGCAGTCACAGTCGCAGTCGCAGTCGCAGTCGTGACAGGAAGACCACAAGAGCGCACAGTCGCAGCCGCGACAAACGACGAGACGCAGACACAACTCAAGTGGATCGAGAGCGGGAACGGGATCGAGATACACATGCACATAAGCGCAGGGAGCGTCGTAGCAGAAGCCGTCATCGCAGCACCAGTCGCAGTAGACGGCATAAGGAGAAGGAGCAGCCACGGCGTAAGGAGCAACGCAAACGCTCATCTTCCAGCTCGTCCTCGAGCTCCACCAGCTCATCGTCATCAAGGCAAAAAGCAGCTGGCCCGAGCTCTAAACGCAGTCCGGAAATGAACTCAATTAAACTGCTGCAAACGCTGGAGGAGCGACGTTTACGTGAGCAGCAGGAGCGCCAGCGGGTTAAGGAGCAGCTCAAGGCCAAGGAGACGCCCGAGGAGAAGCGCTCCCGTCGCCTGCGTGAGAAACAGGCCAAGGAGCAGCGACGGCGCCAGCGCATGGGCTGGGACAATGAATACCAAACGTATTCCAATGAGGATAATCCCTTTGGTGACTCCAATCTTACGTCTACCTTTCACTGGGGCAAGAAACTCGAAGTGGAGGGCCTGTCCAACTTGTCGAGCAAGACTGTCGAGGTGCTGTCGCTGCAGAAGCAGCTGGAGAATCGTCGCGAACTGGAAAAAGTGAAAAAGCGACGCCAAGAACGTGAATTGGAGCGTCAGGCGCGTGAAGATGACGCCATGCAGCAGCAGCGGGCCAAGGAAGCTGTCCAATTTCGCGAATGGCAGCGCCACGAGGATCAGTTTCACTTGGAGCAGGCACGCCTGCGCAGTGAGATACGCATACGAGATGGACGCGCCAAGCCCATCGATCTCTTGGCCCAATATGTGGCCAGTGGCAATACAGAGACGGCGCTGGAGGATGCCCTCGAGATGCAAATGCATGAGCCGTACATGCTGTTGCATGGCCTGCACATGGATGAACTGGAGGATCTGTTGGTCGACATTAAAGTCTATGAAGAGCTGGAGCAGGGCAAACATATGGATTTTTGGAATGATATGATTACCATTGTCCAGGATGAGCTGCAAAAGCAGCTGAAGCAACAGCAGAGCGAGGCGAATGCATTAAATCAACGACGCGATGGCATCCATCAGAGCGTGGTCAAGGATGTGGCGGACATCTTTCGGGGCAAGAATGCCAAGCAGCTGGAGGAGATGCGTGCACGGATTGAGGCAAAGATAAGCGGTCGCACCGATGGCGTCGACATTAGCTATTGGGAAAGTTTGCTCTCACAGCTAAAGGCGCATATGGCGCGTGCCCGTCTCCGGGATCGTCATCAGGCGCTACTCCGCGAGAAGTTGCAGTTGCTCAAGAGTGAAAACGATGCAGAACCCAACGAAATGTCACCCGTTGCCGTAAAGCAGGAGGATGATCCAGACTCCTCGCCAGACAATCAGATCAATCAACTGGAGTCAACAGAACCGGATGAACAAGATCCACTCCGTCAGCTACAAAATGCTGTGCGCATGTATCACATGGGTAACTATAGTCCCAGTTATATGCGCGAGGATGAATTCACAGGACGTCGCATGTGCCCGACCGATGAGGATAATGTGGAAGGTGCTCTGTACGAGGATAGCGATGATGAGCAACGCGTCCAGCGTCAACGTCTGTTGCTTGTGCATCCCGAGCGACAGGATGCAGCGGCAACATCAAATCTATCGGCACAGGAGCAGCAGATGCGCAGCGAGGCGCGCAAGGGCATGCAGGCGGATGAGGCTGAGTTTAGTGTGGAGACAACACTGGATGCAGTGCCTCAATTGGCCACCGATAAATATAGGCCACGCAAGCCCCGTTACTTTAATCGCGTCCACACTGGCTTCGAATGGAATAAATATAATCAGACGCATTATGATATGGACAATCCACCGCCAAAAATTGTCCAAGGCTATAAATTCAATATATTCTATCCGGATCTTATGGATAAATCACAAACGCCACAATATTTTTTAACACCCTGTGTGGACAATGGAGACTTTGCGGTATTGCGTTTTCATACAGGACCTCCCTATGAGGACATCGCCTTCAAGATCGTCAATCGCGAATGGGAGTTTAGCTATAAACGCGGCTTTCGCTGTCAATTCCACAATAATATATTTCAACTTTGGTTTCACTTTAAACGCTATCGCTACCGCCGATAAAATTCTGTCTGTATATCTCTTTTTTTTTTATATTGTACCCCTTAATAAAAATCGTAAAACTATAGTAATTTTATTTTTTGTTAAGTTCTTGCAGATTAATAAATAAAAATTTCTGATGTAGCAACTCTGTTTGTTCTTAATTTGCAAGTCTCGTAGTCAGGAAATGTAAATAAGGATTATATTTTTCTATCAATACAATCATGTAATCATTTATCAGAAACCGTAACGATTATAAGTTTCATTTTTTAATACATACTCTAAGTCCCCCTAGGAAGATTTTATAGTAAAATGCCGAAATTTAATTATTTTTTCTCGATAATGGAACGAAGACGAATATAAAAAAAAGGGTTTTCTTTTATTCGGATTAAAACACTAACCATTTTTTTTTTATCATTTGATTTCTAAATTGTTTTAGCATTCATAATCTAAAAAAAAAAGAAGAAAACCTTCACTAGTTTTTTTTGATTTTTTTTCTTCATACATATGTATTTTGAAATAAATTTTAATGTATACAAAATTTTCTAAACTTCGTTTTCTATCAATTGCTAGAAAATTTCTATAAATATGACCTATAAATTTGCCAGTTTTATATCAAATACTCCTCTTAGATTTTCAATAATGCAGATTATTTTTACTGCCAGAACTTCGTCAGCTTGTTTAAAATTAAAGTATATTTTTTTTATTATGAAGGCTGCTTCTTGACAATAAAATATATTAAAAAGATAAATAAATAAATAAAACTAAATCGATTTACATAAGGATTATTTTTGCGGCCAGAACTTCGTCACGCTCTTCAAAATTTAAATATATTTTATTACCCGGAAATTATAATTTGTACGTATTTCCTTGACGGTTGACCTGAGCTCAAAATAAGTTTGGTTTTTAGATCTCTTCAGAAATGAGAAATTTTAAATATAGGGGCAAAACTAATTTCGATGCAACTAACTTCAGGAATATCAGTTTAAATCAGGCAGTTTTTAATTCCAAATTGGGACACAAACTTTTATACGAAGATCCAAAGTAATTCTCAGATTTCTAACATACTCGACTTGCACATACTTAATTGTTTATATATAGATAATAATATTATTTTATTTTTGGTTTGTTTTACATAATGCTGCAGTCCTGGATGGGCACCTCCTTCACCTTTTCCAGCGGCTCGCCCCGCTCCGCTCGCTGCACTTGTGTCAGCACGCTTTGGTGCTGTGGAAACGCTAGGCTGGCGAGCTTTGAGTGCACCAGCTGCTCATCTATGGTCACCTCAAAGGAACCACGTCGTCCCTGACGGCAAGATACCTCTACACCCGGTGCCGCATCCAACAGAAACTGACGCAGCATCTGACAATGCCACGAAAAGTTGCACGTTCCACTGTAAGGATTTGTCAGAGATGCATTGTGGCAGGGCTTGTTAAGAGAGGCCCAACTTACCAGTATTCTACGTCCACAGTGACCATTGCATAAATAGTGGCAACAATCTTTAGTATGGGTATTCCGCTAACTACTAATAATATTTGTTTATACTTTGAAATTTGTGAGATGTTGCAAAATTGCTTATATATATTTATAATTTTAATTATAATTTTTTAGAAAAGTACGTATAACTGACTACTGTGTTTCCCCAGCTAAAATAAACTATATAGAAATTGCCAATAAACAAAAGTTTTTAATGCACATCAGTTGATGGAATACCTTTAATACAATTTGGCATTTGCGCTTACTGTTATCGATAATACAATCATCGATAAGCAACCTTAAGAAATGCGATTTGTATAACAATCAAATTTAAATTTGAAAATTTCATAGAATGTGAAATGGAATCTAAATTAATTCCATGAGCGTAATCTCCTCAACCTTTGTTGGCACGTGAACGCAGCAATGTCTTACATGCAGCATTGTGGGTCTTCAGTGGCAGTTCATCTGCAGGAAAGAATTAAAAAAAAAGGTTAAAGGTTAATTATTCTATTCAATTATTCTATTCCAAGTATTTACATATCTTGTGCTCGCCGTGCACTGGCAATAACAGCGGCAATTGCTCCGGTTTGTTACACACAAACACATATGGACTGTCTGATTCACCCTGAGGATAAAGATCGCGATATTCCTCCTGTGGCAAGCAGTTATCAACTTGAACACATCCGAGCAGACTGCTTGTGGGATAATGAGTTGGAAATTCCAGTTTATCTGCAATGCTCAATTTGTATAGTAGATGAAAAAAATGCTATATCAAATAGACTTACCATTATATAACAGTCGATAAAACTGTTCCATTGCGGCAATATCATCAGCATGCGGTTCCTTGGATGTAGATGCAATCCACAAACGTCCACGATGTTCGCTGTACCATACGCGACCCTCGTGCCTGGAGAAATTTGTAAAAAAAAATGAATATTTTTTTTTATTATTCATGTTTATATAAAGCCATAAAATAGTTTATAGTAATTTAAGCCCTTGTAAAATTTTCATAGAACATTTAAGTCTGTCGTTTTGCAGTTGAATCTGAACTGTATCAGATAACTATATCATATATAGTTGGTGTAGAAGAGATTATTTGAAATTTATAACACTTTTGCTTTCAAGACATTTTGAAATAGTTGAATTAAATGAAATAAAGGGTATACGAAATATTGGAGTAGCCCTGATATGCTTTAATATTGACACTCTATAGATAAGCAGAATATGAGTAATAAAAGACAGACAGGACGCCGGACAGGATTAACTTGACAATTAAACCTTACTTTATATGATCAGAGATGCCTCCTTCTGCCATGTTACATACATTTACATAAAATTACATACAGTGTGTAAAAACATAGTTTATATTGCTTCAAATGTCTAAATACTTTTAAATCAATTTAAAGTCGAATCAGTAGCAATATGTTTAATCGTACAGGACTGCTTCTATTACTCGTATTCGTGCAGGTCATCTCGAAATTCGATAGCTACAGCCACGATGACCAGCAACGCATATCTAGCTTGTATGGGAATGAGCCAGGTTGTGAGCAACGTGATAAATGTCAAAACAGCAATGCGATAAGAGGAGATCCCAAGACAAAAGCCTCGAGCATTGCTCAGAAGGCGGCACAGGAGGCAAGGGCTGCCAGTGATGCACAAATGGCTGCCGCAGAGGCCGCTGCCACTCAGGTCAAGACAGAGCTGGCCGAGAAGGCGGCACAATCTGCTCGTGCCGCCGAGGCAGCTCTGGCTGGTAAACAACAAATCTTGGAGCAACTGGAGCAGGAAATGTGCGAAGCGGATGCTGTAGTCACCGAGATTACAGCCTCATTGCAGAACACCCAACTCAATGCCAATGCTGCCCAGCAATCTGCTATCGAGGCGCAGAACCAACTCAATGAATTGAAACGTCTGGTGGCCGCGGCCACTGCAAATCTGGCCAACATCGAGAATGTGGCAACTGGTGCCCAATTGGAGCTGGCCGAGAAGACGCAACTGTTGGAAGCGGCCAAGAATCGTGTAGAGGGGCTAAATCGCCAGCACTTGGAGGCCAAGCAGGACTATGAGAAGACCAAGAAGGCCGCCTATAGGGCAGTGTGTGCCGCTGTCGAGGCGAAACAGAAGGCTTCCAGATCCCGTCGTATGGCTCACAACCGAAAATTTAAAAAACAAGCAAAACATGCAGCTCGTGTGGCTAAAATATAAAACTTTGATAATTTTTTATGTTTATCTCTTATATGTATATTTTTAAAGTTATTTAATGAGTTTTCCAAATACACTTAACACTCCAATCATCTATGTAATTTATTCATTCATGGATTGAAATATCGAAATGTGAACATTTATAATATATATAAATGTGCTCTTTGTGCTCTTTCATAGCCCAAACAGTAAGATAGAAAGATAATCACAGTCGACGCTCTCAAATTAGAACCTCCAGTAATTAGAATTTCCAGAAATTACAATTTGGGGCTTTGTAATATATTAAGCGCACTAAAATTAGAATTAACAAGAAAGAAACGGCTATCTTCGACACGCCGAAGCTATATACCCTTGCCATGGTCTTCTAAGAAAATTTTAAATACTTTTGCATAGAATAACTCATTTTTGTTCCTAGGGAAGCTATGTGATATAGTGGACCGATTTTATTCAAACTTATCTTAAAAAACAAAAAAGTATTTCATACGACCACTTTTCGACCGATTGTTCATATGGGAGTTACAAGATATAGTAGTCCGATTTTGTTCAACCTTGGTCAAATTGTACAAATCGTTAATATGCAAATTTAAATAAAAAAAAAGTTTTTCATACAAACACTTTTCATGGATATGAAGTGCCTTCGATTGTTCCTATGGCAGCTATATGATATAGTGGTTTGATCGGGCTGATTTTGACATACATATTACATACTTTATCAAGCTGCATCTGTGCCAAGTTTCATCAAGATAACTCGAATATAAAGTCAAAAAGTTTGCATAGAAACAGACGAACATGGCTATATCGACTCAGCTCGTCGTCCTAACCAAGAATATATATACTTTATGGGGTCGGAGACGTCTCCTGCTATGCAGTACACATTTGGAGACAACATTAGAATACAAATTTGTAAGGGTATAAAAAACAAAACATATATAACATATATATTATTTGGTGATTGAGCCGTCTATTTTATGAATTAATATCTTACCTTTGAACATTATCATAATTATCTTCAGTTTTTTACTGAATATTTTAATTTTTTATTTTTAACTGGAAAAATATATATTTAATGTATATGGAGTGAATTTTTATGTATTAAAAAGCGTTTAGAAATTAGTCTTAAAACCAAGTGATTCTAATTTGCGAGCGTCGACTGTATTTACCCTTTATGTAGATTGTGAATTTCTATAAAAAGCTAAAGTTTAAAAGATTAAGCATAGAATATCCTGTTAGATTTGAATTGGTAAAGTTTTCTTTCCATAAAGTTTGAAGTATATTTTATTTTTGATTAAAAAAGAAAATCAAAAATAGTTTAATTACGATCCCTTATATAGAGAAAAATAAAAGCGGCTCTATAGTAAAATATTACAGAAATAATTACATCAGAATTTATACGGAGAAAAATAGTTTAAATATGTTTTCAAAAAAAATATGTTTACTCACTTTTTAATGCCCGCCACAAGTAACGATGCCCAGGGTTGATGCATGGACATGCATTGGCGCATATCCTGCATTTCGAGCAGCTCCTTATCCTGTACACGATTGTAGACACGTTCGAGGCCATCATTGGCTGGGGCTGCCGGCCAATCTTTATACTCCTTGCTGGGCTTATATAGAGGCGGCTTGGCAACATCCAAATTTGGCGCCAGGCCCATTGATGAGTGCCCAGTTAGCGAAGTGCCAACGCTACCACCAGATGCAGCCTTGCTGGCAGCGGCCAATTGTTGTAGCATCTTCTGTTCGTACTCTTTGCTAACTGGCGACTCCTCGGGCAGCTCGCGACCAGCAAAATCGACCTTAATTTTGCGTTTAATGCGACTGCCATGCTTCAGTTCATGCATCTCACTTTTGAGCTGATCAAACTTTTCGCGTTCTGCATCTGTTAGCCAAACGGAATTCTCCTGGAAGTAGTCCAGCTCATCGTCAATGACTGTTGTACGCTTTTCGCTATTTTTATCATATTCCAGCAGACGATCACGCTGTGCGAGCGCCTGTTGCAAGCCGGATGCATTCTTATTGGAGGATGCCTTTTGTTGTTGTTGCTGCTGTTGTTTTTTAACAGCCTTGGGCTGATTTTTGGCATTAGGACGCGCCTTGGCCATTTGCTGCTCCTCCTCGTTTGTGTATACGGGCTGGCCGCAGCACAGACACGGACCGCTGCCCTCCTGCTCGCACACAATGCGACCACAGCTCAGACAATTGTTGATCAGTTTGTGCTCCGCCGCCTGGCAGTCACAGCTGCGTCGTCCTTTGAGCAGTATGGTGTCGCCTAAAAGCTTGCCATCGTTTGCATACATGCTCACAAATTTGCCCTGCTTTTTAGCTGCACCGCCGGAACTCTGTACGGGCGGCGAACGTGTGGAAAGTTGCGTCTTGTTATTGTTGTTGTTGCTGTTGTTGTTTTTTGCATTGTTACGAGGCTGCTTGCCGCTGAGCAGCATGCGGCGACAGTTGAGCAGAAACATGCGATGCTCCTCATTGTCTTCGCTTAACAAATTGCCAAAGTAATTGTCGAACTCGTAGTCATCCTTGATGGCCAAAATGGTCCTGGAAAAATTAAAGAGTTGAGTATTAATGCATTTAATTAATTATAAAACATACCCACTTCATCATTTGATCTGTGACCACACAGTCCAAGCACTTGGACAGTGTATCACCCAGCCACTTTTCCATGCTTGTAGCTTAAGTTAATAAACTTTAAAAAAAAGAAAGAAAGGAAATGTAGATGACAGCTCACAAATAATTAAAATAGATAAACAGCTGGCAGGAATTGTTGATGTTATGCCTATCGATAGGCCGATAGGTCGTTACACATTTACGATAATGCTCGTGCAGTGTTAAAAAACAATAAATTTTACGATATATCGCAGCGATTTCGTCAGCTGGCGAATTTTAAATAAAATTAATTTTTTGGGAAACATTTAATTTTACTGTTATTTCACAACAACTTACATTAAACTTAACAAACAATAATAACAAAAACAACTTAACAAAAAAAAAAAAAAAATATAACAAAATTAAGTCTGGTTGAGCTTATACTAGATATTGTGGTAATGTTATTTTGTATATATTCTTTAAAGATTAACAACAGTTATTTTTAATTTGTTTTGAAAACATAGTTCTCTTGAGTTGAGTAATAGTTTTATGTGTGAAAATATATATATTCCTAAATGTACCAGACCGAAACTACTAATTTATATGTATTTACGGCTTTAATTTAGCTGATAAATTATACAACTGGCATACATTTAGAGAAAAAAGTAGAAGTAATGATTTTATTTTCTATATACATATACGTATGTACAAATGTATATAAGGTATGATCAGCGTCTATCACCCGGCATCTTACGATAGCACATTTGACAGCACGCGTTGATTAGCATAGTGCAGTATGAGTTTATTTACAAAACAAATAACACGATGACAGTAAATATGATTCACTATGTATTCTGTGTATGGTAATAACGTTTGGCTAGGTCTTTTTAGTGTTCTAAGAATCGTGCTCCATAACGGGTCCTGGTCGAGTGCGTTGGAATGTGTGCATAAGCGCTTATAATATTAAGCAGAAAAATAGTATTTTTTTAAATTAACCAATACAGTTCTATATAAATTATTCTGAGAAACATTGTAAAATAATAAAAATACAAATCAAATAAAAAACGTTATATTTGCATTGTTTAAATAAGTGACGTCACAAATATAAGTGCTAATAAATCAGTGCTCTGCCATTGCGTGAACAAAATATTAGTGCTGGAAAACGCCATAGCTGCGAGAGCGTAGCGCTGCGAGAGCGTAGCGCAAACTCTGGCAACGCCAAGACAACAAAAATATGCGAAATGCAAGTATAAAACAAAATACAATAAATATTCGTGCACAATGAAAGCAATGGACACATTTTAAACGCTCTACCGCTCCCGTTCGTGTTATTGCTGCTCCGACTGTGATCTTACGTATAATAAATAAAATACCGTGCGAGTGTGCGTTAAATTGCAATTGAAGACCGAGACGCGCTGTGTTTATTTAATTGGCGTATGTTTAATTTGTTGTAAATAACATAACATTATGAGCGTCAGTCTATAACTAAAACTGAGGTTAATTTTTTCTTTCGTACTGTTGTCCAAATAGAAAGTGCTACCGCCACAGCAACAATAACTAAAATCAAAAACAACAAAAACAGCTACGAAAGTCATTGGCAAAAAAAAAAAATCAAAGCAGACGTGAACGGTGACGGTGACAGCGACGTCGACGTCGACGTTAGCGGAGACGCCTCAGTCAGTGTCCAGTCAGTGTTTGAACAGCAGTAGCAGCAGCCACCCCCAAACACATTCACATTCGCACAGCTGTAACATTTGTCGCCTGCACACTCACCCACACCATTGTTTTTAGGGGGAGAGAAACTCTCATCCTACCAGCCTCATTGCTACTTTGCCACTTTGGCGCTTTGTGTGCGGTACATTTGCGTTAACGGTAAACTGTATTAACTGAAGCCGCTATTGTTGTTGCTATTGCTGATTGCAAATTGCGTGCGTCGCTCTGTCTGCTTGCCCACGGTGTATTTGTAATAGGTGCTGTAATGCCATGCAGTGCTTTCATTCATTAGTTACCAATTCTAAGCAAAAATATATGGTTAAAGCGGGCGAAAAAAATAATCAAAAAAAGAAATGAACTTTCAGTTAAATTTTAAAATTTTGACTAAAAATCTAAAAATCACTTACAATTCATAAATTAAAAGATGCAAATTGCTAATAATAAAGCGAGATTTTATATTGTTTTCCCATAGAGCAGATCAAAATAACATTTTTCATGTACTTTAAGTTACTGAAGAATATATTCCTAACGAATTTTTTAGTTAAAATTTGATGGCATAACTAAATTGTTGACCCTGTGAAATAGGCAAAACTAATACATACAAAACGTTGCATATAAAGTATAGAGTTTTTGCAATCTTTAACCCGAAATGTATCTAAAAATAATGTGAAAAAAATAAGTTTTTCTTATTAACTGGTAACTGACTGCCCGCCGGACATCACCTTGTATAATTACATTATGTGCCTGTGCCCGCCTCTCTCGCTCTTTCTATTACTACTCTACATTTTCTTCTTACATACATATGTACATATATTTATACGCTACGCTGATGTCGCTGTCGCAGTCGCAGTTTGTTAACGGCGCCGCTGCGTTTAAACACAAATCGTTGCTAAATTTGATTTGCTTTTTTTTTTTTTTGTTGTCAACAGTTTTAGTATTTAATTTGCTTCCGTATACATACAAAAATTACACGTAAGCATTTAAGAGTATAAAAAATTGCCAAAAATAGCCCAATAATAATAAAAGTAATAACAACAACAAGAAGAGAAGAAACAATGCAACGCCAGCAGCAACTGCTGCACTAAATAGCTCCTCTGCTCACATTGCCTGCGCCTGCGTCATTGCCTGGGCCTGTATGTGTGGGTGCGTCTGCATTTGTGTGCATTTGCATGTGTTTTGAAGCCGGCATAACGTTCGCAGTTTGCTCAAACAGCTGAGACGTCAGTAGAGCGCCCGCCGTCCCCTCCAGTTTGTATTACCTCACTCTAGACACAGGATATATCGTTAAATTTATCGAAAATGTATCGAATCAGTCCAATTGGACGCAAATCGAACTTCCATTCGCGCGAAAAATGTCTAATTGGACTCGTGCTGGTGACGTTGTGCTTCCTCTGCTTTGGCGGCATTTTCCTCTTACCCGACAACTTTGGCAGCGAACGCGTCCTGCGCGTCTACAAGCACTTCCAAAAGGCTGGTCCCGAAATTTTTATACCCGCGCCCCCGCTAGCCGCTCATGCACCACGCGATGAAGATCCACATTTTATGGGCGATCGACAGCGTTTGCAGCAAAAGATCATTGCCGAACTGGGCGATATACTGGATGAGCCTCAAGCGGCAGCCGGCGCTGCTGCAGCTGCCGTTGCTGTCGGCGTCGTCGCACCCGATACAGATGCCCAGGCACCGGCGCCGGCGCCAGCGGCACAGCAAGAGCAGCCCGTTGAGCAGGAGCCGTTAGCAGATCGTGTCTCAGCGCCAGGACTACAGGACGATACAACTAGCAATAATAATAATAATCCTCCCAATTCTGGACAATTGCTGAGAATGCCCATGGGCATGGTGGTGGAGCATGCGGACGCTGCTACGGAGCAGAAGCGGCTGAAAGTAAAGGAGGTAAGTGAACTTTTGGTACTTAATCGACAACCATAATATAATTGCTGAAAATTGTACCTAGTGTACCAAAATTTCATACATTAAGCGAATATTGGTACATTGCTGTGAAATTTTGGTACTGAATATGTAAATAGTACAAAATACGTACCTACTATACAAGCATAATACAATTGCTGCAATTCGTACATAGTGTACCAAAAGAACATTAAGCGAATATTGGTACATTGCTACATTGTTGCTATATTTAGGTTCTGCTATGTACATTTATCAATTTCTTACAACTATTACCAAGTATATCCAATTTACTAATTATTTAAATTTCAATTAGTTTATAATGAATACAACAATTTATTACCAAAAGTGCCATTACACATTGGTACACTGAAACTCGTATATAATTTCCAATTCAATTTCTTTCCTTTTTAGAGAATATATATTATAACTATTTTTTTGTTGATAAATGTCGCATAGCAACAAGCAGTTCATAAGAAATAGGCAAACGATTTAAATAAATCATTTAAGCGTGACCATATTTATAAAAATAAATTGGTTTTAAATTTAAAAAAAATCAATGTATTTATCAAACTTTGTTTTTTAATTTCCCTACAAGTGTCTAAACAAAACATGGTGTAATTATTTTAGGTGATTGCCATGCGATTCAAAGACTCTGTGTTTAATATTGTTTTGTGCTAATTAACTGGTAACTGGCTACACGCATAATACCACCTTTTATAATTACAATATAAGCGTGATTATAAACATGTGCCTATATTTCTTTTCCCCCCTCGCTCTCGTGTCTGTCAGCATCGATGATAAGCCATCGTTTTCAATGTGCTAATTACGTGACCCTCATTTTCACTCTTGCTCCTCCCTAGCTCAACTCATTTTGGCATTCGTTCAATATCTCTGCTCGTGTCGTTCGCTTATGCCTCTTCGTATTCTTCTTCTTCTTCTTTATGCCTGTGCACTTCCGTGCCATCGAATACACATACATACAAGAAAACATGCTTACAGTGGTGTATGTAGTAATATTATTTACTTTTTTTGGGGGAGTGGGGGCATATCGTTTCCAGACATTCATACAAATGCATTGTTCCACAGTTGTCAATAAAAAATTAAACAAAACAAATAAATAAATAAATAAAAAAACAATTGTCAATAAGTCTGTGCTAAGACAAACAACTATGTAAACATATATTGTACTGGCTCATATTTTGCTTATTTAAGTGCAAGCAAGTGCGCTCCTTTTTTGTGTCCCTCATCTACGCCACTGTCACAGAGACAGAGGCAGAGACAGTGACGTAGACGTCGACGGAGACGTTGACGGATGCTGTGGCTCTTAATGCTTGACAACTCGTTGATTCGTTTGCGATTCATTTGCTTTGCTGCTCATTCGTTGCGTGGGCTGACATTGTGTTTGAATGCGATGACATCGTGAAATCCGAAACGTGCCGAACATTGCCGAAGACATGATTGTGCGAGATCGCAAACGATGGAATGAGTAAAAATGCATTAAAAAAATCAAAAATCTAGACTCTAGAACAATGATTTTTTTTTCTTTCTTTTGGCTAACTGTGATGATCTAATTATGCGTTCTTTATTCTTTGAAATTCATGATTCATAGCTGATAAAATGATTAAGGTGTGCGTTTATTTACCATAGGGCCAATTAAAAGAATATTATATTTAATTAAATGGCGCAGAATTGCACTATAATTATACAAATATTTGTTGTTAACACCCAAGTAAATATTTACATTATAGCTCAAGGACTTGTAAACAATAAATATTCAACTGAACGCTTCTATAAAAACTATATATATATATTTTATATATATATATATGTATATAATAAATATATATATTAATTTATTTGATTATTTATATGCATTAAATGCAAAATTCTAATTCCAAAATCTAAACATAATTGTTGTTATTTTTATTTTCAACTACAGTGTCTCACATCTTATTTCGTGCAGAAAAAATTTTTTGTACTTGTGGCGCCTGAATATCGAAAAGTCACGTTAAGTGGACTATAGTTTTTTGAGCCATATTTCTTGACCAGCTCAACCTTAATCGATATACCACTTTTGGATCGAATTTTTTTTTTAGTGTTTTTCCCTTAATTTTGGGACAAAATGTAACTCATCCCAGGCAGTGAAAATCGTTTTGGGAGCGTTTGGGCCGATATTGATCCGATTTATCTCGGATATAATGCTTGGAATGATTTAGTGGATGAAACAGGGATCCATATTGACCATTTCGGCCATTTTTTTTTGACTCAGCCAAGTTTACAGGTGCTTTATAGCCAACTCAGGGAACCATTTTAGTAAATCTCTAACAAGACCTCGAGCCAGGTGAAAAAAAAATAAATTAATGCAAAAATAAATTAATAATAATAATGCCCTAAAAGGTAAAAGAAGAAAATTTGATCTAAAATCTCGACTGCATGATATAAGCTGTGGGATATTATTTGGTATTTTTTTGCTGTTACTTGATTTTTAGGAATAGAAGCAATTTTCACATATTATTTTAATTTATTTAGAATCTAAAATTAATAATTAATAATACTGCATTTAAATTATTTCGATATCTCTTATAGTTTGTAAGATATAGCCTCTCGAAAAAAAGTATTTTTCTGCACGAAAAAAGCTGTGAGATTTTATTTGGTATTTTTTTGCTGATACTTGATTTTTAGGAAGAAAAGCAATTTTCACATATTGTATTAATTTATTTAGAATCTAAAATTAATAATTAAGAATACTGCATTTAAATTATTTCGATATCTCTTATAGTTTGTAAGATATAGCATCTGAAAAATAAAATATTTTTCTGCACGAAATAAGGTGTGAGCCACTGTATTTGTATTTATATTGTTATTTATTTTTATATTTTTAAATATTAATCTATTCTTAGCTCATCTTGTTTCTGTTCTATTCCAAAGTTTAGCAACTAAATTATATTGAAAATAACCTTAGCAACGATTTATAATCTCAAAACATGTCAATTTTGTAATCTTAGTTAAAGTTTCCAGTACATGATTTTTGTATTATGTTGTGTTTTTATCAATTGTAGAGTTTCAATTTCAATTTTCTATTACTGTAGAAACGAGCATAAAGTTTTTCATGTTATTGATAAAATGATTGATTTATGTTAGTTTGACTTGGAAATGTTATTAGCGACAATTTCCAAGGAAAAGTTCATGGTATCTACGATAGTAATTATGTTTTATATCGTATACCCATTTTTAATGTGGTGAAGGGGTATAATAAACTTTTGTATACAGAGATAAATGAACATAATGTCGTAAAAACATACGAAATCGCATAAATATTTCATTTTGATTGGCTTTCAACTTTCATTTTTACTTCCTGTTTTCAATTCTATTTTTATACCCTGCAAATATATATAAACGAGGGTATAATAAAATTGTGTAAAATTTTATTACAAACAAAAACAATATCTGGATAACCAGATGATTATTAATAATTATTCATAGCTTATTCCATATTTTTAATTTAATTTTAATTTTTTTTTATTTTTATTTATTTTTTTTTAATTTTTTTTATTTATTTTTTTATTTATTTATTTAAAAAAAAAAAAAAACTAACCAGATCATTATTAATAATTATTCATAGCTTATTCCAGCCAAAATATATAATCTTTTTGTGATCAATTGCAGTTCAAGTTCAACTAATTAATGAATGTTTTTATTTATAATTATACTTTGATTTTTTTGAAACAAAATCTGTTTTATTGGAAAATTTACAAGCTATATTCCCTATTATATTTTTATATAAATATAAAACTGTTTTTTATGACACTTAAGAGCTGAACTCAGGGTATCTGATAGTCTAGCAGTTGCGTCTAAAACATATTTTATTGTTTATTTTGCATTCTACTGACCCAGAATTTCACTAGGCGCTAAACGATATTTAGAAATACAAAAAAAACTAATAATTATAAAGAGAAACAGCGACCAGAACAACAAGTGATAATGGTGAAATTAAGAGTGCTCGACTTTGTATATACCCTGTACATATTGCTGAAATTTATTTGCAATGTAATACTGTCAAACTATCGGTAAATATTAAATGTGAAATGTAGCGATAAATGTCAAATTTTGATAGTATTATGCGCTGTGGTTATAATCTACAATTTTTTTTTTATTGTTTTCATGATGTATTTATTTATTTTTTTTTTTTTTAACAATTATAATAAACTATTGTTTACTATTTATTATTAAGCGAAGTTCTTTTTCTGATTTATTTTTGTTAATTAAATTAAGAACCAGTAAATAAGAAAATTTTCTACAAACAGAAAAATTCTTCTTTAAATCGAAATGTTATAAAAAAAAATAAAACATATCGATAGTTAGCTTTGCTGCTATATTTTATATAGCTGTTGCTATTTTTTTTATTTTTATTTTACGTGTTTTTTTTTTATTTAGGCAAATATTTTTATTGTTTGTGAATTTCTGCTTCTAATTAATTTATTTAAAAATTAGTAATTAGTAGTTTCAGGTGCAAACACAGCCCTAAACATGGAAATTCGAAATGTTAAACAACTAAAAAAAATAAAATATATCGATAGTTAGCTTTACTGCTATATTTTATATAGTTTTTGCTATTTTTTGCTTCGTTATCTGCTTTTCTCTAGCACAGTTTCCATACACCCTTTCAACACATCTCATAGTTACAGGGTATAACAAAAGATCGCAAAACCTACATAGTAACAATAATAATAATAAAAAAAAAAAAAAACAAATAATATCGCTTACGTAGCCGCTGGCGACGCGTTCTTTGTTTTTTTTTTTTTTTGTTTGTTCTGTTGCCCAACAATTTTTATATAGAAACTGAATGATATTGTGATAATATCAGAGGCATTTATTAATTAGATGAACTTCTGTTTTGTAGAAATTTTTTTTTTTTTGACTGTAGCTTAAAGATCTATGTGATGTGAAACTCTAGACATACACGGTAGATAAATATATCTATGATCTATAAATTTTCGCTAAAAGTTTGCTACAGTTTCGATTTCTTTTTTCCAAAAAAACCATTAAATAACCTTGATTTGGAGAAAGATTCAGCGGGTTCCTCTAGCATTATTTTGAATTTTTTTATAGACTAAGCGAAATATCAAAGTTTAACAAAGTTTATGTGATGAATTTCACTTAATAGATATATAACTACAAATCTCAATGTTTAAATGCAACATCATTTGTTTTTTTTATTTTATTTTTTTATTTTTTTTTTTTTTTAAAAGCTCTCAATTTCATATTAAATTAACAGCAAACACTCTGTTTAAATTTAAAACCAGTTTGACGGCTTTAGAATATAATCAGAAAAGTTCATTGTTCCTTTTTATTATTTTATTGTTTATTTTTTGCTAACAATTAAACAACTAATTTAGGTTATTAGAAAATGTTTCAATTAAGCAACTGTCATTTGTCATAATATCTTCAAAATGATTTACTTAAACTCATTATATTCAATTTACACTGGGGGTCATTAAGCCATTGGCAATTTGTTGTAATATTATGTAAAATTGTTGTTTTTTATTGAACAGCTGTATTTTGTATTTTGCAAAACGTTTGCTAAATTCGAAAGAATTCTAAATAATTATTTCAAATATTTTTTTAATTTTTATTGACGCATTTATTCTGATAAGTTTAAAGTTTGCAAGGGTATAATAAAACAATTCGAATCCATTGTTCAACATTATTTGTAGGTTTAAGTGTCTTTATCGGTTCAAGATATTGACTTAAATATCTTCAGATTATATAGACACAATAGTCAACTCTACGGGCACAAGTACCGACATTATAACGACAATTTTTGATAACAGTTTAAGGACCTAAGTTTAAGTTGATAATATTGATTTAAAGTGTGGCAATTACATTTTTTTAAAGTATTTTTTCTTGGAATTCTTTTTGCAGACTTGACTATTTGTTAAGAGTGTTGATAGTTGTATAACATTTTCCGAACTTATTGCATGATAATTTCAGAAAATGCAGCTTAAGCATTTTTTTTTTGTTGTTTATCAACAACTTTTCATTTGTTTTCTTTCATTGATTAAAAGCTGTGTAAACAATATTATTGTTATAAACCTAAATACACAATGTAATAAATGCTATTTTCAGCATGTCAATTGGAAAAAAACTCTGGAAGAGTTATTTCTTAGAAATAATTGTCATAATTGCAGCTTAGTAAACTACTTTAAGGTACAAAATGTACCGAAGACTAAGAGGATAATTTTGAATAATGCTGTGCAAATCCCCCAAGAGCCTATAGAAATGGCTGTCAGATTACGATTTTTCCATTATTTTGGCCCAAAACACTAAAGGACGTCAATTTGAAGGTTTGGTGTGTTGGTACAAGTTGAACTTTGGAGTATTTAGAACAACTTTGCCACAGTAGGTTTTTCAAAAAAATTAACCCCAACAGTTTTATAGATCAACGAAAAATGTGGTACCTGTGAAAAAATGCCCATATAACCGAAAATTTAAAAAAAAAATTTTTTTGTATGAAACCATCGTGATAGCGCGAAAAACTAATGATGCAGTTCGATTTAGAAGCCCCAAATAGGGTAAATCCGGTTAACTTGGGCTTTTCTTTTTATTTATTTTTTTTTTTAAAAAAACTTGCACAGTGTAATTAATAAACATTTATTAAAAATGAAACACAACGGCCTTATTAACCCAATTGCAAAATACAGACACAATATTTTCTATTAAAATATAAAGATCAAATTCCTTTGAGACCAAAATGGTTAACAAATTAAAGTAATTAGTTCTACAATTAATTAGTTAAATTGTAAGTGCCTTGTGCTTGAAAATTGTATTCGGTTTCATAGTTGTATATATTTTTATCATATTTCAATCGATTTTTTCAGCGTTGCCATATTGTCAATTAAATAATCTCTCTTACAAAAAAACATGTCTCTCTTTGTACATCTTTCGCTCTCTTTTTTTTCTGTTGATTTATGTCACGATATTCAATATAAAAACAATAATAATATTCAAAAATTGGTATTACACTTAATATTAATGTCATCAGCGTTTCATGAGTAATCATTATAATTTTCAAAAAAAAATAAAATAAATAAAATAAATAAAATAAAAACAATTTCAAGCTAACTTGAGCATAAAATTTGCCTGGGTGCTCATTAAAAATTAATTTTTTGTACTGATCGAGTATGTATATAGGATTTAGAAAAAGTTTAATTTTTTTTTGCAAATTTTCTTTGTTTTTTTATATAGTTAGATTAATAAAATTTTTGCTATGACTAAACTCTTGAGATTAGTATATATATATATTTGCCACACGCTTACGGCTAGAATCATGAAATTTGATATGGAGAGTACTGATGACCTCAGTGTATGATTGTATTGTGAATTGTTTTTTTTATTACGTCCAATACCGTTACCGATAATTATCGGCAATTATAATTGGCAAACAAAGTAGATTGTAGTTGAAAAATTGATGTTTGTTTAAAATGTGTTTTTTATACCCTTGCAAAAGGGTATTATAAAATTGTTACGACGTTTTTAATGCATAGAAGGGAGACGTCTTCGATCCCATAATGTATATATATATTATTGATAAAGTCGACGAGCTCAGGTCGAGCTCAGGTCGTTATAGCCATTTCCGACTGTCCGTCTGTCTGTTTCTATGCAGAATCACCTGGATTGGACCACTATATAATATAGCTGCTATAGGAACAATCGATTGAAATAAATTTTTTCAAGTTATTAAAACCAAACTTGGCAGATCGATGCAGTATTGTAATCTAAGTAATTAAACCAAGTTTCATCAAAATCGGAACACTATATCTTATAGCTCCAATAGGAACAATCGGTCGCAAAGTGCTTGTATGAAAAACGTTTTTGTTTTTCAAGATATCGAAGTCGAACTCAACAATTTGATGCGGAATTATAATAAATACAATTCGACCAAGTTTCAGCAAAATCGCTCTAATATATTATGTAGTTCCCATAGGAACAATTGGGTCAAAATTGTGTTGTATGAAAAACTTTTTTGTTTTTCAAGATATCGAGATCAAACTCAACAGATCGATATAAAAGACTATTTAATACAAACGGATCAAGTTTGATTAGCATTGGTTTACTATATGATATGGGAATAATCGGTCGAGTATTCATAAGAATATTATAAGGGTGTATAGCTTCGTTGTGACAAAGTTAGTTGTTTCTTGTGCTTTTTTTATATAATCTAATTTCTGCAACATCAATACATAACCGAACAAAGATTAAGCGATATCAATAGCTATAGTTATTACAGTTTTAAATGCAATTTATTTAACTATATTTCAAATATATATTTTTTGCCCGCATTTCTATTTTTACAGCATATAAGATTCCCAATTCCAGAACCAATTTCGAGGGGCGTTTCATAGTTAATTGAGCCATTGCCTATATATATATATAGGTATAGTATATATACATTTGGGATCTATGAAAATGTGTGTTGTGTCTGTTTTGGTTTTTTGGCCGTTTGGTTGGCATTTAATTGGCCAAGTGCGCGGGCTTGGCTTTCACAAATAGCGCACAACAATTTTGTGTGTTGTGTTCGTGCTACGCATACAAATATAAATAAATAAATATATATACACATATATACACATATATAATATGTAGAAAGAAAAACAACCTAGAACAACAAAAACCAACAAACGAACAGAGTCCAAAACGATGTGTGTCAACAACCAGCAGCAGCAGCAGCAACATCATTGAAACACTTGCCACAAACAATTGCATTGTATATATGTATGTACATGCCCAACTATCCAACTACCTATATATATACATATATATATTGGGAGAGTCTATAAAAAGTTAGTTGAGTTTTTCTGTTAACTGACAGATTCTTTGTTTGGTGTCAAAGTTCAAATGAAATTCGGTCATGCAATGCATCACGTACTCTCGAGTCAAATGAACATTAAAAATAGATTAGAACCGACTAATATATATATATATATATATATATATACATATATATACCTCTGGTATTTACTTTCACTCTTTTTTTACAACTATTTTATATAGAATTTAATTGTAAAGAGCTTGCTAGACTTGAAGTGAAAATATATATTTTTCGATTTTATGTTTTTTTTTGACGTTTGATTTTCATAGAGAAATAAAATAAAAAATATGCCATTTACTTGAAATATCTATAACTTGGCTAAAACTCTATAGATTTTTAATAATTGTTTTGGCTTAAAATTGTGCTTTTTTTTAAATTTAGGTTTATTTTCAATAAAAATTTTTTTTTTATAAATTTTTTTTTTTTTATAAATTTTTTTTTTAATTTTATTTTAAAATCTCTATAGATTTTTAATAATTGTTTTGGCATAAATTTGTAAATTTTTTTTATATTTATTTTTTAATAAAATTTTTTTTTTTACAAAATTTTTTTTTTTATTAATCTTTTTTTTTATTAAAATTGCGCAATTATTTAATATATATTTATTTTTAATACAAATTTTTTTTATATATAAAATTTTTATTTCTTTTTAAATTTATTTTAAAATCTCTATAGATTTTGAATAATTGTTTTGGCATAAATTTGTGAATTTTTTTTTTATATTTATTTTTTAATACAAATTTTTTTTTATATTTATTTTTAAAATTTTTTTTTTTATAATATTTTTTTTTTATTAATTTTTTTTTTTTTAAATTTATTTTAAAATTTCAATAGATTTTTAATAATTGTTTTGGCTTAAAAATGTTAATTTTTTTAAATTTATATTTATTTTTAATACAAATTTTTTTTTATAAATTTTTTTTTATAATTATAATTCTCTAAATTTAATGCTAAATTGTTTGCTCTAAAATTAACCAAAAAAAAACCCTTTTTTAAAATCTGTTATCAGATGCAGCTTAATTTCTATATTGCCTATAAAATTTATTTTCAATTTTATAACTTTATCGATAACTGAACCGATTTCCACACAAAATATATTTCCAAAGCTATTAATTTTATGAAATTAATATTATTTAATCAACTATAAAGCTAAAAAATTTCAAACTATTGCTAAGACTTGATTTGACATTTTAGCTATCTTTTTTCCAAAATTTTTGTCGCCTGCAGGGTACAGGGTATGTTTGGAGCGAGTATGAATAATTTTGATTGCAAATTTTTGTTGTCAGATAATAAATTGACATTGCTAATTTTATTAGCTTCTTTTGGGTGGCTTGCCATCATTTTGTCGGTTGGGCAAGGTTAAACCGCATTAATTTGTATTGCAAATAACCCCCGCATGGCCTTTGACCCTTGGACATTTTCTCACGCCATTTGCCACTTGCCCTTTGACCTTTTGAAAGGCTATAGCTGCTGCGGCTGTTGTGGCTTCGTTTGTGGCTGCCTTAACTGTTCTTCTGTGCAAGCAGCAAAAGCTAACATGCAATTTTGCCAAGTTTCTAAAAAAATTATAATCTAGAAAAATTAGAAGCAGATCTACACCTATAGAAAATCTCCCAAGTGAAGATAACATCTTTAAGCCACACGGCAGCTGTGCGACCGTTCGGCCGTTCTGAACAGCGACGTTGTGGCAACTGAAGAAGCTTTCGTTTATATGTTTCTGTTTCTGTTTCTGTTTGGAACATTTGCTTGTTTCATTGCCAATTCGTTCCGTCGCAATGTGCGCATCCGAAAGCTGCAATTGAAAGCTCTTTGTGTTAGCTTTTACTTGCGTACATTTTTGGCGCCAAAATTTCGCGCGCTGCCAACTTAACTTGATGGTTGGGGGTAAAGCTTAAGTCAATCAATAGGTGCATTAGCTATACAATGAAACTTGAATGTTATGAAGTTTCTAAAATAATAAAATATGGCTTTTTTTTTTTTTTTAATTAAGCATAAAAATCGTTTAACCGTTTTTACAAAAATAACATAAAAATGGTTTATTAAGCATGTTTAATGTTTTATTGTTTTTAGTGTCATTTTTGTAAAATATTAAAAACCAACACTTAATTTATTTAGATTAATTTATATCTTACTTAATAAAAGAATCCGGAATATTTTATGCTGAAAATATGTCTATTATTTAATTTATATTTTATTTTAAGAAATGCGTTTTTTTTTCTTTTTTACGGCAGCATATATTTCTTTATTATATTTTTAAACTACAAAAAGAATTAAATATTAAAAAAAAAAAACGTATTTCTTATTTGCTTCTTGATGATGCAATTTTTTATTTTTTTTTTATTTAAAATGCGTTTTTTTATTTGCAATTTTGGGGTTTTAAATAAGAATTTGTTTATGTAATTATCAAGTCTTCGTTTGTTTGTTTTTATTTATTTATTTCAGAAATTTACAAACATATTTGTTTTAATTAACTGCAGTTTATATAAACCATGACACAATGTTGTATTTTTTTGTCTTGCTGTTTCGACTAAAGGGTATTTAAATTGCGGCATGTCTGCTTTGCTTGTCTCCGATTCGGCACTGCAACTCGTTGTTACTCGCCTCTCGACTCGATTCGTTGACACGAATGCCATTCGTCTGACAATCGTGTAATGCTCGTGTTTTTGGTTCGGCTGGCGCTGTTGGGCGTCCAATGTTTTGGCCCCCAACGGCGCCGTATGGCCGCTTTTTTGGTCGGTCCCCCGCCAGGCCGCGCTTAATCCGTCCGTCTATGTCCGTTCCCTTTTTGTTCGTTCGTCCGTCCGTTCGTCCGTCGGTCCGTCCGCTTTGCTAGCTTCTTGTGTTGATGTTTTGCTCTGGCGCGTTTAATGTCTCGTCTGCGCTGGTAGCGTCAACTCCACACGCAACATTCGCACGCGCAACATTGCGCGTCAATCGGGCAACTTTTTTGCGCCACTTTGTCATTGCCGTTGTTTTCGTTTCGTTTTGTGGCGTGTTCAAGGCTAACTGCAGCAGCTTCCTGCAACAGCAGCCGCAGCAGCAGTAGCAGCAGTAGTATTACCTGAACCGTAAACTGAAACAGTACCAAAAAATCAGGAAATCCTTGTCGGACTTTACACCGTGCTCGAATTTCTTTGTTGTTGTCTTGCCACAGCGCCCGGCAACATCCATATAAACTACTTTGGTGGCCGGGCCCCCAAAGCGCGAAAATAAACAATAAACAATGCGTTGAAGTGCATTATATGAAGTCGACATTTCGAGAGGCGGCTCCATTGTTTGGCTTGGTATTAATTGTGTTTGCTGGCACTGCGGGCTGCTGCAATCTGCAATCTGCAGTCCTGCAGGCGGAAACGGAAGTGCAACGTGTTGATGACGCCATTTTGGGCAGTTCTACATTGTTTTTTTTTTTGTTCTTGTTTGTTTTTGGTGTTTACATTTTAATGAGCGTATAACTAACAAAAGAAGCCATCAGTGAACGGAAAACACAAAAAAAAAAAATTTAGAAAAACAATTTTTTTTAATTTTTTTTAAATGTGATTTACATTTATAAGGCAATGTGTCTGAGCCTTGAATTGCATTTTTTGATAATTTATAAAATGTGAATAATTACGGTGCTTATTTCGGTTTATGAAATCAGAAAATTTTACAAAAGTTTTATTGACTTTTGTTTTAGAAACATATTCTGAAATAAATTTTACTTTTCATCAATGTTTCGATAGTGTTTTTTACATTTAAGACTATTGATTTGTTAGTTAATTTATATATTAGTTAATTTGTATATATCAAAATCTGAAATTTACAATAAATGAATAATACGAGAATAATATGGTGAATAATAAGTGCAATTAAAATTGCAATTAAAATATATATAGATAGATAGAAAATATAGAAAGTATCAGAAATTTAAAAGCCAATTTAATACCTGGCATCCAATAAATATTTTTAAAAAGTTACTAATTAAATTTTGTAAAACTGAAACGAACTATGAGCAATCCTAAATATTTCTTGATCTTTTTAGCCATATTTTTCCGGTCAATTCTTATAATTTCGTCGATTTCTTGCTTCCACACCATCAGAAAAAAACAATAATAAAATAAAATATAACTTTGATATTTGGCTAGCATAATTCTTAGTTAACTCTTTTTTTTGGATTTTGATAAATCAAAATTAATTTATTCTTGCAAATATGATATAGAAAAAAGTGCAAATTTGCGACAAACAGGTACAGCGCACTGCTTGCATGCATTACAGTGGAACTGCTTGAAATGCACTGCTTGATAAATAACGTGTGTGCATACAAAGTAAAAATATATTCCTTTTTTTTATTATATTTTGAGCTAATTTTAGCGTATTTCTCCAACATACTATTTACTCCGAATAAATTTTGCTTTAACACAAAGTATTTTTAATAATATATATTTTCATTTTTAAATTTCAAAAGCATATAAAACGCAGCCAACATAAATATTCGCTTAATGCAAGCATATATAAATTCCCAAATGCCGTTGCCAACAAAATAATCATAATAATAATAATAATATATATAAGTATGTAAAAAAATATAAATAAAAAATAAAGCTATACAACAATTTTAAAATTATGCATATGAAAGCGTCTGCCCAAACCCCCTAACTCCCTAACCCCCCCTCCTGGGAGCCAAACCAAGCTATCAACTAAATTCAAATTCGCGCACAGCAGGCAAGCAAGCAAAAAAAAAAATAAAATAAAATAATAAAAAAGAAATGTTTCAAATATTAAAGGAGAAAAAAAAAAATGGATAGAAATGTTGCAAATTTTCACATAAAAATCTCTGTCATAGACAACTTATGTGCGTGTGTGTACACTCAACCAAAAAAGTATTACAACAATTTAAGTATATTAATAAAGTTTTATAAAAATAAATTAGAAATGTGAGCCTGCACAAATGTATTTGTTTTGAACACATTCTTAAACTTTTAGAATGTCCTTTTAAATTAAGAGCAATTTATTTTAATTTTTACTATATTTTAGAAATTATTTTTTTTACAAAGAAACTTGTCAAAATTATGTAGAAAATTTTTATAAAAATGTTATTTTTATTTGATTTAAATTTTAAAAAATCTTCTGTACATTATAACAAAAATACAACTTTATTCAGAATGCGTTAATTTCTTTTGTTTTTTTTTTGTTTGTATTAGAAAATTTATAAATTTTTAAAGAATAACTTTTATTTCTTTGTAGAAAGGCTAACTTGCTTTGCCGAATTTTTCCTAATTATTTTTTCTCAGTAATTTTTTTTTATATTTTTTTTTATATTTTTTTTTATATATTTTTATATATATATTTTTTATATATTTTTTTTTATATATTTTTTTTTATAAATTTTTTTTTATATATTTTTCTTTTATATTTTATTTTTTGTATTTTTTTTCATATATTTTTCTTTTATATTTTATTTTTTGTATATTTTTAAATTATACACTTCTATTAATGAAATAATCAGAAAAATTTAATTTTGTATATAAAATTACATTATTTATTAAAATCTATTAAAAAATTTTTTTTTTTTTTTATATTTGATCACTTCTCTGATCTTAAAATATAATTTCTAAAGTTTACATGAGTTCTTAAGTAAGATAACAAATTTTTAAATTAAAATTCAATAAATTCGCTTTATATATATTTATTTTTTATATATATATATTATTTATATATATATATTATTTATATATATTTTTTTTTATATATGATTTTTAATACATAGTTTTTTATATATTTTTATTTTATATAGTTTTTTTTAGGTATTTTTTTTATATATTTTTTTTATATATTTTTTTTATATATTTTTTTTATATATTTTTTTTATATATTTTTTTTATATATTTTTTTTATATATTTTTTTTATATATTTTTTTTATATATTTTTTTTATATATTTTTTTTATATATTTTTTTTATATATTTTTTTTATATTGTTTCTTTATATATATATTTTTTTTATATATATATTTTTTTTATATATATATTTTTTTTATATATATATTTTTTTATATTTTTTTATATTTTTTTATATTTTTTTATATTTTTTTTTTATATATATTTGTTTTATATATTTTTTTTTATATATTTTTTTTTTATATATATTTTTTTTTTATATATATTTTTTTTTTTATATTTTATATATATATTTTTTTTCTAATATTTTTCTCAGTGTGTGGAGTATGTGATGTGTGCGTGTGTATATTTACATGGGGTTACATTTGAGTAAGCACAAACAAACACACACACAGACAGACACACAGACAGACACACAGACAGACACACAGACAGACAGACAGATATAGGAGGCTGTAAAATAAAAGTAACGCATAATGCGTCATTTTTCACTTGAACGACATAATAACTGGACTAGAATCCTTTTGGCCAGAATCTGAGAAACTCAGAACCGAAGCGAAAAAAATCACAAAAAAAAAAAGAAAAACCAAAACCAAAGCTGAAAAGCTGAAATAAACAGCCTTACGGCCTGGCAAACACACACATCCTTTGCCGCATCCTGTTGAGCCTAGACAAAAGCGTATCATGTCTGACAATCCACCAAACCAAACCCCCCCTCTCTCTTTGCCTTGCCCCCCGTTTACCATTCCCACCAAATCGCACTCGGGTGTAATTTTATATGCCTACGTCGCGCTTAGAGGCGCGTGTGTGTTTACAGGCAACTCGAGTGCACTTAAGCGCTGGAAGTAAGCCAGGCTAAGCCGATGGCAGGACGATGTTGTTGTTGCTGTTGTTGGCCCAGGCCAGGATACATCCACTTGCTGATGGTGGCATGCAACAAATGCAAGCCTTGTCGTCTGCTCAATGTCTCTCTACGTGCGCTATCAGCACCTACATGTCAGACAACATCATTCAACGAGGGTTGAATCGATAGTATCAATAACAGAGATCATCTTTCAAACTAAACATTTTTTTATGCTTAATACAGTGTACTGTCGTTAATGAGAACTAGTTGGTTGACAAAATGGGAAAGTTCTAACAAATGAATTTTTTTGTTTTTGAATTATACACTTTTAAAAAGGAAATAATCAGAAAAACTTAAATTTATTAAAATCTATTAAAAAATATATATTTTTTTTTAATTGATTAGTTCTCTGATCTTAGAATATAATTTCTAAATTTTACATGTGTTCTTGGGTAGAATAACAAATTTTAAAATTAAAAAACATAAAAATTAATTCGTTTAAAAGTTAAAACTAAAAGTTTCTGTTTTTCTGTAAATTTTCCAATATTCAATTCATTTGACATGCCTATTACTGAGTTGTAATAATTTTTGTTAGCATATAATAATAATTATTGAAATATATCTAAGAAAACATAGATTAAAAAATTATTTTATTTTTATTAAATTAAAAAAAAAAATAAAAATTAAATATTTATTAAATAAATTCGTATAATAGTTAAAACTTTTAATGCTGGTGATTCCAGAATATTCAATACATTTGAAATGTCTATTACTGAACAGTTTTAGTTATTGAATGTCTACTGTTTTACTAGAATACTTACTATAAATTATTTAATTAAATTGATTTACAAAATTTATGTATTTTTAATTTTAATATTTTTATAATTAATTAATTAGTTATATTTAATAAATAGTTGTGTTATATATTTTTTCTTTCTGATCACACTATTCTTCTATATAATTTTGTATTTCATTTTGTTAATGTTGTTGCTCTTCAAACTTTTATTTGTTCATCTAATAGTCGCTTATACATTTTACTCTTTTAAAACTTATACATATTTGGATAAATATATATTACTAGTATACCCAGCGCGCGTTGCTACGCCCTCCCTCCCAAAAATTACTAACAAAAATACAAACCAATCATATTCTATTATATTCTACTATATTCATCATAATAAATTGTATTCAATGCGGTTTTGAACAATCTGAGCAATTCATAATTTAGATAAATATATATAATACGAACACAAAAAAATTAAAAATTCATAAACATTTCATAGTAATTTTTTTTTAGTTTTTGCCATTTTGAGGTAATTTTTAAACAATATTTACACAATTTTTACACAAATTCATTATTTTTACAACTATTTTATTTGAATCTCAGGAGCTATCTACCCAATTTTAAACTCTATAGCTGATTTAAAAAAAGAAATATGAATCTCAATTTAAACTTTTGTTGCATATAAAGTTTTTAACGAACTTTATTGTTGCGTTTTAATAAATTGAAATTCATATTTTATGTAATTTAAAACTTTGATAGCAACCCATTGATGTACACACATATGACTTCTAGCTGGTGTCTGTTGTCTCTGCCGTTGACCTGGACCCAAACCTCAAAAAAAAAAATAATAATAATAATACGAAAAAAAAAGAAAACTGAACTTATTTCCATCGCAGGACTTTAGGACGATGTTCAGTACTCGGGACGGGAGTTCATTTGACACGTCTGATTTGATGTCAAGACAAATTTACATTTATCGTTGTTTGTTGCTTGTTTATTGTTGTTGTTGTTGTGGCTGTTGTTGTAGTTCTTGTTGTTATTGTGTTGGTTTTTGCGGTTTGGTTCACTTGAAGCTTTTTGTGTGGTTAACTTTACAAGCCTTTTGCATTTTATTGACTTTGGGCTTGTGCGGCGCCACAGAGCAGCTTTGTCAGGACAAATGCCAGGACCAGGACTGTTCATTCTCTCACTGTGAATGTGAATGCGACTTTGGCCACGTTATTAATAATTCATTGCGCTTTCCACGCCTTTTTGTCGCCAGGTCATAATTCTTGCGGCTCCGCCTCAAAGTATGCAATGAAACCGAGCAACAACACAACACAAAAAAAAAAATGAAAAAAAGTGCAAAATTTTTTAAAATGTAAGAAAAAAATTGTATATTTTTATATGTAAAGGAAAAACAAAACTCTGAACAATTTATCAGCGCACGAATTTAGGTTCGTTGTTTCTTTTTTGCTGCATTTGTATACCCTATAAACATGAAATATTTGGGGACAAGGTTTAATCAAGTTGAGCAAAAGTTTCTAAAACAATGAAAAGTAACAAAAGTCGAGATTATATATATATATTACAATATATAGAATATCTTGATATAATTGTGAATTCAGAAAATGTATACAGTTGATATTAGGAGGCATCTCTTAATCTAATCTCTGACTATAATTTAATATGTAACAAAAGTCCAGGCAGTCTTAACTATATTCGTAGAATCTAATCAAACCAAGAAATATTAGTAATATATCTTATTCTAATCTCTGACCACACAAATAAAAGCCAAGTCGATTAAAACTTATTAAAATGTGCTTGGAGCAAATTTATAAAAAAAAAAAACAGAACAACACCAATGTGATTCAATTTATATATTCTATGATTCTATATGATTTTATATATCCCTTATTTTATATTATGATATATTATATACTCTAATAATACTTTATTCTTCATAATAAATATTAATATTAGAATTTTAATATATAAATCAGAAACAATTTGTTTGGAGTAAATTAAAATGTAACTAAAAATCCTGTTACTACTTTTTTTTATTGCTTAATGTGGCACGGTTATTATTTATTTTCAAGTTGTGAACCAAGATGAACCTAACAAAAAATAATCTTCCAATTTTAGAATAAAATTTTAAATTTCGAAAATATATTTTTTTTTATTTTTTACTGACAAAAATATCAAATTTTCGATATTTAATTTACCAAAAAACGTAATAAAGTTTTTTTTTTTGAGCAAAAATAATCTTGCAAATAAAAAAAAGAATTTTTAAATTTCGAAAATATTTTTTTAATGCCCGTCTTGACTCATTTACTGACAAAAATATCAAATTATCGACTTTTAGATGAAAAAAAAAAACGGCTTTGGGAAATTTTGAGTTTTAGTTTTAATCAAAAAATTAAAACTCATTTAATAAGGATTATTTATTTATTTATTTTTTTTTTAATTTTTAAGCCCCGAAAATTGTATTTCAAACAAAAGTCATATTTGAATATTCGTGTTACTAAATTAAATAAAATATCACAGTGCAGACATTCGAAACATTTGAAAAACCACATTTTAAACTCATTGCATAATAAAACTATAAACTAATTACAGAGCATCTTTTAGTCGATCGCACGCTAATATTGTTTCTTTTTTGCTTGTATTTGTATTATTATTATTTTACCTGTTCTGTGGCTGTATATTTTTATTTTATTTTACTTTGCAGCCTGGCAAACTTTTTACACAACTTTTGTGTGTATGTGTGTGTGCCGTGTGTGTGTGTTTATTTCCGTTTTGGCAATTTTGTTGCTTTTACTGTTTGCCTTTCATTTTGTTTATTTATTTTATTTGTTGGTCTCAATTTTTGCTGCAGTTGCAACTGTTACTGCAACTGCAACAGACAACAAATTTGTAAAAATCATTTGCTGTCTTTTTTTTCCCAAATTTTTATTGCTATTGTTTTTGGTCTAAATATTTTTTTTTCAATGCACATATCTGGTTGATTTTTAATTGTCAAGTTCTGTTTTGGTTTTATATATTTTGTGGCTTTGTCAACATGAATTGATGCCTGTCTGCCAAATGCAGATGTATAGGGATTCTACTATAAAATCAAATCTCCAGAGCTCAACGATAAATAAAAATCCAAAAATAAAATCAAAAATAGATGCAGTGTCCAAGGAAATTGTTAAGAATATTAAATTCTTAACAAAAAATAGTATCTAAAATGTAAATATAAGTCACATTGATTTTTACTTCACGTTTGTTACCTGAAACTAATAAGTAGAAGAACTAGAAGTTAAAAAATCAAATTAGACAATTGCTTAAAATTCACATTTAAAAAACATTATTTATATATAAAAATTTGATTTTTTAATGTCTAAAGTGAAAGTTGCGCGTTTGTGCATTTTTTTTATAACATAATATATAATTAATATAAAAAAATTGGACAGCTCAGATATTTAAATATTTTTCATATTTCTAACATTAAATTTAATATGAGATTTAGTTAAAGTCAACATGAAAGATATAGTTAAAATAAGGTAAAAGCAAGTAGACTGAGACTGCGAAAAAAAAGAGTATATAACAATCAGGTGTTTCCACTTGCAACATTTTCAATTGATTTATTTTTTTTTCCTGTTTATTTCCTTAGTTATTTTTATGATTCCCCAGCAAATTGCTTTATAAATATTACATGACTTTGGTCAATGCAATTATAAATATTTAAACAATACATATATATATTTTTTTTCTAAATATAATCAGAAAAATCTAGTCTCAGTTCAAGTGATTGTTTAAGAAAATACTGTTAAATATGCATAGGTTTTTTTATTTGAACTTTTTAGCTATTTCAAATCATTATTCAACTTTATGCACACTTTACATGCATTTCTAGAAGCACGTCACACATCGAAATCAATTTGCTAACCAAAAATATTATTTTTCTCTTCAAATTTGATATTACAACTGTCATTTTTTATTCTTATTTATGTTCTATTTTTTTGAATTTTTTTTTTCGTCATATTTTGCACAAACTGTCAAAAAGCTTACAAAACACTTGCAAATAGGCATATAAAATATTCTTTTTGTTGTTGCAGTCAACAGAAGGAGAAGACACCTGTGCCCCAATGCTAAAATGCAAATGTGACACTTCAAGGGGGTGAACGGGGGAGGAGGGGAGTTGGGCAATAAAAGGATAAAGCAGTTGGGATACCGAGGCTTGTCAGACATGTCTGGCAATTTGCCAGGCGGCGAAAGGCAGCCTCCAAATATTTGAAAATCAAATTTATATGCCAGTTGACAGTTTATAGCTTTAAAAAAAATTGTTTTTTGCAAACGAATGAAAAACATTAAAATTAGCATGAAATGTAACGCAATATTAGAAATTAAAAAAGAAATAAGCATAGTGGTCGGGTCAAAAAAATCGAACTAAGCGTTTACTAGAATCGAAATCTAGAAAGAATTCTTAGAAAATTTCAGTTTAAAACTATGTGTTTAAAATTAATTTTTAGCCACCGCTGAGAGGCATAAATATCTAAGGTTGAGGTATTTTAAGGTATTTCAAGTTATTTAAAAAAATGGGAGACAAAAGTCTGTAACTTTTGAACGTAGTGTGAAATATATATATCCTTAAAACTTCAAAGAAAATTTGGAAAATAAAATAAAAGTAGACATGACTAGATAAAGGGCATAACTTAATGGTCAAATGCAAAATATAATAAAAATAACACTAAAAAATTGGTTACTAAAAAATCAAAAAAAATGTAAAAAATAAAATATTATTTTTTAAAAGTTTTCAAATTTTTTAAGTTAAAATTTCAGCAAACTAATTATTTTTTATTATAAAATATATATTGAAATAATAAATTTAAGCTAAGCCCAACATGATTGGAAAATGTTTTTTTTTTTTTAATAATCTCGTTAGACCTTAACCTTGACCTCCTGTATAAAGTTAATTAAAGAAAAAAAAAATATATATAAAATATATTGTAAAATAATGAATTCAAATTGAGCCCAACATAATTGGAAAATGTGTTATTTTTTTTTTAAAACCTGAAATACCTTAAATACCTCAAGTTACCTTAAAATACCTCAATCTGAATTCTTTATGTTTGTATTCTTATGGGATAATATTAAGATACATAGTTTGATATTTTCTTAGAATCCTTTGTAGATTACGATGCAGTTAAATGTTTGTTGCATAAACAAATTTATGTACATATGTATATATATATCAGTAAATTGTCAAATTCATTGAAAGTGCACTTACTTTGACATTGAACTTTGCATAAAACTAAACTTGAGTTTCATAGAAAATGTTATTTAAGTTTTGTTTTTTTTTTATGATTGTCTCACAATATTGGATTTTGCTTTATAAAGTTTGTTCGCTACTTGGAAAACATTTTTCTTTGACATACAAAATTTATATAAAATGTACTTTGAAAACTTTCACTTTCAGAATATTGTAAATCTGTGCAGCTTTCAACTATAGCTTTAAAGCGATTTTCAAGCATTTCATTAGTATGTCAGAGACTTGTCAGACATGTCTGGCACTTGGCCAGGATTTTGAGTTGAGTTTATTGCCACAATCCTGTCAATAGTTGCCTTAAGTCTTGTCTCCGGACATTGACTAATTAAAGACCACTTCAGTTTCTTTTAATTTTGTCTTCCTACATTTGGGAGACTATTTTCTTATCCCTTTTTTTTTTTTTTTCGTATTCGTATCGATTTCGTTTGAATCCTTTTTGCTCGTGTGCAACTTTGACCTTTTGTCTAAGGATTGGACTTGGACGCTGCATGTCAATCCAGAATTGGTTTTGGAATGAAAAATATCGTGTTTGCTTATGCTTAACAACTCAAATGCACAGCACAGCAGGACATTATTACGTATAAAAGGACACTAGATACTGGACAGCTGGACAACAGGACACTAAACCTTATGCAATGGACAATGGTCATGGTTGTTGTTGTTGTTGTTGCTCTTTCTTGCTGTGCTGCAGTTTTAATAATTCAAAGTGCTGCAATAGACTGCTGTGAGCATTTGCTGCTCCTGCTGCTACTGCCTGTCAGTTTTGCTTTAGTTCTTTATCCTTTTATTTAGCATTTAAAGGCACACCACACAAATTACGTATACGCAATTTATATTTTTTTCCCCCCCATCTAATCAATGAGTTAACTGCAAAAATTGCTGTCTTTATATTCCTCTGTTCTAATAAAGTACAATTTATTTTAAATTTTCAAATATAAGCATAGAGTTTTTTGTCTTTAAATAAAATGTTAGCTAGCTTTGTTTTAGATATTGATTTAAAGCTCTAAATAGGATATTTTGAACAAAGTTTGTGGGTAGAATTTATTAATAAATATTTAAAATTATTTTAGTAAATATTTAAGAATGACTTTTAAAAGTTTTGCTGCAATTTCTTTCAGGGACTAAAAGAGCCAATAATGTAAAGATTCTTAAATATAATACACAAAATAAATAAAATTTTAGTTGTTGACAAAACAAGTTCTTAAATCTCAAATATTTCAACTAGAAACGCAATCTTAAAGCTAAGTTTTCGTTTTTTCAAATGCAAATTAAATAAAATTAAAAAATTCTTATGGTATATTAAATTCTATATATAGAAAAGCAAGTGAATATATAACATTGAAGCGATTAATATTATCAAAAATAATTCGTTAAAAGTTATATGTCAATTTGCAGATTAGATATTTAATAAATTACCGCTTAATAGTTTGACAAATTAATGTTTTTCCGAAAGGGTTTTTGATGATCTATACAATTATTTATTGAAAAAATAAATTTAAAAAAATTATACATAAAATATAATGTTTGCAAATGAAGTGACCTGTATTAATTTTTGTACTGCCTTAAAACAATTCCTTAAAAATTCCAAAAAATTCATTTGAAAAGCAATTTCTAATAAAGAATTTCAAAAAAAATTTTAAACACGTGCCACTCTTGCAACATGTTTTAACAATTGTTTGTGGCAATACATTTTTCATATGAAATTTGCATTAAAATTGCACAAAAAGTAGAATCGATATTTTTGAGGGCGTTGTAAGTTGCAAAAAAAATTGTTACCAGATTACAGGATATCTAGCAGCTAAGCACAGACAATTGCTGCATTTTTTGTGTATTATTTAATTTTGGCTAATTTATGTTTTATTTTTTTTTTGCAGTAAACTAAGCCTCCACTTTTAATATGCAATTTAAATTAATTCGTAATAATGGTTCATTAAATTCTAAAGCCTGAAATGTAGGGAAATCGAAAGATAATATCAAAAATATTTCGTAAAATTAAGCGTATTATCCCTAATTAATTTTTTGATCAGTTATTTTATAAATTACCGTAAAAAATTGATATAAAATTACAAATTATATGACAGTTTAGCACAAACAACTGCTGCATTTGTTTGCTTTGTTTTTGTGTATTATTTTATTTTGGCTGACTTTTGTTTTATTTTTTTGCAGTAAACTAAATACCTCTTAAAGCTAAAGCCTCGATTTTTAATATGCAAATTAAATTAATTCGTAATAATAGTATATTAAATTCTAAAGCCTTAAATGTAGAGAAATCGATAAATAATATCAAAAATAGTTCGTAAAAATTATCGTATTAAACCTAATTAATTTTTTGATCAGTTATTATATAAATTACCTTAAAAAATTGATATAAAATTACAGAATATCTGGCAGCTTAGCACAAACAATTGCTGCATTTTTTGCTATGTTTTTGTGTATTATTTTTTATTTTATTATTATTTTTTTTTGTTAAGTAAACTAAGTACCACAGACACAACACTTCCTGTTTGCAACTCAAACAGCCTAGCAAATTGGGCCTAGCATTATCAAGGCCCCAAGACGATGATGATGATGAAGAAGAAGAGGTCTGACTGCCAATTTGAATTTTTTTGTTTTTGTTTTTTTTTTCTTGTTTTTGTTTTTTACTTTTCCCCACATTTTTGCCCATCTCATTTTTCTTTTGCTGCAGTTGCTTCTGCTGCCTGAACGCATTATTTTGCCATTTCTCATTGGCCGTGGAAAATGTACGTTGGCATTCAAATGTTCATTTCACTTTTGGGCCACGTTTTGTAGCTAAGCAATTCTGGCTGCCTGGCGGATGTTTTTACCAGATGTTTTTCCCCATTTTGTGCCTGCTGATTTACGTATATCCTAGCAAACCGCCGCACAAGGCTGCTGTACATGTCCTTGGCCATGTTGTGTGTGTACTTCTGCAACTGAGTGCATATTTTGGGTCCGAAATATTCGACTTTATTTCCAAAATACAATTTTCCCAAAGCCGCCTAAATCAACAAAGAGTGCAACAGCAATAGCAGCAGCAGCGGGGCAACATCATCCTTGGCTTGGTACCTCTCTAATTAGTGGAGCGGCATTTACCCTCTAGTATATATATCCTTTGGGTCCTTGGTTTTAACTCTTACATTCGTAATCTTAGGCTGGCATACTTTTTCAAGAGCAGCGCGTGTCGCAGTGCTAAATAATTATAATGAGCTCAAAGAGATGCTGTCAATACGGGGCAACAAAATGTCAAGTAAATGTCCTCTATAAACATCATGATATCACAGCTATATATATATATATATATATATAGAAGAGCTCTTGTCCTCATTGACTGACTAAAAATAAAACCTTAAACCTTCTATAACTTTGTATTAAACAAAAAATATGTTGTACGACATTATAAAACATAATATATTTTTGATTTGCATCAATTGACTTCTCGATCTAGTTCTGTGTTTCTTTTTCTATATAAGCTATTTATTCAGTTCTAAAACTATCCTAATTAAACTTCAAAATATGAAAAAATATTTCTATGCCTCAAAATATCTGGCTTAAAGACAATAAGAAATAAATTGTAAGTTTATTCCACGGATTAAAACGGCTAAAATTTTTGAAAAACAAGATTTCTTGTAAATTTTTATCAAATCATTTAAAAACATATCGTATTTTGTGATAAAAAAAAAAAATTCAATATTAAATAATATTTAAATTGTAATTTTTATTTAAAAATCATAAAACAAACTATTTTTGAATTTTTATTATGAAAATTTAAAAATAAAAATTGTTTGTGATATCCTTAGAACCGAATAGTGTATTAACAAAATTTAAAAACCTTCACGATGTGGCTCAATTCCTTTCAAATGACACATCACGTGTTCTTGCTTTAAGGATTCTTAATTTTTATCATAAAAATTGTAGATAAGAGCTAAAAAATGTATAGTTATTTATTATTTCACAAATTTTTTATTTGTGTCAAAAATAATAATGTAAACTATTTCTTTTAATAATATATTAAAATAAAGGTTTATTCTGTTTCCAGGATATTTTTTACAGAATTAACATTTACTATAAGTCTTTTATATTTTTATCAAGTTTGATTTATTTTTAAACTGAACTCTTAATTGGAATCCCTAGTTTTATCAAATTTAGAACAATATATATTATGTATGTCTTAGTAGAAATTGCTTAAGATAATAAATTTGTAATATAAGATAAATTTTTTATTTATTTGTCCTTAAACTCTTGTTTAACGAAATAAGCAAAGAAATATCCTGATACTGGATTTATCGATTTCAAAAAATTTAACAATTTTGTAAAAGTATAAGATTTGATTTTTTTTGATTTTAACGATTTCATTATAATTTTCAGAGTTTTTCTATTGCAAAAATTCAAAAGCGCAAACGTAATATAAATAATTCAGTTGTTTCAAGAAGAAATTGTAAGAAATATAATTATTTGTAACCGGACAACGCCGGACTCGGTCATCTAATGTGTATATAATTATGTATATTTCGCAAATAAATGACAAGCCCATTAAGCAGGCTCAAAATCTCAAGATTTTTTGTCTGAGTTCAAGAAAATTTTCTTTTTAGCGTAATTGCATAAATCGCAAAAAAAAAAAAACTGTGCAATTATTTGAAGCGCATTAAATGCGCTTTTAATAATTAATAAAATGCACTTAGATACACAGTAGTTGAAATTGCCCAAAATGTTGTAAAATATTTATGCAATTTTTTGAAATAATTTATAATATATTTAAAAGTATTTTAGGTGGAAGTATTAGAGTATTTGCAAGTCGTGCTAACTCGTTGAAACTATGTTTTGATGAAAATCGAACCTTGTGTATTTTATCATTCAATCAGGCACAATTAGCTTTATAGCTTTTTTATGAACATGCAAAGATATTTAATTAAAAGTTTATAAAAAAATAAAAACTATGATCTCACTTCTTTTTTTTTAACATATATATCCAGTTAAATTTAGTTAAATTCTAATTTAATTCTAATTTAATTCTAATTCTTTGTACTTTTTCTCAACATCCTGGCTGTTTGTGTATATTTGTTATAATTAATGACATTTACTTCTGGACAAGATTAATAAATATTTATTGGCAGAATTTGTTTGATTATTATTGTTGTTGTTGTTGGTACATCTGTTTGTCTTGTGGCTGCCAGTCAAAAAGATATCAGTTAGTTAATTATTAAATAATTAATAATAATCTGGCAAAGCATGTGATATGTCAGTTTGCTTTGTTGACAGACCGAAAACAAAAAAAAAACCAAGTTGAACTTTGTTTTGTTTATTCTGCCGTTGGGGCATATTTATTTTGTTTCAGGAGTTGAATTTTGGGTTTTCTTTTTTTTTTTTTGATTATCTAGCTATGCATTCAACTGGGTCTAAAAAAATTGGATATGTAATGGGCTCTGTTTTTTAGAATTTATTTTATTGTGTATGCAAGAAATTGCATTTGAAAACTTTAAGTTTTTTTTTTGGGATCTTTTTTTTTTTTTTTTTGTTAAATTATTTGATTCTTATAGAGATTAATTAGAGCTGTTCAAACTATTTATAAACACATTTATTTAATGTTTATATTTTTGTATATTATATATATATATATATTTGTATATTTATATTTAGTAGTTTTCCCATTTTATATAAATATAAAAGAAATAAACTTGAGTATAATTTTATAAGGTGGATTTTGAAATGAGGAATTTTCTATGGAAATTTAGTCAAAAGTTCCACAAAAAATTTATGTATACTTGTATTTTTGATGACTAAAACATTAAATTTCATTATAAAAGAAATAAATCAAAAAAAGTATATATAATCAAATAATGAATATATGAGTAAAAAATTTAAGAAAAATTTAAAAAGAATTAACAGAAGGGTCTAAAAAAAAGGTCATAATCTTTATGTGAAATTGGAAAAATTGGCCTATTCTTAATTTTTAAGCTTTAGCAAATATTAAAAATCTTTTTCATCAAAAGTCATAAAATCACTCAATGGAAATGAGAATTCTTTTTATTGCATAAACAAGTTGTAAAGCTAAGCTTATAATACGATTATTTATAGCTGCAATCTTTTGAAGACTCTTCAGGCAACTCGAATTAATGTTTGTTATTAAAATATATATATAAATGTTAGTTTATTTTTAAACTGCACTTCAGTTCCTATTGATATTTTGCCTTTGACATGCTTTATTTATAAATAGTTCCTTTGACTATTAAGTCCTTGTGTTAGTTTTGCATTGCATTTCAGTTTATCATATGCAAAAGTGTTAATTAAAAAACAGAGGGTGTGGAGAGGGGTGACAGACAGTCAATGGCAAGCTAATGGTCAGCAGGGGGTGTGGTGAGTGGTTGTTGCTTTCATAGATTTAACTGGAATGAGAATATGAAAATTGCTGTCCAGCCATTTATTGCGTATACGCAGCGTTGCAATTTTATGGTCGTCGCACAAAACTATGCTATGGAAAATTGCAATTTACTTGCGCAAATTTCATAAAGTTGCCAAGGGGTAATATTTCAAAAATTCAACCCACAACACAACCCACACACATACACACAAGCACACACTCTTTACTGCAAGACAAACTACTTTTTAACTCAGAACAAAATCTTATACTTGGCAGCTTGTTGCATTGCCATCAACTTTAGCTGGCATGAATAAGCTGAATGCTGCATCCTTTATATAGTATATACATATCTGTTTGGTGTTTGTAAAAAGCTGTTGAAAATAATTACTCCGAAAGTCAGTGCAATTTTCCAAGCCTGATGAGTCTCAAGCATTACTTTGTGGCTGATTGTTAATGGCCTGCACGAATTATGGCATAATGTTTGATACTAATTGCAGTCTTTCATTAAAATGTTTATTGTTATGTTCTGACATGTGAAAATTAATATGTAAAGTACTCAAAAGTGCATAACAACAAACAAGACAGAGCAAAGGATGATTTTAACTCAAAATTCAATTAAAACTAAATTTCTCATATAAATTTCTAAAGTTATTTGCAATCATAATAAGTATTAATTTTTTGTAGCAGAAAAACCATGCTTTTGTTATGGAATTAAAATATTAAAAATCCAATTCAACTTCTTTCGACTTCTAATTAAATAACATAATCAAAAATCTAATTAGCAACTAGATCGACGCAAATATAACAATATTAGATTTTTGCCAAAATATTTACTTGTATTAAATATTTTTATGTGAACTCATATTAAATGTTCGGGATAAAAAACTTTTTTAAGAGATATTTTTGGCTGTTTTTATTTTTATTTTTTTTTATGTGTTTATAGGCGGCTTAAAAACAATTAGCGGCGTGTCTTTTTCAATAGACAGCTGTAATATCCTTCAGTCAACCAAGCCAAACGGTGGCCTTCACCTTTGTTATACCCTGCTAAATGTTTAAGCTTAAAAGGAGTATAAATTTACATATGTAGCAGACAAGAAAGTCAAGTGGTTCGTTAAGACATTAAAAATTACCCTACGTATATTTATTTCCAGCTCTTACAACTTGTTCAGGTGTGTGTAAATATCTATCGATTATTTTGTACTATCGATAGTATTTATTTTTTAACTAGCAGCAAAATATTTATTTTTTCTGCCTTTCGTTCTTTTTTGTTACTAAAAAAAAAAAGATTTATAAATTTTAAAAAATTTCCCATTTTCGTATTTAGATATTAAATATAAAAGTAAAATTTATTTATTTATTATTATTTATTATTAGGGGAGGGATTATTGTACCGCGACCAATTAGATCTATTGTAGCCCAAAGTTAAATTAATAATAAGGTAAAAAAATGCTTAATTTTTTTAATATTTCAGCTCTAAACTATAAAGTTTTTAGCTAGTAACAATAACTCGTAGACACTTTTGCGGTTTTAGTAAAGGGTATATTCTAGTCATGCAAATCTAACTTTGAGCCTTTATTATTTTTGTTTTTTTTTTTTTGGTTAAATTCCTTATATAATTTTCATGGAATCTGCAGACGCTTTGGGCCTTCTGTCTCAGTTTCATTTTCGGTTTGGGGATTTAATGTTGGATTCATCTGGCTTTTGGGACTGTGGGGAAATACTTGCGGATTTAATTGAGCGACATGCGAGAGCTTTGACACGCATGCACACGCATGAGTGTAACACACACACACACCACACACACACAACACACACTCAGCAAACAATCCAAAGAAATTCATTTAATTGAATATTAACGCCCGCTGCTTAGGCGAAATATTTTTCGGGGCGAATGACATCGACGAGTTTTATAAGAATGTTTTTTTTTTTTTGTATAACGCATAAACTCGTGCCCCTCAACCCCTATCACCCCCTTTGCTTACCCCTTTTTTTTTGTGTTCCACCCACTTCAAAGCAATCTTTTCTCACGTTCTATTCGCCGAAGACGTAAGCATGTTGAATATATTTTTTCTTTTTCTTCTTATTTTTTGTTCTTTTTTCTTCTATTTATTTCAATTAATAAAGCTGCGTCTTTTGTCGTTTAATTAAAACAAAAAATAAAGTAGAGAAAGAACCCTTTATGTATATGGGTTTGAGCATTTGTATATACCCTTTATTGTTATAAAGATAGGCTTGTTATGGCTGTGGCAATGTTTGTTATTATATTAAAAATACTTTTGTTATATTTCTATTTGAGGTGAAATATTTTTAAGATATTTATTTGTTTATAATATAGTCTTAAATCGTGTTGATATTGCCCTTCATCGATAGTTTTTTCGAAAGTATCGTGTCAGTAAAAATAAACAATAAAATTTTAAAATAATTTATGGAAAATGTGAAAATTTTTGAATGAAATTTATTTAACTAAAATTTATCATAAAATTTGTCTTTTAAATTGCATTGAATTTCTTGCAGTGCAAAAGCTAAAAATATTCTTGATAATTAAAATGTTTTCTCTACAAAATTTTACTTGTGCTTGTTTCCAGGTAGAATTGAAAAAGAAAAGTTTTTTTGATAATAACATACAAATGTTTGCACTTAAATTTAAGTTTCACAAAAGTAATCACAAAACATTAATAACTATCAAGATAAAAAAAAAAAACAATAGATGATGGCAAAAAGAATAAAATATTATCGATACCATCGACAGCGATTGTTTTGCAACTCCATGAGCTACGTTTTTTAAACTATAAACTATAATATTAACATAATAGTTCCCAAGTTACAGGGTATTATATAGACTAAAGAATTCCTAGTTGAATTTTTTTTTTTGTTTTTTTCTATTGCGAAAATTGACGTCGCAAAAGTCGCTTAAATATGTTAGGTGGTATAAAGGGGTTTCTGACTCAAGAAATGTTTTGGTGTAAATGGAAAGCTGTTAGGGGAGGAGCTGGGGTTGAGAGGAGTCTGGCGCGTTTTGGGAATTAACGGATTACATTTTCAATTTAACATGTTTAAGGCATATCAATTAGTGGTAATTAGTGACAAATTGGTTCGCTTGTCGAAGCGGTTAAGATTTTGATGGAATTGGGCTTAAAGAAGCCTAAGCATTGCTAAATAATAGATCGTTTTAACGATAATATTGTTTTTAATTGAATTGTCGTTACAATCGATATTATCGATATTATACAAATGCATAAATAAGCAAATATACTTATTTGTGTTTAAATTGCGACTGTAAATTATTTTTTTGATTCGAAAATAAAGTCGTTTGATTTATAGTAATAAACTATCGATAGTACCGATATAGTTGGCTATTAATTTCTAATTGATAAATGTATTTTCAGCGAAATTTTTATTCTTCTGTTAAAAAATGTATATTCGCGATGTGGACAAAAATTATCGAAAATATCAATGGAGCTAACTATCGATATTTTTTTGGCAGCACACGCACTAATATAACTTTCAAAAATTGCGTTAAAATACAAAATAAATGCTTACAAATCAAATATATCGATAACGAATATATCGATTATTTTATTTTTGGCTCTACATCCGCATTGAGGCACCAATATGCCTTGTTCTTTTTTTTTACAGGGCATTCAAAATGTTTTAAACACATTTTAAGCTCGTGTGTCATTCAATTCTGGCGCTCCCCAAATTCGGTTAACCAATCAAGAGACCAAAACGATATTTCGGATCTTTCTTCTTCTTAGTTGTCTTATTTTATTTCGTTTTTTCGCATACTTCGCTTTGTTTGTGGTTCAGCAATAACAACAATTATAAAGAAAATAACACAAAACAAAAAACAAAAAAAAAAAAACAAGTTCATGCGCCTCAGTGCAAAGCATAATCAAACTAATAACAAAAAACAATAATAATAACAGCAGCTAAATATAAACTAAAACAATAAAAAGAAAGAAAACAAAACAAATACAACAAAAACAACATGCAAATTCATTTGGCGCAGCGCGCAGCTGCGACGGCTACGCCGCCAACAACAGCAGCAGCCTCAGCAGCGTCGCCAGCGCCAGCGCCAAGGTGAACAAGCAGCTGAAGCTGTAGCAGCAGCAGCGTCAGCAGCGGCAACAGAGAGTAAGCGAACATCAAAGCCAAGCAACAACAACAACAAAACAGCAGAGAGCAAAACGACGCTGCCAAAGCAATGCGCAGAGTGCAGCAGCGGCGCTGCAGCAGCTGCATTCGAGTTTCAGCAGCGCAACGCAGCAGACGTTGACAACGGCGGGCGGCAGAGTGAAAACGAAAGCGAATCAAATCAAAAAAAAAAAGAAAAAAAAGATACCGAACTTAAGACCGAGCCAAGTCAAACACCCGAACTGAGCCGAAGTGAAGTGAACCCGAACTGAGCTGATCACGATTACGATCAGCATCGCTGCGGGCGGGTCATGCGACGGGGGCCAAAGTGCAGTGCAAAAGAAGAAACACAAGCAAAGAGACAAGTGCGTGCCTGTGTGTGTTAAACGATAACTATAAATCAAAATAAATCGATAAACGATCTAAACGATAACAAACAGCAGCTCAAAATGTGCAGCAAAAAATGTTTCCGCATGCCCACGTTAGTCATCTGCGGCGTTGTGCTAACCATTATACTGGTCTGCATTACGGGCATCACATTAACCAACAGCATCAACATATCAAATATTGTCAAGCTGCGCGAAAAGGTTGCCAGCGATTCGGCAGCGGCAAATGGTGGTCATCAGGCGGCCCAGACACGTGCCGCACTTGTCGAGCAACAGTATTCAACGTTGCAGCAACATCATTTATCGAAAAGCGATCTCAATTACATATCGGCAGCAACGCATCCAAAGAATTTACAACGTTTTTTAGCAACACCACAGCCGCCCACGCAGCCGAATAAAATTGTCATTGAGATTGGTTTAAGGAGCAGCACGAGCAGCAGCAGCAGCAGCAGCAACACTAACAGCAACAACAACAATAACAGCAACAACAACAGCAGCAGCAGTGAGAGCAGCATCAATTTAATGCCCATGTCACATATGTTGCAAGCAGCGGATGCTTTGATGGAGGGCAATGTTGATTCCATATCTTTACCAGCGGCAGCTCCGCCATCACCAACAACAACAACGACGACATCAACAACAACCACAACTACAATTGCACCGATAACAATAACAGCGACACAATCAAAAATATCGGAAGAACGCAATGACTCAGCTCTTTTCAGCATTGAAGATCACAATCCGGCGGGCATTCAATTTGAACGCCGTGCACATGTCAAGCAGGTAAAAATATTCCAAAAGCTATACTCGATACGTTGACCCAATATCAAGCTATCAATAGTCATAAAGTCGAACGTTTAAATAATACAGTAGAGCCTCGATAATTAGCATTTTTACTTACCTAATTTCATAGGGTTAGAAAGGGCATAGAAATTCTACAATAGCAACACTGTATATGTTGAACTTTAAAATTTATTTTATTTTGTGCTTTAAGTCATAATTTTCTGATAAAAAAGATTGTTTCTTAAAATGTCATAAATATCAGAATATTAAAATTTCGATGAAAATAATTACAATTTTCAATTTTAAGTGTAACTTTTCCACTTTTAGAGCTTTTAATATATATTTAAAATGTTTATTCTATTAAATGAACAGTTTTAATAACTAAAATTAAAATTATCAAACGTTCACTGTACTTGGTAAGCAAAAAAAAAAAAAAATTATATAACCCATCCATTGAACTATCGATAAACTAATCGAATTTCAATTAGACATGCCTTTATGAATATTCAAAACAAAATAAGGTTCAATATAAAGTGATAAACATATTCAATTTTCTAAACAATGCAAAATGTACATTATTGACCCCAAACTGGAAAAAAATAAAAAAAAACAAAACATATTCCGAACCTATTGCACTGCTAAGCAAAACAAAAGATACTTAATAAAACAAACAAAGAACGTGTTTACAAAATTAACATACTTGTTGAATTAATATTATAATTGATTTACATTTGTTGTATAGACAAGCAAACCAATATCAAGGGGTATATCTCTGTGTATATTTTAATAATTATTATTATTAGAAAATCTAAAAAAAAAGTGATGTGAGCTTTTGTCTCAAACTATCGATAATTGTTAGTTTTTGTATGAAATTAAATCAATTACATCGATAGTTTACAATCTTTACGCCCTATTTAAACTAACTTCGTCTATATTCTAAACTCGCATTTATTTTGTATTGTTTAAATTTGAAATTGCGCAATTACAAAATTAACCGTTGCATTTCTAAAATTCAATTTCGATTTTTTTTTGCGATGCGACTATTGTTTGTCGCCCAATTGTTGCTGTTTTTTTTTTATATATTTTTTTTTTTTTGAATTGATGTTCAACTCGCGATTCATCACTTGCATTGTCATGTCAACAAACGACAATTGAAGGAAAACTGTAAACAAAAAAATAACAACAGAATATTTCATTCAAATCTCATACGCCCCATCATCCAGCGTTGAATATGTAAATTAAGTCTACAATTATATTCATACGGATATAATAGTAGCTTTGCTAGTATGTATTTAAGTTTATATATAGTTGCATTTTAAGTAGAGGCAGTCCGAATAAAAAAAAACTGTAAATGCTTATCAGTACGATAAACAAGAATTTTAATCTTGCAAGTTATCGATAGCTGCATATTAAAAACAAATTGGAATATATCTTTTATATATCCTTCGGATCATTTCTATGGCAGCTATAAAATATAATATAGTAAACTGATTCCGAAAAAGAGAATCATCTATGAATAATTAGTATATATTTTATAGAGTCGGAGACGTCTCATTTTACACGTGTTACAAATTTTCTGACAAATGCTTTTTATTTTTTTTTAAACGCTACAATGTTTCTCAACTATACATCTAGAATTTCATAAGCAACTTAGGATCACTGAACTGAGCATCTCGTAGCGTAAAATAAATAAATATAATAAATTGTTATAATTCATGTGACTGTATTAGAACTCAAGGCAAGTTGAAACTGCGTTAAACCGTTTAAAAATGCTTAGAACTGAGAAACCCACAATACCCCTTCCCAGAACTAGTTTGCTGTAATACGTCTCATTAAATTAGCTAGCACAAGTAGCAAAAAAAAAATAAATAAATAAAATAAAATAAAAATATTAAAAAAACAAGATAGAAACGGCACGCCGAAGTTATATACCCTTGTGATGCTATTTTAAGAATACTTTGAATACTGGACCGATTGTTTCTTTGGTAGACATATGATATTATAGTGCGATTTTATTAAAACTTTATTAGATAGTACTGAACGTACTTCTATATTGAAAAGTTTTGCATAGAAGAAAAAAATTTTCAGCCAATTGTTCCTATGGCAGCTATACGATATAATGACCCGATATTTATCAAACTTGCTAAGATTGTTCAAATCATTTATCTACATCAAACTGTTAAGTTGCATTTCGATATCTTAAAAAATAGAAAAGTTTTTCATACAAGCACTTTTCGAGCTATAAGATATTGTGTTTCAATTTTAATGAAACTTGATCGGTATGGTTAAATCATAATACTACATTGATATGCCAAGTTGGGATTTAATATCTTGAACAATTTTTTTTATATATATATTTTTTTTAGATATATGTATATATGGGGTCGAAGACGTATTATAATACCATTTTGCAAGGGTATACAAAAAACTTAATTACTCTTTATAAATGAAGCGTACATCTCTATCCACATCTTTGTACCAGATTATAATAATTAACATAGTTTTAATGACCTTACAGCGGGTGCGAAAAAAAAGTTAAAAATATTATAAAATAATAGACGGGGCAACAACAAATTTATTGCCCCACACACACGCCTTGTCAATTGCATTCAAACGACCACAAAATCTTTTGTAAATCTCATGTTTTTTCCAAAGTCTCTAATGCATCATCTCGCTCTCTCTCTCTCTCTCTCTCTGTCTCTCAGTCTTGCTACGTCTCTTTCTTTATCTTCTACTACTTTTATACTCTTTCGTCGGGGTCATGCCAAAGTTCAGTGTATAAAGCTTTTGAGCGCTTCGAATGCAATTTCAAAATGCAAAGTGAATAGAAAATATAAAAAAAAAATAAAAAAAAAAATGCCAGCCAGTTGAAAGAGGGAAGCGTAAAGTGAATGCTGTTAAATGTTTAATACTGAAAGCTCAACGATGCTACGTTACGTAGCCGCCCCCTAATCCAAGCGATACCCTAAACAGCCTTCGCCCGACATACCTCTCACTCTCTCTCTCTCTCTCTGTCTCTATCTCTCGACAGGCAGTTAGTCAGTCAGTCAAAAGCCAACGCTAAGCCAATTAACTTTTCAAACTTATTCCGTGTGAAATTAATTACTTGATTTTTAATGTATGTGTTGTTGTTGTTGTTGTTATTATTATTATTGTTATTATTTATTGGTGTTGTTTTTTTTTTTTTTTAAAAGAAAGATGCACAAACAAACAAATTTAGCTTGATGAATTTTTGATGCGTTGTTTATTAATTCATAACGCTAATTTTAGCGCTTCCGTTTTTTATTACAGTTTGCATACTCTTATTATTGTTTTGTTTGTTGTTCACACAAATTATTGGATTGTGTGCAATTATTATATACAGTTCCTTGAGCTGGAAAACAAAATAATAATAAAAAAGCATAACTGATCATAAATACCCTTAAATAACAGCAGACGAAGTTACATTTTTTGTAACAATTTATAGTTCTGTGTTAATCCTAAAATTATGCAAGCCTTTTTTTATGCGGTTATGCTTTTGCATTTGAAATAATTTTTTTGTCTTTGCTTCTGCCACATTCGTTAAGGTTTTACTGGAAACAAAGGATTACGATTTGTGTAATATTTAATATATGAAATCAAAGATTATTTGCGTAATTTTTGTATTTATTCAGAATCATTTAAATTCTGCTCATTTTCTTTTGTCCCATTCGTAAAGGTTTTATAGAGTGGAAAAAAGATTTTTTTGATCCAAAGACCATGTATTTTTATTTTTTTTTAATTACTCTCTAGTAAAAGCAGGAACCGTAACTCTTATAATTAAAAGAAACAAAAATTATAAAATAAATATTTATTTATTGATTTTTATGAAAAGATTAAAAAATAAATCTTATATTTCACTTAAATAAACAAAATTAAAAATTAAAATTATTTATTATTAATATTAAGAAGAAGGTTAACAAATAAATTCTACTGGGCTTTCAGCTCAAAAATAAAATAAATTATTATTTAGTTTTTATTATAAAAATCAGAAATAAAAATTATTTCAAATTTTCATAAAAAAAATATCAATATTATTAATTATATAATTATAAAATTTTACAAATAAAAGCATTTAAATTTTAATTGTTTATATATTTTTTTTGTCACATTCGTAATTGTTTTGCTGACTAAAAACTATGAGTTTAAAATTATGCTAAGCATGTTTTTTCTTGTTTTTTAATTACTTTCTTGCAAAAGCATTTGAATTCTTCTCAATTTTCTATTTTTGCCATATTCGTAAACTTTTTACTGACTTTTTTTTTTTTTTTTTTTTTCTTTTTAAATTCATGTTTTTTTGTATAATTTTATAGCTCAACTTGCTTTTAAATCTCTTGGGTGGCATTTGTAGATTAACAATGGCTAACAAATGTAAAATTTTTTACTTTCTTTTATGAAACTTTTTAGACTTTATGGGCTTAGTTATTATACTTTTTTTTATATATTTATTTTAATTTTTTTTTTTTACATAATTTGTACTCCCGCTGACATTTTGCTCTCAACGAGCTGCCACTTGACAGTCTTTTGAGAGTCTTCCCCTAGCTTCGTTATGGGTCATACTTGTGCTCAGAGTTTCTTGTTATGTTTTATTTAATATGCTCATTTATCATACAGAGAGTTTGTTTAATCCCCCCCTTCTTTCATTTAAGTATTTTGCGTGGCCTAGCTTCCCCCTTTCCCTGCGTATATATTTGAATTGAGGCGCGGTTGGTTTTTTCTATGCCGCGAGCGCTTGTAAAAGTTTCTTAATAATAAATTGCTTAACTTTTAGGTAAATAAAATCACATTGTCTCCCAAGTGGGGTTCCGGTTCATAGCTCGCCTGGCCACTCCTCAACGCATCACGTGCTTAAGGGCGGAGAGCAGGGTAGAAGGGGGAAATATTAACTAGACTATGATCCTTGTTTTTTTTAAATAAAAATTATAATTATTACAAGCATTTTAGCGGGCATATCCCAAATCTCTATAATTTGTCAAGAAATTTGTAATACATTAAAGAAGACAATTTAAAAAACTTTATAAAATATATAATAATTTTGCATATATATTCTGCAATTAAACGATCTGTTCATCTTTCTATTGATAGAATGGGAATATGGTATACAAAATTTAAATTTAAGAAATTTTTAGAATTTATTTAGAATTATTTAGAACTTTTATTAGACAACACACAAATAATTATTGTAACTGCATTTTATTGTATTTAAATACATAAAGTAAAATTGATTTTTCTTTATTTATTAAGAATTTTAAAGGAATTTAAGGAATTTTTAGAATTTATTTAGGATTATTTAAGACTTTTATTAAATAACTCACAAATTATTATTAAATCTTATTATAATTGTTTTTAAAAGTAAAATAGATTTTTTTTAATTTATTTGTGATTATAAAGGAATTTAAGGAAATTTTAGAATTTATTTAGGTTTATTTAGGACTTTTATTAGATACCTCACCAAATTATTATTTAATCTTATTATAATTGTTTTTAAATATAAATAATCTTATTATAATTGTTTTTAAATACATATAATAAACGTAAAATGGATTTTAGTTAACTTATTTATAATTTTAAAGGAATTTAAGGAAATTTTAGAATTTATTTAGGTTTATTTAGGTTTATTTAGGTCTTTTATTAGACAACACACAAATAATTATTGTAACTGAATTTTATTGTATTTAAATACATATAATGGAAGTAAAACTGATTTAATAAAAATAATAAAAACTTAAATTGCTTAAAGATCATTGTTATTTAAAAAAAAAGAAGTTTTAATGGGAAAAAAATTAAAGTCAGTAAAAGAGTTTTGTTTTTTGATCAATAGCAAAACTTTTCGAATTAATTTTTTTTTTCTAAATATTTATTAAAATATTCTGTTGAATATTTTCTCCAATATTTTGTGTCTCAGATTTAGCACATTGTCTTAGCACATTGATTTAGCATTATTGTCAGTTTTCGCAAAAATATTTAAGTTGATAAAAGTTTTTCTTCAAATATAAATATCTCATAATAGTCTTTGATTTTTTTTAAATCTCAAAATCTAGTCATATATGAAAATGGAAATATTTTGGAACTTATGTATATATCCAGTTGATAAAATCAAATTGGGCTCAAACTTCAATACTTTTTTTTAATGCATAAATATCAACTTTCAGCTTTTGATATATCTCTTCTATATTTTTTTATGAATTCCTATATACTATATACGTCCAGAGATGTATATTTTATAATTTAGAAAATAAGCTAAAAATATATTTTATATATTTTTATATTTTATTTTTTTTTTTTTTTTTATTTTATTTATTTTTTATTCAATTTTGTATTTTATTTATTTTTTATTTTATATATTTTATATTTATATTTTATTTTTATACTTGCGTTATTTGGGAATAAAACTTAATCTTAGATCGCATATATATTTTTTTTTTTTTTATTTTATTTTTTTTTTATTTTATATATTTTATATTTATATTTTAATTTTAAATTTGCGTTATTTGGGAATAAAACTTGAGTCTTAGATTGCATTTATGACTAACATATTTTTAAGTTTATTTTTTTTTTGTTTGAAAATCCATGCTCTTTAGCCCTGTTTGTTGTCGCCTGTTTCGATTTTCCGTTTCCTGTTTACCTGTTTGTCGTCCCACCGGAGAACTCATCCGCATCCGTCATGCCGGTATATATAATTTATAACAACAATTGCAATGCAAAGCAGCCTCTTTAAATGAAAAACACGCGCTGCTAACCGAATCAACTAAACTAAGATAAATCCATATTTACCCTGTTCATTTATATATTTTTTTCTTTCTTTCTCTTTCAGGTAAGTTGCAACACAGTGTGTGTGTAAGTGTGTCTGTGTCTTAACAAGGTCCAAAAGGCTAAAAGGCTGGCCGGAAAGTTTTGGCTTCAGGACTGATAACAGGTCGCTTTTAGTGCAACATCATCATGGCAGGTAGGTGAAAGAAAATGAATGTAAGATACTGAGGAGGGTTGGCAGTGGGACCGGAAAACAGGGTGGACATGCCGTTGACAGTTGGAACAATAAGCTTCAATTTGGCGCAAAGCGGATATTGCAAAGGCATTGACGGTCTCTAATGTCAAGGAGAGCCAGGCACATCATATCCTAGTCAAACCAAAGCCAAAAAAGTTTCCTTTTCTGTGACTGACTAATGGGAAAATGTAACGCCTCAATGCTTTCAATTATGGTGCCCAGATTCAAACAACAACAACAACAACAACGAACACAGCCCAAAAAATTTGTAGGCAAATGCCCAAGTCCTTGACAGGTATTGGCAAAAAAAAAAAAAAAATAATAATAAAATAGAAGAAAGACAAAAAAACCAGAATTGTTGTAAATTTATGACAAGAAAATTTAGACAAGTTTCACACGAAACGAACACAAAATAAATTGTGCCAGGTTAGAGCAACCGAATTCGTGGTGTCTTCCAAGTGTTTTTCGGGCATTGGGGGGGGGGGGGGAGGGCAGAACTGAAAGTAATCATTGTTCGATACCGGAAACTATTCAATTTCCGCATGACATGAAGCATGTACAAGCCAGACCAGAAGACAAGTGAATACAAAACAGAACAGGGACAAGACAAGGACATGAGAGAGACCATAGATGTAGGCGACCCCAAAAGCTGCTGTGCACGAAGAGAGGGCATCTATCCAAGCCCATCCTAAACCCATTCCAAATTCACCTGCATTGGATGCGGCTTCTTATTGTAACATTCTTGTGCAACGCATTTCATCATTGATTGAGTTAGGATAAAGAAAATTTCACGTCTGTTAAATCATTTAAAGTTTCTCTAAAAAAGCAATTCAATTTTGTTTTTTTTTTTGAAATTTATTAAACTCTTTATATATGCATATGTAAATATGTATTTACAGTTCACTTGATTACTAGCTTTATAATAGGCCAAACACATGATGACAGCTATGTTAAGGTTAATGCCAACATGTTACAAGTTTATCTACTCTTGTGGCAATCAGAGCCTAACTACACAGCTTCTACTTGTGGCAATCAGAGCCTACCTACACAGCGTCTATTTCAAGTGGGAAGTTTCATAAATAATTGTGCCATAAAGTTTAGGGAAAATATATATATATATACAAAAATGGTGCAAAATAATAATTTGGCTCAAATTTTTTTTTCGATTTGTCGTAGTTGCCAGAAAAATGTAGATAGAAAAGAAAACTTTGGAAAAGTTTTTTGGAAAAGTCACTAGCGCCTTAACAGATGTACTCACTGTTAACGTTACAGCACTCTTAACGTTACAGCACTGTTAATGTATACACAACTGTTAATGTATACACCACTGTTAACGTTACTGCACTGTTAACGTATACAGCACTGTTAATGTATACAGCACTGTTAACGTTACAGCACTGTTAACTTATACAGCAATGTCAACGTATACAGTACTGTTAATGTATACTGTTAACGTATAAACAGACTGTGTTGGCCCTTCACTGTAGAATATACAATATATCTTATAAAAAAATCGATTATAAATTGGTAAAAAAAAAAGTTTTAAAATTATATTTGAAAATATTCTATAGAAAGTTGTAAAAGTTATTTTCGTCATACAGGAGAAACTAAACTTTTCAGGATTATAACATCAATGACATTACGATACATAAGATCTTGAGGCACATATTCTTAATGCTCCTTTTTATGTTCGTAACTCCACTATTAAAAGGGATCTAGACATGCCTTCTGTTGCTGAAGTAATATCTAAGGCTAGCAGGAAACATCTCTACAGAATTGATGTTCGCAGAAATCAACTTGCCATTAATCTTCTGGATATTAGCAAACATCCACTTGATTTACCATTTAGAGTTCCCTAATGCGGAAATATTTGCAATTGATCATCCCTAGTACAGGGAATATAATAGGGAACTCTAAATTGATCATCCCTATTATATTCCCTGTACTATAAAATTTAATTAAATGCCCCATGGACAGATGTAAATAAAGTTAAAGTTAAGATAAAAAAAAAAAAAAGTACGAATGTTATTCACAATATTTTATTAGCAAAAAAAAATAGAACAAATTTCCCGATAGGGAATGTTTGGGAAATTTTTTTGGCAGCAGCAATTTTAAAAAGGACAGATCAGTCCTTTTTTGCGATCAGGCTTTTTTTTATTTTCAAACATTGAAACAATAAACTTAATAAATTTTCAAAATTGACCTAAAGGTGTATATATTTATATTTATATGGATATAGATATAGGATCTATGAAATCTATCTGAGCAATAAAAAATTGGTTTAAGTAGAGCAGCTTGAACTACTCTCGCACTTGATTTAAGCTGAGTGGTTTCGACCTGGTCGTAACTCCTGTTTAGTTTAGATTTTGTGCAAAAGCCAAAGGGGTTAACGTAAAGGCAACGGCACTTTGCACTTTGCACTTGCAAGCGCAAACAATTCTTCAATTTTTGCAGCTGTTGTTGTAGTTGTTGTTGTTGTTGTAGTTGTTGTTCGTCTCGAGTCCAGGGACAGCTTGAGTGTTCAGGGATTTTGATGTGCTCGATATCAAGTCATGGCATGCACTTGTACAAATGTATGTTGTGAGTGCTCCTGTTCGTCCTGCCAAAGCACCTGCAGCAATTGTTGTGACCGACAAGCACACACATACAAACACACACACTTACACACACACTTACACACACACTTACACACACACATTGCAAAGTATATATGCGGCTTTAGGTATTTCTTACCTGTTACGCTTCGTTAACTATTTGATAGCATAAAAAGCTTTTGGCTATCAATCAACTTGGCCTCAGTTTTCCCTTCCCTTCACCTACCATTGCTAAATAATTTAGTGCATTTTGCCATTTACAAACCCAAACTGTGTTGCTGCTTAGCAGACTAAATTGATACCCAAGTCTCTCTAGCTAGATGACAACAAGAAATGTGTTTTTTTTTTTTTTTTTTTTGGTTAAGCAGCAAAATAACAGTTGCTACTGTTCAATTATAGGTAGCTAATAGATTGGCTAAGCCAGAACATATCAAGTGGAAAAAGATATAGTATACAGTAAATGCAATCAAACACTGAGCACAATTTGTTTGTACATTAAATTGATAAATCAATTTTTTTGACAGTTTTTCCCATACAAAATGATGCTGGTTAACAGCTATTATAAATTTGTATTATTTTGTCTGCATAAATAAAAATATTTATTTTATCTAAGTGTATAAATTTGTATAAAAACAAATGCATAAAACAAAAATATTTATTTAGTTTAAGTATATAATTTTATATATATATATATATATAATACCAAGCTTCCTTGGTTATCAGAGTCTTAGCTTCAAGCTCTTAATTTTCTTAGTAGCACATAAAATCAATTATTTAGACATTTTTAGCCATAAAAAACGAGTAGTGTATTTATCGGGAATATAAAAAGAAATATGAATTAATTCAAATAATCGATTATAGCACTTAAAAAATGTGTGCTAATCTGCTAAGGAATATTTACAATATTTAAAATCATTTATTTCTTCACAATCTCCCAAAATTGTAACCAGTTTAAAAGCAGTTTTTTATTTGAAAAAAATCGATTAATCGTTTATTAATCATAAATCAAAAAATAATCGATTCGGTGTGAAAATTGAAAAAATCGATTTTTTTCACAAATATTTAGTATTTAGCTAAAAAAAACACACTTGTAAATTGTGAATAGAAAACATTTTAAATTTTTTAAATTTGAATGTTAGTTTCCCATTCGATGTTTGAATTTGAGAAATTGTTTGCATTTTTGAAATATTACTCAATATATTAAAAATTAAAAAAAAAATAAGCAATGCCATAAAAGTAGTTAATTTAAGCATTTTTTTTTCCAAGTGTAGACAATTTCTCATGTGTCAAAGCAATACGCAGCACACGCATAGATCATTCCAGCAAACATTCATCTAGTATATGGTATAGCCAAAAAAAAAAAATAGGAAGAATTTTTTTTTTTTTCAAATGACCAAAAAAAAAAAGAAAAGGAAAACAACATTTTAGCAATCGTTTGCCTTAACGACTTTTTCTAATTGCTGGTCAAAGTGCACCGGGAACATCCAAGCTGCCACCGCCATCCCTAACCCCTCTCTCTCTCTCTCCCTCTTTTCTCTCTCTCCCTCTCTTTTTCCATCTCTATAAGTTCGAAAAGTCTTTGAACGTAAAACCGCAGACTTAAATTATTGGGCCAAGAGTTGTGTTCGTGCTAAGCACAAGGAAATTGCCATCGATAAAAAGAAATGTTTTATGGTCTTCAGTTTCAGTTATATTTCGTAGTAGTTGTACTACAATATAGCACAGACTACTGTATATAGAAGCAATTACAAAACGAACGCCACATTAAGGCTGTTAGCCATGTGAGAAATGCCTATGAATTGGCCATAAAAGCCAAAAAGGCTGACTGGCTTTATATTTTTGCTTAATGTAGCTCAATCTCTCGAAACACTTAAAGCTAAAATTGTAGTAAGAGTATTTACTTTTACTATGCCAAAAGCTAATCAATGGATTTTTTTTTTTTTGGCTTGACATCTTCTCTGGTTGCGATATATGTGTCTTGGCCATGTTTTTTTAAATCTATCACAAAACAACAACCATGAATTTGTATATTTAATGTGACGCAGTGAAATACACTTCCAGGAAACGGGTTTTAAGCCAAAAATAATAATATATGTCATAAAAAAGAACACATTTCTTGGTAGTTAAATTCTATAGCAAAAAATTAATTAAATATATGACTTTAATAAATTTTTTGATTTGCTGCTCATAATCGCTGAAAAACAATGTAGTTTTTCACAAAACTATTATTTTTTCAACTGATCGGTCCTATAGCAGCTTTGTGAAATAGCGATACGAATTGATTTCCCCAAGTTTGAATGAGATATCTTACAAATAAATAATATTTAGTTCTTTTTTTTTTTATATAAAAACTAAATTTTCGACTTGTCAATTTATGTATATATTATTATAGAGTACGCGGCGTGCGTTGCTACGCCCTCCCTTAAAAAAAAAAACCAAAAAAAAAAAAAAAAAAAAATCTGCCATATAAATTATTTTTACGTTCAAATATTATAGCCTAATTCGTATTCATTTTAAAAATACTGCCTACTGTGATTTTCGTATAACATTTTAAAAATTTTGCCTAATGTGATTGTTGTAGCAGTGCTGTATAGTTAACAGTGCTGTATATGTTAACAGTGAGTACATCTGTTGAGGCGCTAGCGACTTTTCTAGAGAGTTTTCCCAAAATTTTCTTTTCTAAAATTTCTCTCCTGGCAATTACGAACAAATGAATTAAAATTTGAGTTAAATCGGAGCAGCCGCTATGGATTGATGGTGACCTATACTTTTTTTTTTTGCTTTATTTTTATATATATATAGAATGGTTTGATGGGCTTCCATAGATATACTGCCTGCATCGTTTGCCAAGTGAGCTAGAAGATTTCTATTGCATTAAAGAAAACAGTTGAACAATATCGTAGTTGTAGTAGTACTTTATTTTTTTTTTTTTGAAAAATTACCTCCTTTAAAAACGCGTCACACATTTCGTTGACAACATTATAATACGCTTTGGATAGAGCATACAAATGTTTAACAAAGTTGTAAAGTGACTGCCATTTCTCCTTAGAATACTTGACAAAAAAAATCTTAAATTGCAACTGCAAAATGGTTTCGTCACTTCAAAGTGGAAACCAAAAAAAAAAAAAAAATATATATTTATATATATAAATATTTTTATATTTTTTTCCTGTTGAACACCAGCTGAGCCAGGCAATTGCCTAGCAAAAATTTTCAATTAAATCCCACACGGAGAGTGGAGAGCAGCTGTTCAGATTTTGTGGTTGATTCTCAGGCCTACTTCAATATTGTTGTTATTATTTTTTATATAGGGGGAGAGACCACGACGCGTATACACAATTTTTGTCGAAGTCATTGTCATAGGCATCTCTGGCTGCACATAAAAAGCGTGTTGCCTTCTTATAAATATGTGATGAGATGTCTAAGTGCTCGAGTTGGAAGTAGAAATAAGGGAGTTATATAGGGAACGAAAAATAAAACGAGTCAGCATTGCGGGTTTTGAAATGACGTGGGGGGAAAAGACAGACCTATTGCAACATCAGCACCACAATTCGAAACCATTTTGTCTGATTTAACAACTCTGTGAATGTTTGTGCTCCGCGGGGGTCAAGTGGAAGTCATGAAAATGCTGAAAAGTCGGGCAAGCGTATATATACTATTTATTTTCTGTTTTTAATACTCTGTAAACCATAAAGGAAAATGTTATAAAATGTGTGTCGTAAAGTTGTAACAAGTAAAATATATATCAAATGTTGGTGAACTATATAAATTGGAGATGGGAATAATTGAATATAAATTAAGTTAAATAAAATACGATTATTTAATTTAAAGAATGAATACAATAATAATGAAAAAATATTAATAATGTTTTGCCTAAATAAAAACATTTAATACTTTTGATAAATTAAATTAAAATTAAATTGATTTTCGATCTAAACCAACAATATTATATATAAAAAAAATATTCAATAATTTTTTAAAATATAATCTAACAATTTAATTAACAGCGTTTGCATTATAGCGCTAAATTTAAATGCTTGCTAGTTTTTCAAGTACTCTATAACTTAATACAGGGTATGTGCTATCAAGTAATAGAAACTCTGTTTCTATAATTCATTTTGATTACTTTAGAATGTTGTTTACTTGAGAAAGATACTTGGAACAGCTGCAGCTGCTTCTGTTGCTGTCTCTGTTCGCGAAGAATCTCTATTTTAAAAACTTTGTGAGATAATCGTTTTGGCAACAACAACAACAATTTGAGATACTGAGAATGAGAATAAGAACTTTGAAGTTTTTACTGAATATGCCGCACACATATTTCAAACAATTCAAGTTGTTGTTTAGAGTTGTTTGGCAGTGCCAAAAACTTTTGGTCCCAAAAGTGTTTATTTCTGGTCTTGTGGTTGGCCGCTGCAGCTGTATATACAACAACAACAACAACAACAAGGACCCGCATGTCAATGAAAATGCCAACAATATCCTTTGCTACTCTTGTCACCCCTTTTGTCCATTTGACCCCCCCTGAGACTACCAACAAATATTTGTTTTGCGTTGGGCGTCTGTTTAATTTTTAGTTTATGTTGCATAATTTTAGGCTGCGAAGGTCAGCTGCAAAATGATAAGTCGAATAATGATAACACACAGCGGGGGCAGCGGGGGTCCAAGAGTTGAATTATTGAAACAGCAGGGGGTAAGGCGGGGTGTGCGGAATTGGTAGGAGTATCTACTACTCGTAAAAGGTTTTGGTGCTTTGAAAATTTTGTGCTGACAGCATTGTTGAAAGCGCTTACCAGAACAATTTTTTTTTTTTTATATATTTTGGGATAAGAACGATGATGCGTGTTATCTGAAAATCTTATTCTTGCTTCTTCGGTTGTTAAAGGCGCCAAATCAATGAACAGAAGGACGCAGAACAGTAAAAGTTAGAGCGTAGGACGTTGAGTAGCAGGAGCTGAAGCTGACGAACTTAAGACAGGCTGGGCTGGTTTGACCAGTGCACTATGGGGAAGTTGATCACTTTTCTGGAATCAATTTTATTTTTCTTTTTATTTATTATTCTAAGATGCAATATATAAAATAATACCTTACTTAATATATTATGCTTGATAATATAACTCAAAATTAAGCAAGTTATAACAATTTAAAGTTTTTTTTTTTGAATCGATATTTCATAGGTCTGAAATTAAGCGAAAAGTGCAACTTGAGATTACTGTGAGGAATTTTCTATTGAATTTTCAATATGCAAAAAAAAAAGAAAAATTATTTTTAAGCGTCGTTTTTAGCTTATAAAAACAAGGCCAAGATCTATCAATACAAAGTACAAGCCAAACTAATTAATATCCATTACAATTCTTATCACAAATATTTGTTTATTTAAATATTTTTAGACACTTTACTTTAATTAATAATAAATTAAGTAAAAGCAGCACAATCTGTTTGTTTCGAAGAGCACTTTTTTAACAGCTGTTAGCTTAACAGTGAGCGCGAATGTTAAAATTTTTGGTATGTTACATCCAAGCTTAAAATATTTATAATACTTTAACACCAAAAGATAGTCAATTTTTTCAATTTACTACAGAAAACTGTTTAAAATTCCCATAGTGCAGTGTCGCATGGGTTTTCTGAGAAGTGGGGAGTGTTCCGATGCTCAATCATTTGATTGACAGGACAACAGACAGCAAAGAAACTAGCTGACAAACATTTGGGCTTGACGATGTTATTAACAAAACACACACACACACACACACACACACATGTGAACTGTTTATATTAGAGTTGGATGGACCTTAGGCGAAATGATAAATATTTTTATTACGCAACCAATTGAGTTCGTTATGCGGTTGGATTTATTATTAGATAAGGTTATAAGTAAAAATTGCCAACACATTCGCAATAAATATGTCAAGCTATCGATGGCACTATCGATAATATCGATAATTTACGTTTTGTTTGCGAAATTTATGATATTTTAACAACGTGAAGAGTTTTATATATAAAAAAAATAAAAATTTCACAACTTTAGCTTGTTTTCCAAGTCATTTTTAAAAGTAAAAATAAAAAGTTTAAAAAATTATTTAATAAAATTTATTTCTTGATTTTTTAATTATGAAATAAAAATTATATGTTAATTTAAAAAAAAAAATTATTTATTTTTTAATTTTTATTATAAATATCAAAAATAGAAAAGCTTTCAGCTTTGATTTTTTTTAAACTCATAAATAACCCCCATTTGTGATCCCAGAATAATATAATATAATATATATATATATATAAATAATATTGTTGGCAGTTGTTAAGCGAAAAATATTCAAAATATTTGTGATAACCTATTTTTATTGTGGCATTAAAAATAGTTATATATAGGAAATATAAAGACGTCCGAGTTTTTACTTTATATTGTCTAATTTAATATTTTTTTTAAATTATTTTTATTATTGCTATTAATGGTTGATATATATATCTTTAATTCTTCAATTTGTTAACGAAAATCTGATTGAGAACATGCACATAACATGATGATATAATTGCAATCAATTTGCGATTCATTCGCTGACCATAAGTTACACCAGAGAATTGAGCAATCAATATATATATACATACATATGTATATATCATAGTCTTTTGCAATTTACCTGGTTTCTGTAGGGTTTTTGGGTAACAGGCATTTATGCCAATTTGTAATAGTCATAGGCAATGTAATTGCAGAGACCATGGTACCAAATGCAATGCAGCAATTAAATGAATTCAATTACATATATCCTGTCGACGGTGGAGTCCTTTTAACTCGCTCCAGCCATATGTATGTAGGTTTTTGTGTGAAAGGATGCCATTCATAAAAGCCTGCTGCCTGTTCAAGGATATCCGCCATACACACACACACACTCTCTCTCTCTCTCTCTCTTAATGAGCAGCATAATATACGATATTTATTCATTAATTTTTGGTCATGGCCAGTTGTCCAGAGCAATGTCTCCCATTGCAATTAGAAAATTTGTTATGCAAATGTGTGCGTGTGTGTGGGATAATGCTGCAGCACGCTATACAATAAATCATCATATTCCATATATACATATATGTATATATATTTATGCATATAGCTGTAGCTATACTAGCCTGGCATTCAAAATTAGCATAATGCTCGTTCATTGCATCTGGCAGGCTCTTCCTACACCAAAATCAATTCAATTTTCAGTTCATTTATCAGCGCACCGAAGCATTTCACATTAAACCAAATAAAAAATAAATAAAAAAAAAATCCCTATTATTATTATATCGAATAACTTTGTAATAACTTTGTACTTGACAATTTGACATATGTTGCATTTGTTAATTGTATGCTAATTTGCAAATCGAAATGGAAATTTGCATTTAACGAGCTTTAAATATTGCATAAGCAGCGAAAAAAAATTCAATTTTTCCTAGAAATGTCCCTATTAACAATAATATATTGAATTTAAATCTATAATATAAACTTGGGCTTTTGTTTTTTTTTTGGGCGCATTATTATTATAGTATGGGAATTTGTTTATTGTAATGGTTATGAGTGCAAAAATGTTCAGTTAAAAAATTTATTTTAATGCCCAAATAGAAACCAAAGTCTATCTATATAAGTGCTACAGTTAAATTTAATTAATAAACATTAAAAAACAAAAAAATAATTGAAGAATTTTCAATGCAATGCCAATATTTTTTTTTATATAATAAATAATTATTTAACTTAGCAATAATTTTTTTTTTCTCGGGGAACCCGCTGTGTGTCGATATCTTATATCAAATATTTTTTTTAATTTTTATAATATTTATGTCTTGAAAATTTTTCCATTTAAAATTTTTCAATGCGATTAACCGCTGTAAAAAAATTAAAAAAAAAAAAAAAATAAACAAATTAAATTTTTTTATTCTTATAAGTAAGTTGGAGTTATTTTTAAAAAACCGCATAATTCTTAAAAATATTCCATTAATTTGGAAATCATTTTTAAATATCCTATTTTGCATTATAATTACACTATAACGCATAAATATTTAAAATGATTTTTATAACGCGTATGTTTAAATATTGTGCAAGACTTATCATCAGCAATCATTAAATGTTACCAAATGAAAACAGAAAACTTGAAAATATTATAAAAAGTTGTTGTCGTGGAAACACGATTTTCACATCAAATTTAATTACAACATTTTTGTTTGCACTTTGAATGATAAACAAAAAGTATCTATACATAAATGGCGAAAATGTCAATGATTTTCAATGTTTTTATGTTGACAGAAACTATTTTTGTTGCGACCTACACACTTCATAGTTGCACAGATAACATTTTAGTTTTTTTTATTTTATTTTTTGCAATAGATATCACAACCCAACAACGACCTCCACCCGCGCTCAATTCCCCAAACATGGTTGCTATAAAATAAACAGCGTGTCAAAACTACGAAAATATAATAATAAATCAGTTTTTATATTGAATGTTGACTGAACAATAAATTGTCTTTATGCCATAAATAATCGTAAGAGTATTAATAGTTAAATCTAAAAAGTGTTTTTTGTTATTTTGTGTTATTAAAAGTACAAATCTTATATAATTAGTTAAACTCATTTCGTATAAAAAATATCGACATTTTTTCATAAATATTTCAAATATATGAAAGCAATTGCTAATTAGCATTAAATTGTTTAGCTATTTTCCAACGTGATCTATATATTATTTAACTTAAATATTACTTGCATTACTTAGTTATAGTATATTTTTACTTTCTATACTTTCTATTTATCGTATAACAAATGTAACTGATAAACACAAGTTGAAAATTTCATTAGATTGTTATTATTATTATATATTATTATTGGATAAGGCTATAAGTAAAAATTGCCAACACATTCGCAATAAATATGTCAAGCTATCGATGGCACTTATCGATAATATCGATAATTTACGTTTTGTTTGCGAAATTTATGATATTTTACCGGCAAGAGTTTTATATTTATATAAAAAATAAAATATCACAACTTTAGTGTGTTTTTCAAGTCATTTTTTATAGCTAAAAATAAAAAGTGAAAAAATTATGGAATACAAATTATTTGTTGATTTTATAATTATGAAATAAAAATTATATGTTAATTTTAAAATACAAATTATTTATTTCTCAATTTTTATTATAGAACTCAAAAATAAAAATTGAATGTTAATATCTGTTCAGCTTTGATTTTTTTCAACTCATAAATAACCCCATTAGTGATCCCTGAATATAATATATTATATATATATATAAATAATATTGTTCGCAGTTGAAAAACGAGAAATATTCACAATATTTGTGGTAACATCTTTTTTGTCGCATTAAAAACATAAGTTGAAAATTTCATTCGATTGTTTGATGAAAAGTGGTTTCGAGAATTTTCTATATATATTTAATTTATGGCATGCATTATCGAGTAATCAAATCAAAGCGCACAAGTTGCAATAATTAACTAGCTGTCTGTGTTGTTGTGTGTTAAAGAAATGTGCACCAAGTGAGAGTGTTATAAGCGTTTAAAACCCGACTACAGTACACCCTGTACTTCAGTTCAAAAACAGTACAGAAAATAAACACTTCCTTGAATAACTTTAACCGATTGTTATAAAAATTTGTTCAGCATAAATGAAATAAATTAAATAAACTTGAAAGTTATGTGTACCAAAAGTGGAAGCAGTCGAACAGTTATAAATTTACTCTTCTGTTTAGATTAATCATGAATATATATGCTTTATTGTGTCGGAGATATCTCCTTCTGCCTTCTATATATACATTTGGAGTGTTTTATGATCGCCTTTTAGCCATTTTTAATGGTTACATAGCGTAAAAGTATCGTTGCCACTATCGATATTATCGATATTTGCAATCAAGTAGTTGGATACAAGTTATCTTTAAAGTGTGCTTAGAGTATGGAAATTTTTTATGAATTAAAAATTATATAGATACCTATTGTGGTTTTGACTTGGGAGAAAATTTATGAAATTGATTTTTTTTTTTTTTTGGGAAACATTTAATTTTACTGTTATTTCTCAACAACTTACATTAAACTTAAGAAACAATAATAAATAAAAAATAACAAAATTAAGTCTGGTTAAATATGGAATTGAATATTTGTTTTTCTATAATTTTTTTTTTTTTATTTTTTTTTCGCCTTTTTTATTTTATTAATTTTAGTATTTTTAATACATATTCTATACATTATAATTGTGTTTTTCAGAACTTGCTGATAATTGTGTTCTAAATACTACAAAAATATTCAATGCTCTAATTTATTTATATATATTTTTTTTACTGAGCTTTAATATAATTTTAATGTCTATTTTAAAAACTGAAAAATTAGTTTTATTTTTAATTGATAAATTAAATTCAACAAAAGGTTTTCACTATATAATTACTGCCTATATAATATGTACTATAAGTATTACGATTCTCGATGCTCAAATCGATATTATCGATATTTATTTATTTTTTAAATTTTATAGAGCAACTCGTAAAGTTGCTCAACATATGCTCCAACTATAACCTAATAAAATGTTTTCCATATGCGGGAAATTGGAGCAACAGGTCTTCAAATCGCGTGCTATGTGCCTGACATTGTCGCCAAGGACAATGTGGGTCATCAGGCTGACAGGCAGGCAACGGGGCGGACTGGGCTGTCAGGACTCTCTGTCCTGTGAAATGAGCGCATTTAATGCGCGTTAACTTCATAAGTTTATTGAATTTGCCAGTTCTCTGCTGCCTTCTGTTCTGCTCTTACCCTCCACCTTGCACACAAATTAACTTTGACTTTGAGCTTGATGCCAGCATTAAAAGACATTACGCATACGACCAGTAGACGGTGCGTGGTTGCAAATTACGTATACGTCATATATACATATTTGAAGACGGGCAAACTAAAAGAATCGCTGTGCCATGAAATCTGTTTTCTTTTGGCAATTTATTTTAAATCGCATATTAGCACGCTTTAATGGGCTAGTCCCAAGTCCAGTACCACGCAGAACCCCCCCACACCACACCCCTTTGTCCGCCTAGACACACACTCCGGCCCATACATAGAATAAAACATATTTTTATTTATGACAGCGCATAAAAAATAATACGCAAAAGTTTATGGCTCGTCGGGCACAAAATGAAAAATTGGTTTTACACGCCGCCACGCTATGACAATAATGATAAAAATAATAATGATAATAAAGATGACAATGATGATGATGAGGTTGAGAATGAGGATGAGGATGAAGATGATGCTAATGATAATGCGGCAACCGGCTTGTGTCCACATAGCATGCGGGATTCGTATTGCCGGAAGCTGTACGACAATGCCCAGTCGGCCATGAATTATGGCCCACCTTGCCTCGCCACGCCACGCCTTGCCTGTGCCTAGCGATAATGTTGCACACATGTAAATGGCAATTCAATCGATAAACGATAGACGATAGTCAAGGCGTCGGAACGGTTTGAAAACATTTGCCATTAAATAAGCGACTTCAATTGAATATTTATGAGCATTATATAAGGTTAATGGTAATGTTAATGGAAAATGTTTGTGTGTGCCAAAAAGGACTCTCAGCTTTTGCAGCTGAAAATATTTAATATTATTTATTATAGCTATATACGTTAATACTACAGAGCTATTCATATTGTTAATATTTTTTATTTAAAAACTATTAATTTCCTTTGTTGGCCTTTAAGGGAAAACATTATAATTCACAATTTAATATTCTGTAAATTCTTTTAAATCTGTGTTCGTTTTTTTTTTTTGTGGTGTTAAACTTTATGTGTATCGAGCATATCGTTTAGAATTATCGATAACTTTCGTTGCGACTCTTGAAATATTTTTATTATAATTATATTTTTGATATTAAATTTTATTTTGTCATACAAAACTAAATAATAAAGCACAAGCTTTGCTAAGATGGTCTTTGAGTTTAAGCAAAATGTTTAATTTATTGAAATTTAAATAATTTATTCTCGTAAAAAACTTTATAAGTATTATAAATGAATTTAAACCAGGGATCGCAGCTCTTATATATAAATAAAAATATATAAATTATGAGTAAAGAATTATTTATTGATTTCTCATTCATTAAAATTGGCAATATCTTTTCTTTTTTGATTTTAAAATAAAAATTAATAATACATTTATTTTTTAATATTTGCCAATTTTTATTTAAAGGTTTTTTTCCTTTTTTTTTTAACTATTAAATAATAAAAATTTAATTTAAATATCATCTGAACCAAGCTCTATCCTTTGTTAGTATATTGAGTTTAAAATCCTTTACATATGTCAACTTTTAAATATATTCATTTTGGTTTAGAAAATATTCAAAAGTTGTTTTTATTTTTACAATAAAAAATAAAAATTGCTCTTTTTTTTATTTTTAAATAAAAACTGAAATTTAATTTTATATTTTTGATCGAATAATACCAGTTAAAATTTGATTTTTTAATCAATAATATAAATAAAATTTTAATCTGTGTTCGGGATTCTACATGCTGAAGTATATCTAAGATTTTCCCATTTATCTAGAAAATTTTCAATTTTAATTTTTTATACCTCAACTTTAATTATCTTTGAGATCTGTGCATTAACACACTTTTATACTATCATCTAATTGATCTAAAATCAAAAATTCTATCAATAAATTAGCAGGCGAAACTTTTAAAAGCATTTCTCTGAGAACTGAAGAGTATTTGCAATTATTTGAACTTAAAAGGGAATATTTATCTTTGCCTTTCGTTTAATAGTTGTCAATTCTAATTAAATGTAATTGAATGCTATTTATTATGCTGTCCAAAACTAACCTTGGAAATTGCAAGTTCATGTCTATGTTTTATTTATACACATATAATGTACTTGTTAAATTCTTTTTGTTTTTGTGTTTGTGCACAAATTCATTTTACTGATTTCAATTAGCGAATGCGAAATTAGAAAAATCTGTAAATGTCTACAACGGATTGCATCAATGAAATGTGGCAATTAGCAAAAATAAAATGTTGCACGCTCTCTGCGGCAATGTAGCTATGATTTTTGTTCTAATTGCATGAACAGTGCTGTGGCAATATAGACCCTTAACAGCGCGTTGAAGCTGTGGCAAATCTCTTTGGCCTGGCCTGGGTCTGTGTGGTAATTAGATTTAGGATACCCTCAAAACCTTGTGGATAACTTTAACCAATATATATATATGTTGAAGCTAGACCCAGAAGCTACCTTTTTACCCGTACACCTCCGGGTCAGCAGCTGGCGCAAAAAACCCCGAACCCGGCAATAATTCTTTGCAGTCATAACCGTAATCGCAATCATGAGCACAATTTCATTCGAGAGTTTTTGGCTTGCCAAGTTTTAAAGAGAGAGGGAGAGGGCGAAAGAATTGTGCGTTTAATGAGGCTAATAATGTGTATGCTAGTGCCACGCCCGCCACTTCCTAAACGCCCTACAGCCCCCTACATCTGCTAATCCCTTAAATACCCAACCGGAAATCGGTTTATATGCCTTACAATTGCTCTGCTCATTGCATAATAATTGATTTTTATTTTTATTGTGTGATTTTGGTCAATTGAGCGCCTGATGCTATTACCGCTTGATGCCACATTTTGTTGTCCTTTGTGTGTCCACTGCATACACTTATGTCCCTAATGTCCTGCGCACTTTGTTTTGTACACAATTTAATGCAGTTTTTAGTGAATTTCATGAATTCGCATTTTTGTGTGCCTGCTGATGCTGCTGTGTGGTTTTTCATTTTCATTTTATTTTTATTTCTATTTTATTTTATTTTTTGGCCAACTTGTCGTTTATTTCTATAGAGCCATTTTAGCCAGCTTACCAGTTTGGCCAACAATTGCACTGGCCATATTTCTCATGCCAATACACACACACACACACACAGAGAGACAAGAGCATTGTGGCCCAAAAAAAGGAGGCGTGTCAATGTGACGCCTTGGAGTGGTGAAGTGGGGAAACTGGGCATAATGTTTAGTGCTTTTTGTTGTAAAGAGTTTTTTGCTCGAGCCATAAATTTAATGTGTGTGTAATGTGCTGCAGCAGAAACACACACACACACAAGGATAAAGGGGTGGTGACTTTGGCTTGGATTGAGCCAAGCGGACTGCAGCGTTTTGGCCTAAACATTGGCATTGGTCTAAAGGGATTTCAATGGCTCATAAAGCAGTTGTAAAGTTTTCCAGGCCAGCAATTGCCATGAAAAATTCCTTGAGATTAAAGTGACATTTTGCAATTGAATTGAAATAAATAACTTGAACAGATTTTTGAAAAATAATGCAATAATATAAATAAACAACAACAGAGAAAATATGAAAGTATGAAAATATATTACTAGAAATTAGACACAGATATAACATTTTATTTATTTATTGATTTTAGATGACAAAACAATGCTGTTCCATAGATCAAAACGTTTTTAAACTATTCTTAATTTAAGTAAAAGTATAGAAAATTCGAAAAAAGAATTATAACACTAGTTTACAGCAAAAAAGGAGCTGGGCTCTCATAGAATACACTTGATGTATTTTCGATTTCAAAAATTAAAACCATTTTTTTTTTTTAAAGAATGGTTTTCGAGAAAACCGTAAATAGCTAGTTTTTTGACAGTCTTTCGACTTATTTGTTCATATCAACATCAGATCTTATTTGATCTTAAATATTGTTACAAAATTACATCAGATAATTGTATTCCCTTTCTAACGGTATGCCGCATCGAATAAGAATTAAAGCCATTACAAACTCTCAAAGTTGAAAAATGTGAACTTTTTTTTTGCATTTTTGAAAAATTGCTGAAATTCATTTGCTCATTTAAAAATTTTAAAAATTAATTTAAATACTTTTTAAGATTTACAATGTTCGACAATTCTTTTACGAATATTTTAAGTATACATTTCTCAAAATCGGTCAATAAATGTGATAGTTATTCAGCAATTAGTAAAAACACCCAGGATAAAATTCACCTTGTTCATCACTTTTCCAGCCATATTTAAAGATGAGAAGTTCTATTCTTATCTATTGAAATGCGAAATGTGCTTTAAGATCAAATAATATCTGATGTAGATATAAATAAATTAGTCCAAAGACTGCCAAAAAACTAGCTTTGAAAACCATTCTTTGAACAAAAAAAAATGGTTTGGATTTTTTAAATCAGCGCCCAAAAATACATCAAAAAAAGTATATGAGAGCCCAGCTCCCACGATAAATAAAAATTTTGTAAGCTAGTGTAATCAATACATCAAAGTAGTACTTTTTTTTTTTTTTTTTTTTTTAGAATTTTTTAATATTTACAATTTTTAAGAATACATATTGATTTTAATTCTGCAAAAATATGTAAATTTCATGTGTATTTTATAAATATTTTCGAGCAAACAAAACAAAACTAATTACAAAAAAATATAAATTAAAAAAAAAATAAGATTTAAAAAAAAAATTAAAAATTAAAAAAAAAATTGTTAAACAAGAATATGTAAACTTTATAGACTAGTTTTATTTTAAGTTTGAGATGTCTGCTATCTTTAATAATTATATTTATTTATTTATAGTTTTCTTTTAAAATTATAATTGCATGCAATACAAACTAAATTTCTTTTAAATAAAGTAGATTATCAATATTTCTATGAAATTGCATCAAAAGTGCAAATTTAGAATTTTTTTTTCAAGCGTTTATTTAATATTTCACACCTTCAATACTTAATAAAAATTAATATTCTCACATTTTTTAAAGCAGCAGAGAGATATCAATGAAACTCATAATGTAAAAGTTGAAATATTCATAAATACTTTCAACACATGCGTGCCACGTCAGTTTTTGTTGTCATTATTGTTGTTGTTGTTGTTGCTGCAAAGAAATGCGAGCTCATAAAACGTAGAAACTTATTTGCGATGAAGAAATCACTTAAAGATGCCGCCACGTGCCACTTGCCACTTGCCACTTGCCGCCTTCAACATTTTGCCGTTTGCCTTTTGCAATATTGCGTATACGCCACGTTTGGCTCTAAGGCCAAAGCAAAAGTTTATTATTTCATTTGCTTATTGGCAAAAACCTTGGCATGTGGGCGTTACTTGCCATGCCATGCCATTGTGGGCGTGTCCATGGGCGTGTCACAGAAGCTCCCCAGTGAATTTTCCTTCAGTTAATTGAACTGCTGCATTGGGTCCCAATATTCCCTACCCCTTCTTTGAGCCATACCACGCCCTGTTAACCAACAGTTAATTGCAGCACAATTGTTTGAGGCACTTTTATTATATGTAACTGGTATGAACGGACTATGAAATACTGTTGCAGACATTAACATCAAGGATTAATATACTCAAAATATCCTTTAACAACTAAAACTTTTTTTTATAAAATATTCTATAAGTAATTCCTTTTTGCTCGTTTCGAATTGTTGCTTTTCCATTATAATCTCTTAAACACAAATATGCCTGTTAATACTTTCATTTAAATATGTTTTCTTTTAAAAACAAGAAATATAAGGTTTTTATTTTTGCTAAACTTTTTTTTTTTGTAAAATTAAAATAACCGCAGTCTATATTAAATAGTTATTTTTAAAATATGGCAAGAAATTAAATCACTCCAGTTGAATAACATTAAAATGTTGCCAAAGTCCTTTATAAATTGATTTGTTATTTACAAAATATAAAAAAAAAACAAGTTTACTTAAGGTTAAACAGATTAAAGCTTTAAATAGAAATCCAGTTTTAATTAAATTGAATTAAGTTATTAGGTAAAAATGCATTTATTTAAATGCCTTAAATAAACAATCAAATCTTACGGTATTATAAAGTACTCTTGTGCCCGGCGTGCGTTGCTACGCCCTCCGTTTTCAATTGATTTTTTTTGCTCAATTTTTACACATATTTATAAGTTTTTAATTTTTCAATTAAATTTATAAAATTGTTATCGAACTAAAACCCAAGGTTAAACCATCTTCGGCTTGATAATATTTAAGTATAGTTTCTTCAATTTTTTAATTAAATACTTCTGTTCTTTATATACTCTGTCTCTCATTCCATTTTCTTTCATATAGAAAATGAGTATCAAAAATATCATTAATGTTTATCTAAAACAATAGAAAAAAATAAAGAAAAAAAATTTCTTAAAGTATCCCATATCTTACATTTTTTCCCAATGATATTTCTTTTTTTTTTTTTTTTTTAATTTTTGTCTGCTTAAGGATCTATAAATTTAATATACTTGTCAGAATTTTGTATATCGTTGTTAAACCCCAATTAAAACACGTTTTTTGCCTATTGAAAACAAAATTGTTGCGCATTTTGAATTTCCCCTTGGGTTGCAGCTACTCGAAGATACTTTCTAAAACATTTTTTAGATAAATTTTTGAATAGACTGCAGTGTGTGCATCATTGAATTGCGTCACAAACAACAAATTGCCATTTCCTTTTTTTTTTTTATAATCGCCAACGCCTTCAGCTAATTAAGTGTATTTTTTTTTTCTTTTCATTTTTTATTCTCGCGCCATTGTTTGCGGCAAAAAAACGAAAAGCATCCAAGGATGCAAAAGGCGGGAAGATGTGCCATGGGCGTACCAGTCGGCCCCCCTTATCTCCCTTTTATACATACCCTGTTGAGCCTCTTCTCAGTGTCGTTAGTCGCGTTACATCCTCAAATATCTAACGATGCAGCCTCCTGTTTAGTTGTGTGTTGTGTTTTATTCTTTTTTTTTTTTGTTTTTTTATTATTTTCTTTGCCATTCACAGCACAAAACACTTGTTGTTGTGGATGCTGTTGTCATCGTTACCTTTTTTTTATACCCTTGCAAAAGGGTATTATAATTTTGTCACGAAGTGTGTAAAGCAAAGCTTTGTCTTTGAAATTTCTTAATTAATTGTATGCATTTGATTCAGACCGAGCAGACCGACATAGGACAAATCGGAGACGCCTTATTTTCATGAAAAGTGCTTGAATGAATAACATTATTGTTTTTCACGATATCAACATTAAACTCAGCATTTCGATGTAGAATTGCGATCTGTACAATCTGACCAAGTTTGATTAAAATTGAACTCCTATATCATATAGCTGCCATATGAACAATTGAGTGAAAAAATAATTCTTCTATGCATTACTTTTTTAATATTCAAGATAATACAAGTTTGGTTGTATTTCGATATAGAACTTTGTTTTGTACTATCTGAAAAAGTTTGAATTAAATTGGAGCAATATATCATAAGGCTGCCATAGGAACAATCAGTCGAGTATTCAAAATTTTGATAGAAGACCATTGCAAGGGTATATAGCTTCGGGGTGCTAAAGATTGTCATTTATTTCTTGCTTTTTTTATTTTTATTTTTTTTTTATTAAAAAGCTGAAACAACAAGAACATCTCAAGAGTGACAAGAAACAAGAAAACACCGTCAGCTTACAGGTGTCGAAAATTTAAATACTCTACTAATTTATGCCATATATAAGCTATATAATGTTGTTATATAAATTAAAATAATTAACAAAATAAATAATTAATGGTTTACCTATCAGCTTAAGAATATTTAGTTAAAATATATTGGTAATTATTTAGCCCAGTTAGTATAGTTACAATATCTTAAGTAAGAGTAGGAAATATAAGATTTAAATAGTAAATATAAATATATAATATATCAATTCTTGAACAATCATATCTATTCAAGCTTAAGACTACTTATATAGCTTTGATACAAAAATAAGAAAACTCACAATGGGTTTCTTTGTTTTGAGATATTTTGGAAAACCAAAAGCAATTTCGGAAGAAAAACTCAATTTTAAAACGAAATTCCTGAGGCCTTTATTAATTAGAATTAAGTCTAAAATATTCTAAAAATAAATTGATCGATTTTTTGCTATATTAGCTATAGATTATATACCATTCTGATATTGATATAATTGGCTCATAATTTAAAAGCTTGTTAATTAGTCGTTAGATGTTAATATCTTTTGTAAATCAATCAAAATATATTTGACAACCGATTTTTCCTATCTATTAAAGAAATCAAATAATATAGGGTTTAATTTCTTTATCAGATTCAATTTTTGTTTAATTGTAATTGCTATTATAATCTTTATTTATAGGTGAATAATATTATTTCAAGGTGGATAACAAGTCAAGGAATTAATTTTTTTTTGTATATCAACTAAACGCTCTACGATTAGCCTTTTTTTTAATTTTTGTTTAATTTATATTGCTATTATAGTCTATATTTATTAGACTTCAATTTATCCACTTCAAGGTTACAATTTTTTTTTGTATATCAATTAAACCCTCTGCGATTAGACTTTTGTAATACCTTGCCTTATCTTACTGTAGAAGTATTTTTTTTCAGTGTAGAGATTTCTTAAACAAATTAAAGACTTTGCAATATATAATAATAGTATAAAATAATAATATTAATACTCTTTTGTTATGGCTTTGTCTGATATACCCAATCTTTATACACTTTACGATATTGTACATTTTCATACATTGGTCGACATTGCAAGTATATGTAAAAGTATATAACAACAATAACGATACGCATATTATCTGGCCAAGTTGTTGTTATTATTATTGTTGTTTTTGTTGCTATTGTTGTTGTTGTTGTTGTTGTTAGCATTGTTATGGTTGTTTATTGTCTTACTTTGTGCTGTGTTTGCCTTTGTCATGTCTCTTCGTAAAGCTGTCAGCTCAAAGGCACCGAAACGCAAAGCAAGTGACAAGTGCAAGAATCCTTCGTACTTACTTACTTACTTACTCACTGAAATATAGTGAAACTTCACTAAAATGAACCTCATCATATTAGCTCAAATGTTGAAGAAACAAAATTATTATATATTGAATATTTAACTAAAATCCTAGAATATACATAAAATGCGATATTAATCGATTTATGTAAATATTTCTATGTTCAACTTCATATTAATCGCTTATAAAAGAGTTAAGTTGCTTTTATCACAACTTGTTTCGATCATTTATCGATAAATCAATATAACAATATTATTAGAAAGTAGAAATAATTTATTTTTTTCACTTCATCTAGAGTTTATTAATTTTAAATTTGAAAGTATAGAAAATTAAATTTTTTCACTGCATCTAGAGTTTATTAATTTTAAATTTATTAAAATTTAACTTCTTATTAATCGCTTATCGAAGAGTTAAGTTGCTTTTATCACAACTTGTTTCGATAATTATCGATAAGTCAATATAACAATATTATTCAATTGCGTTTGCATCTCGCGTTTTTTAATTTTAAATTTGAAAGTAAAGAAAATTGAATTTTTCACTGCATCTAGAGTTTATTAATTTTAAATTAATTAAAATTTATTTTATTAAGGTAACAAAAAGTAGAGCGACGTATCTGTAAAATATACTGGAAAAATACAAGAAATATTATCTCTTTTTTTTTTTTTGGCAAGTATCAGCAAATCTCATCAAATTCCTTTACAACATTAAAAACTCAAAATTTTTCCATTTCACAATTGTATAAATTTTAATTTACATTTGTTGTAAACTATCATAGAATGACGTCCTACTTTTTATGATCAATTTACTATCATAAAATAAAAACATTATTAATGTCTTGTTTGTGTTTAATAAAATAACAATAATTTTAGTTTAATTTGTTCAGTTTATAAAGCCGTTGTGGCTCATTTTAATAATATGCTTAATATTTTTAAAAATTGTCCTGCTTTTGTTTTATTTTTCACCAACTTGCTGCTGGCTCACTTTTTCACTTTAGAGCGAGGTTTGACTGTACTAACTTACTTACTTACCGGTCGGGGCTTATTTTTCGGCAGCTACGCGTACAGTAATAACTGTTGGCATCTTTTGTACCTGCGTCTCATTTTCCTCTGCTCATAAGAAAGAAAGAAAAGAAAAAGAAAAATAAAGAAAAAAATTAATATCAAAATGAAAATGATGCCAAAAGGTTTTTGCCTCTCATGAAAGGCTTCAGCCATAAAGAGTTGAAGCGAGTTTTTTTGGGGTTGGTAGGGAATTCAAATGGGCATGATATTAGTAAAGTTGTTTTGCCTAGAGGCGACGCGTCTTGAATGTCAGCCATATTTTTCAAAAGTGTCAAATATAAAAGCAACAAAACGATCAAAATAATAATAAAATAAGTGAAATTGCTTGACTTTAATATAACCCTAATGCACAAGTAAATATTTAAAAAAAAATACTACAATTATTTGATGATTATGACAGAAAATATGGAATACCTCGTAAACATTATCTTTAAAATTAAGAGCTGAATATTTAAAAATTAAGAAAAATGTTGTATATATTCTAAAATGCTTTTATCATCTCTGAAATCGATGCTTAGAACTGTTTAGCAGGAAAAACTATAATTTAACTAGTGTACCCGGTGTGCGTTGCTACGCCCCCCCCAAAAAAAAAATAAAAATAAATTCAAAATACAAACTAATCATTCTAGTTAACTTGGCTCCGATATTTTAATAATTTATAATAGCGCTATGTCCAAATATTTTGTATTCATTCAAAAAAAAATACTGCCTTCTGTAATTTTCGTATTTAATTTGAAAAAATACTGCCCACAGTGGTTGTTGTAACAGTGAGTTAACAGTGCTGTATAATTTAACAGTGAGTACATCTGTTGAAGCGCTAGCGACTGTTCCGTAAAGTTTTCCCAAAATTTTATTTTCTAGAAACCTAGGAGCAACTGAAAAAAAAATTTTAGCTAAATTGGCACAGCCGTTCTTAATTAATAACGACCTATAAATTCTTTGCATCATTTCTAAATATATACAGATAAGTAAATCTGTTTTAAGTAGAAACAGATGATTAAATCTTTAATTGTTTCGTTTTAATATTAAGTACGCAAAATTTTATTATTTAATGGTAATCACCACTTCCAACTAATTGATAAGGTTTTTTTTTTTATAAAAAATTAGACTAGACTAGATTTAAAAACGGCAAATTTGTTTATTTTATAGCAATCACCACTTCCAAGAATTTATATTTAAAATACGACTAATCAAATTAATTCTGGTCATCACCAGTTCCAACAAATTGATAAGATTTTAATTAAAATTAGACTAAACGATCGTTTAATCTGTTTCACATAATAAAGCTTAGAAAAAATAAATAGATGAAATGTTAGGAAAAAGAAATAAGCATCATTAAAAAACGATTCAAAAATACCAAATTTTAATTAATTTATATAATATATAATAATATAATGAGCGCTTGCATATTAACTATTATTATCCACATATTATTATATTTATTATTGTACAAAAATTTCTTAAATAAATGCACGAATTTGCCTGGATTTTTTATACAGTTGGTTTCTCAGATCTCGGGGAGAATTTTCAGTTTTTTGATCCTATTAGACTGTCTTATTGCCATTAATGTATATTAGTGCTATTTTAAATATAGCTTAATTATTTGCTTACTAATTTAAACTGAAATTTAATAATTAATAGCTGCAAGCTCTAAAGTTACTTGTAATAATTGCCTCGTCATGCAATTAGCTATATAAGTACATATATGTACTTCAGGAAAAGCGGGTAATACGCCGTAGGAATGACATTAAATAATTTTAGTTTTTTTTTGAATAGTATATAATATATTAGTATAATAAAAAAAAGGAATATTTTTCACTTTCTTTTATTTGTTTTCAATTATGCCCGCCCTATGTTGCAAGTAGTTAGTCCGCGGCCTAGCTGGTGCGGTCGCGGAAACGCCTAGTCCGCGGTCTACTTCGTACGGTTGCATAGCGGGCATAGGAAAATACATAGTAAAAAGCTAGGTTGCGGTTGGGTACCCGACCGGACAGCCTAGGCATATCGTTAGGCCCGGGCCCACCCATAGAACCACTGGGTATATACAAACCACACACACACACATATATGTATTTATATTTTGTTGTTAATCACCACTTAATAAATATGGTTTACTGTTACTCAAGTATCCACTTGCATGTACTCTATCGAAATATTAAACAAAAGCAATTGTTGTTGAATTGATGGTAATTCAATATATGTAATTAACAAATATAGATTTCAATTGCAGTTCTAAGCATAAATTGAAGCTTAGTTATTCGCTTGAAGCACATAACAGTTAAATAACTTGGTTTTAACTAATGTGGGCCACCTGGCATATACTTAACACGGCCTTTACCATTGCCTTTTGAAGTCCACCCTTTGCTGCCATTAATTAAACATAATTAAAATGTAAATGTAAATGGAGCACACACACATTTACAGCTGTCGTTTTTTTTCTTTTTTCTTTTTTTCTGGCTTTTCTCATTTTTACAACTTAATTAACATTCTTTTGTTAATTATTTTGTTGTCGGTTATACGTATATAAACATTTGTATTTAATTAAATTTTATTTGCTGTTCATTTCAGAAATGGATCTCGCATTGTTGATCCTTGTACATTTTTCAAATATTTAAAAACATTTTCTGATTTTTTTTTTGCTCCTCAGACGAAAACATTGCAGTGAGCTTTTAATACTCTGTTTGTTAAGTTGAAAAAGTGTATGTTGGGTTTTTGTAATTTCAATGTATTTTTTTTTTTAATTGTAAACCGAAATTTTATATGAATTTTGATAGGCGGTAAAAATACCCTAGACGCACAATAATTAAAATTATTTAGTTTCGAGTGCGGTTCTAATAATTATTAGATTATAATCGAAAATTTCTAATTTCTTTTTTATCACAAAATACTTATGTATTGGAAATTTGATATTATTTATATGCAGATATTTTTTATGTTTACTTTTATTAAATATTCAAATTTATTTATAAAAAAAAAACTTTGATAAAAGAAATATATTTTTTTATATAGTTGTCATTTTAAAATATATTTAAACAATTTTGTAGTTAAAATTATTATAAATTATAAAAGTAGTTGATTTAAATAAAACAATAAGAAAATACTAAATATAAAAGTTAAAATATTATTTCACAATAAAAAAAACATTTTTTTTTTATTTATTTATTTTTTTTAAATTCTATTGTTAAATTAAACTTTTTTTTGTTTCAACTGGAACTTTTAGATTTTGTTTCTGGTTACTGGACAATTATATTAGCGAGCATTCACTGTACAACAAATATTTTTGTCACATTTATTTCCGCCCCCACAAAACGGCAAGAATCTATATCTATCACAAATTTATAGTTATCTTGATATTTTTAAACATAAATTATAATACATAAATAATTATTTCATACGCTTTCCTTGCCGAATAAGCAATATCTATGTATATCACACAAGTGAATCATCTAATTATATACATATATTAATTAGAAATTGGGAAAAAAGAAAATATTTCGTTAACAGAGTATATAGCAGTCGGTAGGTTTAATTTGCAAGTTTCTTTGTTTATTACAATTGCAATTAATTATAATTACTTTGTTTTTTTTGTTCTTTCTCTCAATGGATCGCAATTTTGATCCTGTTATAATGTCATACATGTAGTACGTACTACAGTTAAAACTTTTACGCATTTCCCTACACACTTCCCCGCCCACGCATTTACTGCCCAGTCAGCTCTCATTGAAGAGAGCTTTTTACAGTTACTTGTTGTTGTTGTTCTCGTTTCGTATACCAATTTGTTGCTGCTGCTTCTTGTTCTTGTTGTTGTTTCGCCTGTTGCCATTACGTTTCGTGCGCGCGCTTTTTTGTTTAGCTTGTGGCTCATTCCATTCCATTTTGTTGCATGCCATTTCGTTTCATTCTCGTTTCATATTTTATTTTGCGTTTTGCAGTCAGCCGTTTCAGTTGTTGGGGCAGTTAGCTGGCTCCGCTGGCACCGCACTCGCCTGTTGTCTGCTCAAATTGACGGCCATGCGTAGCTCGCAACAACAACAACAGTAAAATATAAGAACAACAACACAAAATCAAAGAAGACACTCGGAAAAGTGAAACAATAATAAAAACATAAATATACATAATAAGTGAACAACGCGTCTCGCGGTATTTTGTTAAATATTTGATATTGTCTACAAAAATAATAACAGCAACAACAACAACCAAAAGTGCTATACAAATCTTGTGTATGTGTGCGTGTGCTTTTGTATGTGTGTGTGTGTGTATATGCGCAACAGTTCAACGAGTTGGCACACACACGCACACACACACACACACACAGAGGGAAAATTTTTACTATGCAAACTAATCAACAGCAGCAGCAGCAGCAGCAACAACAACAACAACAAAGTCATAACTTGCATGTGCCCCTAAGGTGCCAGCAATAGGGCATAGGGATGGTTGGTCGGTGCAGGGTGCAGGATGCTTGATAAGTGGTGGTATGTGTGTGTGTGGGTGGCTTGGGTGGTTGCTTGTTTGGTAGTTAAAAAGTACGGTAAAGCCGCTTGACACGTTTCTTATGCATTCCCAAAGCATTTGCTGTTGACGCACAGCCTCCTGGGCATATATGTGTGTGTGTGTGTGTGTGTGTGGGTGTGTGTGTGTGTGTGTGTGTGTGGGTGTGTGTGTGTGTGTGTGTGTATGTGTGTGTATGTTTATATTTTATTTTCGTTTCGTTATTTTGTGTTTATTTTCTTATATGTATATGTACATATATGTTTTTTTTTTTTATTTTTTTTTTAATTGCCGCATAGTCATGTCCTTGAGCCTCTCGGTCGTCGTATGTGTCGCCAGCACAGCACATCTTGCACAATATTTATATTTAAACGCATCTCTCGAGAGTGGAGAACCAAGAAAAACAACAAACAAACATAAAAAAAAAAACAGCTAATTTCAAATGTCGAAGAGTTTATGCCCTTGCAAAAAAAAAAAAAAAAAAAAAAAACTCATTTTTTAAGCCCTTCTATGGCAACTATATATATTTTATATAGTTATTCAGTTACTTTATATTCAAACATGCACTTGTTGATTTTAATTGAAATATAAAATTTTTCTTAAAAAAATTGCAGTTCTGCCTGATATGGCAACTATAATATAATGTCAACCATATAGCTAATATTTCAATTTCCAATTTCTAAATTTCTTAAAAATATCTTAAAAATCGACAAAAATTTGTATACAAAAACAAATTTTTCGTTTTTTATGTTTCTATTGTAACTATAGCTTAAAGTAATTTCACTTTTATAAAAATTTCATCGAACTATATAAAGTAGATATCAAAACACATTTTCGAAGTTTGATTGAGATATCTACAAAAATTAATAAAGTTTCTCATACTAAAAACTCAATAATTTAACGATTTTTCTTATGATAACTCTAAGATATATTAATTGAATTTTGTTAAAAATTTCTCATCATTTCTCTAGCGCATAATTAAACCTAATATTATTCAGTTTAATTGAGATATCTTGAAAAAAATAGAAACTTATTTTAATACAAAAATTGCATATAAGAATCATTTCTATATATTATTGATATTATATGGACACAATGCGACTTAATGCGATTTCTGCAACAAATAAATAAATAAAAACATATTCTAGGAATCATTTCTATATATTATTGATAATATTCTACAACAAATAAATAAAAATTTGATCAATGCGTTGCAAAAAACATAATAATACTAACATACACTCGATGTTAGAGTATAAATAGAGAAATTGTTGCCCATTCAAAAATATTTACTTAGAAATTCAGCTGCTTGCGTAAATTGACAAAAAAAAAAAAAAAATTAAATAAAAATTCCGCAAAAACCAAAGAAGCCCACGCTATTTTTTTTTTTTGGCTTTATTTTTATATGAATTGATTGTCGTTTGTCGATTAACGATTGTAGATTCTAAATTATCGATAGCCAACTTGTGGCCTCAATATTATTGACTGTTATATAGTTGATTTCATTGTTGTTTGCGAAATGCCAGAAAGATCTTGCTCTTAATTAGCCCTCATTCATTTGATTTGATGACTCACAAGACATATGAATATTTAAAGCTGTCATTACTTTCCTATGAGTAGAAGAGACATTGCAATATGGAATTCTATTTTTTTGTGGCGCCTCTCAGCTCAATTGGTACTAGCATGCCAAGTCCTTAGATCCTTAAGGATGATAGGACGGGGAAACTTTCAAGTCGAAACGTTTGAAGCTATTGATTATTTGAATTGAAGTGCAGTCGTGCGAACTGTACTCAAACAATCATATATATATATATATATATATATATATATGTGTATTCACTGTTCAGGACAGACTTTATCTGACAACTGCAAAATTATGCGACTTGTGTGAATATCAACAAAAATTCTCAAAAAAAAAATTTACAAAAAAAAATTTGCCAGCCAGTGTTTTAACAAATTTTTTCTCCTATTTTTTTTTTTTTTACTTTTAATACCCTGTATTTATTAGATAATTGACAAAAAAAAAAAAACAAGTCTAAATTAAAATTATCACTTTATTATAAATAATATTGAATAGCTCTTAATTTTGTAAAAAAAAAAAAAGTCTAAATTAAACATTTTACTTAATTATAAATAATATTGAATGTTTCCCAATTTTGTTTAAAAAAAAACAAGTGTAAATTAAAATTTTTACCTTATTTTAAATAATATTGAATAGCTCTTAATTTTGTAATTTAAAACCTTAACTTTATTTTAAATTATTAGCTATTTAATATTTAATATTTCTTTATTTTTTTCATTTAAAATATTTACTTTATTATAAATTGTTTGTTTGTCGCAAACTTAACAAAAAAAAAAAAGTTATTCAAGAAATTTTAAACCAGTGTAAAACAATTCTACACATTTATCGATAGGTTTTTATTTAAGTTTAGGTTCAAAATATCGCTAGAATATTTACATAAGCTTATAACCGTTTATGTATTAGCAAAAATAAATATTTTATTTTTTTTACTAAATATAAAACTTGATTAAATATAAAACTATCGATAGTATCGATAGTAGTTTCAAAAATAACATCATTGCTAACAATAAAGTCTTAAATTTTACAAATATATTTGTGAGTACAATAAGAAGATCTAAATACAGGATATAAGCTAGTCAGGTACTCTTATTTGAAAATATAAAACTTGATTAAAAATAATCGATAGTAGCTTAAAAACAAAAATAGCATCAATACTTAAAATAGAACCAAAAATTATTTAATTAATATATATATATTTTTTTTGACTACAATTAGAAGATTTTAATACAGGGTATAAGCTGGTCAAGCACACTCTTTACTTTTGCTATCCTTCTCTCTGTTCATATCTAAAAATGAGTATGGTGTTAGCCTGCCAATTGTAATGTCGGTCAGAATTGATGACATTATCGTTAGCCTTTAGCCAATGGCAGACAAACGCGACAATGTCCTTCAAATGTCAAATTAAACAGGATATTGTTCGGGTGGCGGGGAGGGAAGGGACAGAAAATGCAAGTCAACTGCCAGCAGCTGGCCGACTTGAATCCTGAATAATACAAGGATAATCAAGTGTTCTAATTCGCATTATTATAGCAAAAAAAATACAGTTGCAAATTTAAATTTACTCTGTCGCTTGCAACTGTATTTTTTTGCTATTATAATGTGAATTAGAACACTTGATTATCCTTGTATTATTCAGGATTCAAGCCGGCCAGCTGCTGGCATATATATATATATATATTAGTACTTTGTTCGATTTTTTGTTTACTTATAATTATAATACGGGTATTAATTGATAGTACAGTTTTATTGTGATTTTTATTCAACTCAATTTTGATAAACTTCTGTATTTTATAATTTTTAGAAATTCCCATAAGTCGTGAAATTTTAAAAAGATTTTTTTTTTTAATTATAAATTAGTTTAAATAAATTTACAATTTTCTATGGCTTTGTCTTTACTTATTGAAGGGTCGTCGTATTTTTCCAAAACCTTCACAACTCTTGAAGAATAAAAAATTGAAATTTTGCTGCTGTTGAACTGCTTGCTGCACTGCTTGATTTAAATGTTCTCGTATTGGGTTTAAAGTGTATAATCGATTTGATTTTCTAATCATTTCTTCGAGATAATTTTTAAAATATTTTTATGCAAACTAAAATTGTATTAACAATGACTAAAAGCTCAAGAATTTTATTTTTTTTTATTTTTTTATGACAAACTAATTTGAAATTATTTTAATGAAAAAGAAGAACTGTTTCAAATTAATTATAAACCATTGTCACACTCGAAAATGTGTGTGCGAGCGTTTATAATATTTTTGTATTTTGTTTTATTTTTTTGTCTCGTGCCGCAAAGTTGTGTTCAATTAAGGAATCATCAAAATAAATCAATCGAAGTGCCCAGACAGTGGCCAGTGACCATGTGATTGCCACAGATACTCGTAGTACTAGCTGTGAAAATTGCAAAAAAAATAAAATAAAAATAAAATAAAAAAAAAAAACTCAAAACCGCCATGTGCCCCAAGACATCGAAAACGACGCCCTTGCTGCTGATCGGCGGCATTGTGTTTGTCATCATATTGGTGGCCATAACGGGCATCACGCTGATCAATAATATCAATTTATCAAACATTATACGATTGAATGAGAAGGTGGCCAGTGATAGCGTCAGTGCCAATGATAATCAAATCAAAGAGCTCAATTATGTTAATAATCATCCAAAGAACTTGCAACATGCCAAAGAATTTGCAACTGCCACGCCCAGTAGCATAGATCTCAACAATGACAATGAGGAGGAGGCTGGCGATGCACGCAGTTTGGAGCAAATTAGACAGGAGATGTCCTCCATTATATTGGAGCCAAAATATTCACCGGTCATTGGAAGAATTGTGGAAAATAATAGTACACAATTTACAGAGAAACCTTTAACAAACACATTGCCCATGGTGGTCAACAACATGGCCAAAAAACCAATTGAGGGTAACTTGATTGATTACGAGAAGCGAGACCAAATCGTCAAGGTGAGTTGGGATGGACTTTTCATTTTTTTTTCTCTTTTGTTGGGGAGTTTTGTTGTGGCATCTCTGTTGCCCTTCAAATTGCGTATCAATTTCAAATGTCTGACCTTTGGGGGCCTGTCAGAGCACCCCACTCCCGTCCCCCCACCAAGGCAAATGTGGCAGCTGTTGCTGGCACACGAAATGACAGGATGTTAAAACATGCAACATTCCTTTCAGCACATTAGACACATTTTCTACCTGTGTAGACATTTTATAGAAGCACAAAAAAAATATTTAATTATTTTTTTTTATAAAGAAATCTAATAAATTAAACAAACACTGGAATTTTAAAAATAATATTATAATCCGAGCACAGAGCTTGCATTCTTTAAATTGAATTAAAATTGTTTAAGATATCAAAAATAGTTCTTTAACGTCACTTTCTATATACTGTACTTTATAACATTAATTACAATTAAAATTTATAAATTTCTTACTTAGAAATTCATTTTTCATTAGAATTTCTGAGTCAAAGTAAGCACACCTAATAATAATTGTCTTTGATAAGGCTTATCGATCAATATGTTGATAGATATCAAATTGATTGTTTTTCAATATATATAGTACATCATATGTTAGGTTAACAAATCATAAAAAAAGACAATAAAAATAAAAAAACAGAAAACAGAAACTTATCAAAAGAAATGTTAGTTTTTCAACATACTTTCTCATATAGCAAATGAAATGTTAAAGATCTTCAAAGATATTCAAACTATATTTATAACTATATCGCGTTAGGTTGTTGAATTCCAATTGTTGTTAAATTTGCAAGAATTTCATTTTATTTATTTATTTATTTATTTAATAAGTTCGTATGCTAGTGCAACAAGTAAATAATTATATATATTGTGGTATTAGTCACTACAAAAATTTTAAACATAAATAAAGTAATTTTATTTTATTTTATCTTTTATGTAGCTTGTGAACTTTATTCATTAATTTGATTATTATTTAATTTTTTTTGGCTTTTCAATTTTATTTTTTTGGTGAATATTTATGTTATTTATTTATTTTTTAATTTATATATTTTACAAATAAGAATATTTCCTATTGAAATTTTATTTATGCAACTCTAATTTGTTTCGAAAAACATAATAAAATTGATTTAGTGATAGTTCGTATATTTTACTAGTTCGTTCGTTTGTTCCATTTCCATTATTCCTGCTGTTCCTTCCAAAATGAGCGAGTTGAAAATTCAAATGAATGAACTATTTGTTTGTTTTGCATCATTTTGATCGATTGAATATGGATCCTTAATGGAACTAGTTTGTATTTGAAATTTATGAATCTAAATAATTTAATGATGTAGTTGGTTATGTTTGTTTGTTTACTTTTTGTTGTTGTTTTCTATCAAAAATTAAACATTAAACGAATAAATCAAACGAATAATTCATTCAATTTACTAAAAAAAAAAAACAATCTTGTGAACTACAATATATTTGAAATACTTAAAAATTAAAATGTTTAAAAGTCCCGATTGACTACATTTAACAGATTTTTTTATACAATATTAGAGACGATGATTATTTTCTAAAATGATTATTAATTATATGCAGTTTTACTCTTTGACGACGTTTGGTTTCGTACTTTACACATTTATACATTTAAATTTTAATGTTCCACTTACAAATTGCAATTTACTTTCATTAATTTATTAATTGTCAATAGTTTCTGAGCATAAAACCTTGAAATTTTTCATTGCATTAATAACAAAAAAATATAAACATCAAAAAATAAATATAGTTTACACGGTGCGTATAGTAATATAGGTATTTATAATATATTACTTATAAAATATTTTGTTGGCTGATTGTTTCTGGAAAAAAAAAATATTTTGGGAGTGTTAAGTAAATCTATATAAAACACAATTTGATTAAGTAGTTCGTTTACTTGTTGTTTCATTCGTTCGTTTATTATATTAAAACTATTCCTTTGTTACAGTAGCTTGTTCTAAAAAAACAAACAGACAAACAAAAAAAAATAATTATTCTAGAAAGAAATGGTTAAACAAAAAAATTAATTAAGAAAATTAACAAATTTGTTTAACTGTTTTTTTGTAAATGAACGATCAGAGAATTTACTGGAAGAAATCGATTTAACGAATAAAAGTTTTCATATTTTTATTTCAAAATGAATGATTATAGAACAAACTGGAAGAAAATGAATAAGTAAGCAAATTGTTTCATTTCTCAATTCCAAAATGAATGATCATGGAACAATTTGTTTCATTTCTTTGTTCCAAAGTAAATGATCATGGAAAAAACTGGAAGAAAACGAATAGGTAAACAATTTGTCTCTTTTCGCAGTTTCAAAATGAAAGCTCATAGAACAAGCTGGAAGAAAACGAATTAACGAACAAATAAATAAACAAATTGTTTTATTTCTCTGTTTCCAAATGAATGATCGTAGAACAAACTAATAGAAAATAAATTAACGAACAAATAAATAAATAAAACTAACAAATTATTTAATATGTTTGTCTCAGAATGAACGATCAGAGAACGAACTGAAATGAAACTTATCAAATTGTTTCATTTCTCTGTTTCAAAATAATTGATTTTAGAACAAACTAGAAGCAAACGAGTATGTTAACCAATTGTTTCATTTCTCTGTTTCCAAATGAATGATCGTATAACAAACTAATAGAAAATAATTTAACAAACAAATAAATAAATAAAAATAACAAATTATTTCATGTTTCTTTCAAAATAAACGATCAGAGAACGAATTGAAAAGAAACTAACTAACTAACGAAGAGTTCTACGAACGATTAGGGAACGAACTGTAAGGAATCAAACTGAATCTTTCAGTTCCAAAATGAACAAGCAGAGAGAGAGAGAGCGGTAGAGAACTCGAAGAGAACGAACTGAATAGAAACGAACTAGTAATTCGTTTGTTCAGCATCTGAACTAATTCCCACAATTCAAGTACAATATATAATACGTTTCCTACCAAATACTTGTTGTGTGTATTTTCTTTTTATTGTTATAGTTATTATTCTATTTAGTTCACACACACACACAAGAGAGATAATGCTTAGTAGCTTTATGGACATTTTTGTGGTTTTGGTTAGTTGGGGGCTACTGTGAATTCCTGGGTGTAGGTGTGACTCTGAGCCCAAAGATTTCCTGTTTACGCCTACATCAGGCGTTAAACACGCACGTGACAGGCAACAACAGCATTTTGCCGGGTTTTCTGTGGTCTAAATCTTGACGTTTATTACGCTCAGTTGGCTTTGCAGCTGGGTAAAACGTTAAACGGTAAACGATATGCGTTTAAGGCAAAAGCGTTAAGGTACAAATCCCAGTTATAATTCGCCAGCAGCTGGTCTGGCAGGACCTTAATTGCTTTACAGTTTCAAGTTGCAAAAGGCTCAAGTGGCGTGGCCGAGGCCTTGGCACAAAGTACGTGAATTTAAACAAAATGCCAAACTGCAATTGCATTTGCAATTGCAACAACAATAATAACAATAACAATAACAATAACAATAAATAACTGCATTGTCAGGATATGCGTGGCAATTGGCTTTAATGGCCAACAAACAATTTCAAACATTTATCTTTGCCCCTACCACCACCCTTCGTCCCACCCTGCCTCATTCACTTAAAGTTTCAAATTTCACGTAATTGCAAACTGAAATTGATTATCAAGGCGTGTTCTTTTTAATTTATTTCAAAACAATTTGAATTTATTTTCATTTGCGTGTTTGGCAAATTTTCCAAACGAAAATTACCCTGAAAATTAGCCATTAACTCATGTTAAACACTATAATTTGCATATATAATAAAATTGGAATATACGCGGCTATATAATGTCAATATTATAGTTAGATTTATCTAATTTTTATATAAAAACTGTTAAAGTCCTGCCTGACAGTTCACAGCGAGGCTTACAAGCTTAGGAAATTGAATGAACATAGAATAAAGTCATAATAATATTTTTATTTAATTATTCTATATTTATATAATTTCTTTATTTATTTATTGAATCTTTTAAAATTACTTGCTGTTTTAACTAAGTAAATTAAAGACAAGTTAAAAACTTTAATATTATATTGAAGATCTAGTCAGTTTATGATTTTTAAAGTACTTGAAAAGCATCCTCAAGGGCGTAGTCAAGGGTTAGACTAGGAATGAAATGTTGCCCCTTCTACATCAAAACACGAAATTCGATAAAAAAAAAATAAACTTTTTGAAAATCGAAAAAATTAATTGTCAATATTTAGTAGGGTTTAATAATATGTTTAACCCCTATCTGGAGAAAAACTAAAATTCAGCAGCGCCCCAAGCTAAAGCTACGCCAATGACAAATTTTCCTATAACGCTTATATAGAATGTTTCAGCAAAAAAATTGATGAAAAATTGATGGAAAAAATTAACAAAACAAAAAAAAATCACAATAACAAAAACTTAAAGTATTTAAAAAGACAGTTTTCATATAAATTATAATGTACACTAATATTAAAGGGAAGATTTTGTCAGTTTATGGCTCTTAAAATATTTTAAAATAATCCTCAAGGGCGTAGTCGAGGGTTAGACTTGACCTTTTTACATCGAAATTCGAAAAAAACATTTTAAAAAATGTACTGTCAATATTTTGTAGGGTTGTGCCCCCTAGACCCCCTAGATCAAAATTAAAATTCAGCACAAGCTAGAGCGACGCCCATGACAAATTTTCTTATGACGCTTCTATAGAATGTTCCAGCAAAAAAAATATGATTGAAACATTTATAAAATTTGCCAGAATAAATGAAATTAATTAAGTCGCAATAGCAGAAATTTAAAATAATTAAACAGTTTTTAAATAAATAAATATAATTACATAAATATATATTTAAAAGTATATAAGTTGTAATGCTAAAATTTTCAAGTTTAAGTTGAGTAAAAAAAATGATAATTAAAAAAAAAATACTCTACAATCAATTAAGTTTAAATAAACAAGAAAATCAAACAAATAAACACAGTTCAAGTATTAAGTTACTAAATTAGAAATCATTAAATCATGTTTTTTCTATTTCTCACTGTTTGTTTATGTTTATGTATTTTCATATATTCTTCATCTTGACAATTGTTTTGCAAATGTTCTTGAAATCAATTAGTGCATAGTTCAAAGCTTAAAACTTGAATATAAATTGCATAAATTAATTGAAATTGAAAATAGAAATTGAAATTCTCAAAAATGCAATGAAATGAAATTCCATTGTTATACCATTGACAGATGTAATAAATATATTTCAAACACACACAGAGCAACTGAATTATATTACACAGGTAAACATTGTTTTGTGAATACAACAAGCACATGAATATATATATATATGTATATTCATTTGGTCATTCAATTGTATTGCCTTGGCATGCAAAATACATGAATAAACATGTTCCAGCCTAGAGACAGGTAAATGGCAGCTGCTATACAAACTGAAGCTAATAACAAAGCCCTTAGAATTCACAGAACCCTTAAGATATATATATATATGTGTAGGCAATATACAGCTAACTTAAATTGTTGTACACTTGATTTAAACTGGGCTAACTGTGACGGGACGGGGGCTTAGTTAATCAAAGGGTACCACACTTGATAATGGTTTTCAATTGAAGCTTCGTTACACTCACACACACAGAAGCTTATAATCGAATTCCATTCATTCATTCATTCATTCATTCAGTCTTTGGGCTTGACTACCAACATTTCATTCTCCTTTTGTTGATTTGTTTTGCTGAACCGAACCCTTGAGGCAATCTTACAACAACGAATGTCAACATTTTTTTACAATGCAACCCAAAGCTGAAACCTTAAACCCTACAGTCAAACTACAGCACCAGTTCCCAGCCCCATTCCCAGCCCTATTCCCAGCCCCATTCCCAACCCCATTCAAGGTAAAACCCCACTTCAATTGGCCGCCAAAGTCTCGCTTTGAGAAGCCATCAAAATGCCAAAATGGAAGCCCAAAAATCTTAAATGTTTTTTTGGTTTTTGTGTTCAATTTTACAACAGTTTTACGTTGACTTTGTCCCACTGTGACACAGTGCAGCAGCGTTGCATTTATCAATTTAAAACCATGCAAACAACAACAACAAAATCAACATTGCCGATGACGCGAACGTCGCTGCTGACGTCGCTGCTGACAGTAACCCACTTTGGGTTTTTGCCTTTTGTTCAGCTTTCGATACTCTGTACTCAAATGTGGCTCAAAAAAATAGAGTATACTTGTATTGGAGTTGTTTGTATTGAAGTGATATAAATATTTGCGACTCTATTAAAAATTATCGCAATATTTACTATGTATCGATATTATCGATTGTCTTGTTCTAACTATCGCAAGTCAACAAAAAATATAGTTTATAATATAATAAAATAGACAACAAATTTGTTATAAAAACTATTGTATTGTTGTATTATTTTTTACTATCGATACCTAAAGGAATAAACCCGACGAGGAATATATTTAACCATAATTATTTTAAATATTTATATTTCATGTTGATTTTATTAAAAAAATAACTAAATTTATATCTAATAAAAAAAATAAAAAACTATCGATACTATCGCAATCATTTAATAAAAAATAATAATAAATGTGATGATGAGAATTTAATTGAAATTTTTTTATATTCTAATTAATGCATAATTGCATGAATTTATATTTATTAAGGTTTATCATTTTTTTATTTATTTTTTACTAAATTTCGAAAAATTTCAGTTTAATATTCTCTTTAAAAAGTTTTTCTAAACATCTTGTTTAAGATATTAAAATGGGAACAATCCTAATTAAAATAATTTTTCTTTCTTGTGCCCTACACCCTTTTAAAATATTATTATTTACTATCGATAGCAACGATATCTTATATTAAAACTATCGAATTTGCAGCTTTAGAAAGCACTAAAATGCTTTGTTCTAGGAAAACTAAAAATCTTTTAAACTAAATCTAAATTTTTAACATTTTTATTGAAATATAAAGAAAATTATTAAAACTATTTTTTATTTATTTATTTTCTAATTCAAAATTTGAGTTATTGATATTTTTCTGAATAGAGTATATAGCAATCGGTGGCCATCAACTGCTGCAATTTTACGGGGTTTTTTTTTCTTTTTGCTTCTTTGTTCTCTGTTTTGTCAACACTGTTGACCGTTTGCCCGTTATCATTGTCAATGGAAGCCAGAGTTGCCAGTGTGCCCTCTAAAATGGCCATCGATGCGGCTACTGATGGCGATGGCTTGGCATTGCCTTGGGAATTGGAATTGGGAATGCGTCAATGTCAAAAGACAAACTTGGCATACATATATATGTATTTACATATGTACTAGCAAAACGCAGCAACAACTTAAAGCTGTAAACAAGACAAACATGACAAAATATGCTGGCTAAAAAAAAAATAAATTTAATAAAATATCTAAAGCTGGAATGCATTAAAAATAAAAAATTAATTATAACTTAATTTATTAAAATCAACAAATTCAATAAAATATTACAATATGTAAATTTTAAGAAATAATTTAATAAACATATAAATTAATTCACTTTTAATATTTACTATATATTTAAATTTATTTTCAATGCACAGCAACAGTATAGCATACTTTTTGGAGCAGGATAATAAAAAAAAAAATTTTCACATTTCGTGTAAATTGTTTTACATCAATAACAAAAGCTAGTTAACATTATGAAATGAATTTTTGTACATCAATAATTAATCTGTTAATATTGCTGAACTAAAAATTTTTGTTTTTTTTTTCAGTTCTTTTGCAAAGCAATCAAAACTCCCGCCCAGCTTCCTGTAGCCAGTATTTTACTGACAAAAACTTTGTCTGTCTTTGTAGTTTCATGCATTCACATATTTTCGTAATAGTTTGACAGTTTCTCTGTGTTATCTCAGACCCTTAACATACATACATGGCAAACCAAAACACAATTGTTTTAATAAACCTAAAATTGGGTATAACAAGCGGCTCCTTAACCTAGTTTATTTCGAATTATTTCCAATTCTGTAACTCAAGAAAATATACTTTAATTTAAATCGTTTCTTTTATTTTTATATTACTTTACATAAAGCTTCTACAGTGTATTCCCAGTCGACTATGCCCTTGTCTTGAGCATTTAAGCAATTAACTTTGATTTAATTTTACATAAATCTCACACAACCACATAAATAGTTGGTTTTGTGTTTGCATTATGATATCCTTAAAAAGGGTATTTTAATTGTGATACAAAATATGTAACGAAGATATTTCGAGATGCAAATTATATGTATTTATTCTATATTACTATTATTTATTATGAATGTATATATTAACAGAATATAAAACTGTGTTCTGTGTCTTCTTTTTTGTTTTTTTGGAAATTTATTTCTAGGCTGTAATATTATTTTTTTATGAAATTTTAACTCACGTTAATAGCTTTAAATATCTATCATGAGCAGTCGAATCAGATAATTTTATATTATATTCAATATTGAATTTGTTAGGGGGAAAAACTGTTTTAAATTCTCTTCTACTAATAAAAAGAAAATATATAAATAAAATTTAGAAAATATGCTGTGAAAAAATTTCGATCTTTTAACGAATAAACAGAAATTATGGCAATGCTAAAAATCTTTTTTTTTTCTTTTATTTTATATTTGAATTACTTTTAATTGTAGTTTTTAAATATTGGTGATTTGTTTTCTATATCCTATCGGAAATCAGTTAAATCAAGTATGAAATAATTTGTATTCTGTATTTGTCTTGATTATTAATTTGAATTTTAAACATTGTTGTTAAAATTAAAAAAAAAAAATGTAGTTAATATGTCTATAGTTAAGCAAGTATTTAAGATTAGAGAATCTTTTTGTTAATCTCCTCGGAGAAGATTTAAAAAATATAAAATAAAAGCAAAAAAAAAACAAGCAAAATTTTATTGAAAAATTAAAAATGTTTCAAACCTATGAATTTGATAATCAAATGAAGAATCTTTTTGCACATATATATAAAGCTAGACTTAAATTTTGTTCGGTTACAGGGTATATTCGAGTATATTATTTTTAAACACAGTTTTTTCTCAAGATTTTCGCCGTCGTCTTTTGCATTATTTTATGGCCTTAAGCAAATTATTTTCCCTTAGTTTCCACAAAGCAGAGAGTTTGTTTAAAAACTTTTGTATGAAACTGTGCTTTGTGTGTGTTTGTGTGTGTGTGTGTGTGTGTTTGTGCTTATGTGTGTTTGTGTTTGTGTGCATATTTTTACAAATTTTAAAGTTACTCCTTTGCGCTTTTTTTCCTCAAATCTCAAAACCTCAATCCCCTTCCCTATTCATTTCATTTCCTTTGCTGCCATTTGCATTGTTTTCTTTTCTTCTTTATATTTTTATATTTTTTTTATGTTGAACGCCCTGTGGCATTAAACGGCAAAGTTTTGTGACTAAAACTTGAGCTGCTGCTAAAGTTGCATTTAAAATTTGCATTAAATTAAGCTATGACACTAGCCTAAGCCTTTACCAACCCTATTTTAAATACCCTGCCTTGCCTCTGTCGCCCTCCTAAAACGACATTTGGTTTGCTCTCTTTTAGGGCAATTTCAAAGTGGCAATAAAAGGCTGACAAAATGAATGACATTGCCACGTGCTTGCTAACCTGCCACATCCGCATTAACATTCGCATCCGCATCCGCATTTGGCTTTAGGCTGTTTGCTCTGTGGCAGGTCAAGTGGAAAATCAGCTCAAAAAAGCCTAAAAAAAAAACACAAAAACAAAAACAATTCCCAAAGTTCAGTCCAAACAGAAATTGTCACTGTGGCTGCCCACAATATGTACAGTGTACACTGACTAGGTGTAGTCGATAAGGTAGAGAGTAGGGCGGGGTAGTCTGTGGGGGGTATACAATGCACTATGGGGAATTATACATATTTGCTGGAATTAATTGCGAACTCAAAAACTTAGCTATAATTTTCTGTCAGTATTATAAATGAGTTTTTGGTGTTTTTAGGAAAAAAAAAAAAAATTTTATTTTTTGTCGACATTTTTTTTTCGCTTTTCAGGTTGACTTTTTATACATTTTGTGTGGCTATGTAGTAAAAATGATATTGAAAGTTAGCTGTTGTTAATTCAGAGTTCATAACTCTACAATATGCATATAGTTTCATAACTGAAAAGTGCTTGAATATTTTTTAAACCTCTATTGAAAGTTAGAATTTTTTTGTAAGAAATTTATTTTTCGAGCAAGTTTTTAATTTACAAAAACAAGCGACAAATACGTACTATATCAACAATCCAAAACTATCAATAAAAAGTGCAAACTACGCTCTTTAAAATCCATCAACATTTTTTATTGGAAAATGTTTATTTAAAAATCTAAGCCACTTTACTTTTAAGGAAAAAAAAATGTTAACAGCCACACATGCTGCTTGTATATAACAGCTGTTTTAACAGCGGCTAACTTAACAGTGGTTGGAATGTTTAAACTTATTGTTATGTAACATTAAAGTTACATGTATTACCAACATTTTAACAACTGAAAAAAAATTGAATTTAATCCAGAAAATGGTTATAATTGCCCATAGTGCAACGGAAGGATGCAACGCGGCCGTATGTGTGGCATGTGAGGCATTTGTGTGTGACACATGGCGAGGCGCGTCTCTCGTTGGTCTCTGCACGTTTTCACGTTTTGTTGCGGAAATGATGTTCAACACACAACACAGCACACACACAACACACACACAACGCACACACACACATTAAGCGATCACGTTTTGTGCGACGTTTGCACATTTGAAGGATGTAACTTAATTCGTAATGAAGACGTGCAAGCTGAAACTACAGTTGCATAAATACACACACACACACACACACACATACGTACTACATTGTGTATATTTATCCTATTTTGGTTTTCCTGCCATAGTGCAAAAATATTCAATCAATCAGTCAAATCCATCAAGCAATTTCCATAAAAATTAGTCAAGCTGATGATTTACTGTTTTTGTCCTCATGTGCCAGGTCATCTTGAGGTCGTATATCTTAGCCAATGCACACCCCTTAACCCCCCCTCCCTTGCCACTGTGTAACTCGAAGGAATTACATAAATAAACATAAAGACTTTGTGGGGGGCTCACTCTCTGCTTAGAGATTCAGTCGAGCTGTAATCAGATGCGGCTCATTAAACGTCAAGCGAAAAACGCGACAAAAATACACTGAACAAAATAAAAGTTATTTTTCTTGTAAAAAATTAAGAATATTTTTGATTTTTATATACATACTATTGTAACCGGCGTGCGTTGCTACGATCTTCCTCCCAAAAAAACAATAATTATATTCTAGTTGATCTGCAATATAAATTATTTCTACGTTACGTTTAAATAATATAAACTAATTCGTATTCATTTAAAAAATACTGCCTACTGTGATTTCAGTATTTAATTATAAAAATACTGCCTCTTGTGATTGTTCTAACAGTGCTGTACATATTGACAGTGCTGTACACGTTAACAGTGAGTACATCTGTTGAGGCGCTAGCGACTTTTTCGGCAAGTTTTCCTCAAATTTTCTTTTCTAGAAATTCTGGCAATAACGAAGAACAGAAAAAAAAATTTTGAGAAAATCGATCTAGCCACCACACCATTTTTATGCATATAGATATAAAAAGATAGAATTTCATAGGTTCCTGGAAAATAAATATAACTAATATATATTATTCAGCAAATTATAAAAAAAATATCAACTAAAAATATTATCAAAATTTGGCTAACAAACATATTAAACACAAAAACAAAATATAAATATAAATAAAACTATTCTTATTGAAAATATGTAACTTAACAGTTCAGTTAGAGAATAACAGCTCTGTTGTTATGAGCATTAACATTTGATTAAATGTTAATTAACATAATTGTTTGTTTTGTTTAAATTTTTACAAAATTTGTAGTTATGATACTTATCTTTATAAAATATAGAAGAAATAACAATGTTATTTATAATTTTAGTACTGCTTTTCGCATTCAGAAAATAATTAAAAGGAAATGCATTAATATAACTTCGACTTAGTTCAATTCAAATGCGTATAAATATTTGTTTAACATATATAAAGAACTTTTTTCAACAACTTTATATCTTATATACATAATATTTGATCAAATGAAGCTTAAATAACTTTTACTTATTCCCAAATATTGTAAAATCATATTTGTTACAATTCAAGTAGCGTATAATTAAATCGCTTTTATTTATTTTTGTTTATTAAATTCAACAATTAAATTGCATCATAAATTCGCTCAGTGTACATTGTTTTGTCTATTTGTAATTCGTTTAAGGTATTTTGACTTTTAATTTAGTGCTTTCTCCAACCGTGCTCCCCCCTTGAGGCTAGGGGCTTGTGTTTGACATTGCCACATCCGCTGAGCTGTCGACAAATCCTTTGTAGCATTAACAATGTCCTGGCAGCGAATTTGATTTGCCTTGGGCCGTTAAAAAAAAAAAAAGGGTTGCTGCGTACATATCGAGATGGCGCGCTAAAATTTCAAGATTCTTAAGGCAGCGCAATAATTGCAAAATTGTCACAGACCCAGCAAAGCAGGACACCCGAGCCTTGAACTCCTTTTGAGCCCCAACCGAGCACGAGGTGTACGAACGTGTCCGACTTTAATTAATTACCGGAAAACTGTTAATATTTGCATTGCCTCAAAAGGGCCCAACCAGAGAAAGAGAAAGAGAAAGACAAAGACACTGAAACAGAGACAGAGACAAAGAGAGAGAGAGAGAGAGAGAGTCTTGGTGAGCAAACATAAAGAGCACAACGAGGCTCCAAACAAACTCAACCAAAACCCCAACATCAGCCCCAGGACGACCTGGCGAAACGGCAAAAGCCCAGCAGGCGCGTTACAAGAATTTTTTTTTTTTTTTTTTTTTTTTCAATACCCTATAGCCATATATATGACTAAATAGGATATCATAAAATTTATGCAACAAACAGATGTGAGGCATCCTCGAATGCAATAAAGTATGTGCACATGTATATGTTTTTTTTCAATCAGAAAAATCAATGCAAATGCATTGATTTATCTTAAAATATAATTCAAACAACAAATTGCTATGAAATATTCTAACAAGGCTGAAAATATAAAAGAAATTGATTGATTAAATCATAGAATTTATTGAGGGTATTATAATCTACATAAAAGTGTATTAGGGACTTAGAGTTAACATGAAAGCGAACTGGGAATCCTCTAAGCTTTATCGAATCTTTAAAAACTGCGAAATCGATCGAAATTAATAAATCTCTTGTTATATGCAAAATCCTTTCAAAACTACAAAGAAAAGGGTTCTATTTCGTTTCAATTAAATTCTACGCACTTAAATATTTTTTTTTTAAATCAAATTGTTTAAAAAATAACATTACGATTAAATGACAAAAATAAAATAAAAAAAAGAATAAAAAAGTTAGGTTGAAATTTTATAATTCTCAAATAAGTGAAAATTAAACCCACAAACGAAATGAAAAATATCTATTGAATTTATATTAAAACAACTCACTCTATAAACTGCATACAGGGTATTTAAAAGTCATGCAAATTTAACTAGAGCGTTTGCTACTTGCATTTTTATTTTTTGGTCGTGTGCTCTTGTAATTTATATGTTCAAAAAAGGCGCTCGAAAGTATGCAATGCCAAATTATGTTATGCTGGTGCCACCAGACACACACACACACACACACACACACTAGAAAGCCCCGTGGGAAGGGGGTTAAGAGTTGAGAGGGTTGGGGAATTGAAGCGGATGTGCTGTATAACAGAAAAGCCAGCATGTTGTAATGCAATGCAGCCAAAGGTAGCGCAGTTTTGGCCAAACTAAATGACGGCCAACAAAAAAAAAAAAAAAAATATAAAAAAAAACACATTTCGCGTTGTCCATTTTATTAACATTTTTCAGTGCCACAACGTGTGTGTGTGTGTGTGTCCAATTTCAATTGAATTGGCTAGCTTTTTATATGCTAAAAAAAATAAGAAAATAGAAAAAAAAAATGCAGAATAACATGCTAAATAATTACAGCACATTTGAATGCGACCTGTAACCTCATGCAGCCAAGCAAGGTCCTTGAATAAAGTCAATAGACATATGCAAATCGAGAATAGACATAAACGGAATAAGAAAGATAGTCGTCGCTTGGGAAAATAGCAAACATTACTTAAAATATTAAAAAAAAAAAAAAAAGGAAAAGGAAATGGAAATGGGCAAAAACACATGATGAATCCTTGTTTAAACAAGCTAGCAAAATAAATGTAAAATTTATAATATTTTCTCTTTTTTTTCTTTGAAAAATTATGCCAGAGGCAGGCGCAAATAATAAATTGTATTTTTTTTGCCAGATTTTAAGCATAAAACCTGCCATGATATTTAAGACTGTTAAAGCTTATATTTATTATGATTACTCTATAAAATTATTTGTTTTTTATATTAATATATATATATTTTATTTAAATTTCTTGCAGATGATGGAACATGCCTGGCACAATTATAAACTGTATGCCTGGGGCAAGAACGAGTTGCGTCCTTTGTCGCAACGTCCACATTCGGGCAGCATCTTTGGATCTTATGATCTGGGCGCCACAATTGTAGATGGTCTAGATACGCTCTATATAATGGGTTTGGATAAGGAATATAAAGAGGGTCGCGATTGGATTGAGCGTAAATTTTCACTGGATAATATCAGTGCTGAGTTGTCGGTCTTTGAGACAAATATACGCTTTGTAGGCGGTATGCTAACACTATATGCCTTCACTGGAGATCCACTCTATAAGGAGAAGGCTCAACATATTGCCGATAAACTATTGCCCGCATTTCAAACGCCCACGGGCATACCCTATGCCCTGGTCAATACCAAAACGGGCATGGCCAAGAATTATGGCTGGGCATCTGGTGGTAGCTCTATATTATCAGAATTTGGTACACTTCATTTGGAGTTTGCCTATTTGAGTGATATTACTGGCAATCCGGTTTATCGGGAACGCGTACAGACCATACGACAGGTGCTCAAGGAGATTGAAAAACCCAAAGGACTCTATCCCAATTTTCTTAATCCAAAGACAGGCAAATGGGGACAATGTAAGTTATACAACTCTAATGTTTCTTTCCTTTTTAACTACCGATAGTATCGATAAATTTCCTTAACAATACATAAAATAGAAATATTAAAGTTTTGTAGTAATTCGATTATTTAGAATATACTAAACATTTTATTAATATAAAAAAAGAAGTAAGCTTGCTATAGTCGATTATACCCGACTACGGTATAATCTGTACCCAGTTTGTGATTCGCAAATACATATGCTTTCATATATAATACATACACATTCAAATCAAGCAGTTTGAGGTACTGAGAAATATTCAAAAATACATATTTAACAAAAAATCTTAATTAACAAAAAAAAATTTTTTTTTTAATTAAATAAAATTATTTTATGCCTACGAGAAAACATTACCCACTCAAAAGATAAAATATACTTTGCTTCGGCTTCTACATAAAATTAAAAAAATATTGTAAAACGATAAGGAAATTCTTTCCTAAAGCGTATTTATTTCAACTGTATATCTTACAGACATTTTTAAACAAATCCAACTAAATCTTTGATTAAAAAAAATTTATCTTCACTGCTAATGTGCCAATTTGGCAGTTAGTTGATCTATGGGTTGCATTCTACAACTTTATGAAAAAACAATTAACATTTGCTGACATAGGTACTTGAATTGCAAGTTCAAAAGAAGAATTCTTGTTTAATTAGCATTCCAACTCGTAATACCTTCTCCAACTAGAAGGGCATATTACACTTTCTGTTTTTATTTTATTTTTATATTCTTACAACTAGCTTGCTTTTAAAGACGACTTTCAACACAAATATAAACCCTTTAGGATAAATCAACAACCATAAAAATTGGGAAAAGAAGTTGATATCTTCGGCATGTCAAAGCTTTTTACCATTGCAATTGTTTTTTAAAATATTTTAAATATTCGATCAATCGTTGCAATGGGAACTATATGATAAAGTCGTTCCATTTTGATCAAATTAAATTCATATCTTCTAGTTATTGCATATATTTTTCATGTCGTCATATTATTAACATTATAAACACTACTGAAATCACTCTAAATATATATACAATTTTATAATTGACCATTTGAAATAATTTTTTTCTAAGACGAAAATAAATGTATGTAAATTTTAGTCAAATTTGCTTTTGAAGTGAATCGAAATTAAACAGCATTTTTGTTTAAATACAAAATTTTTTAAATTGTGCTAAACAGATTATAAACTTTCCATTAAGTCTTATGGATTAAAAAATATGGGCAATAGAAGTTAAGCTCTCTAGGTGTGTTATTCAAGTGAAGCGTATTACACATTACACTTGTTCAAATAAAAAAATTTAAATAAATAAAATTGTGCAAACTACAATAACCTTATTCATCTAACTAATATAACTTCTATTCCTACGCTTCTTCGTACATAATAATTAATATAAATAAAAATTATAAGGCTCGATTGTGGCTGAAGATTTAAGAGTCAGCTCTTATAAAAATTTATAATTAAAAATATAATCGATAGTAGATTAAAAGAAATAAATTTATGCTATCAATAGATTTGTTTGCCTTAAATTAAAATCTAATAGTTAATTTAAAAAAAAAAATCGATATTATCAATATTTTTTCAACTTTAAAAGACATTGATACATTGATTAGAATTCTCGATAGTTAACCATTGATATTATCGATAGTTTTGCAACTCTAATATTGATACATTCATAGACAGCCTCGATAGTGTACCATCGATATTATCGATATTTTCGCAATTCTTGAACATATTTTTAACTTATATACCTTTTCCATGTAGTGCATATGTCGCTGGGCGCCTTGGGTGACAGCTATTATGAATACCTGCTGAAGGCCTGGCTCCAATCCGGACAAACCGATGAGGAGGCACGTGAAATGTATGACGAGGCCATGGTGGCCATAATGGACAAAATGGTGCGAACCAGCCCCAATGGTTTGACCTATGTGTCTGATCTGAAATTTGATCGTTTGGAGCATAAAATGGATCATCTTGCCTGCTTCTCGGGTAGCTATTATATACAAGTGAAACATATTCGAAAATTACAATTTCTATTCTCAATTTACAGGTGGACTTTTTGCATTGGGCGCTGCAACGCGTCAGAATGAGCATACGGACAAGTATATGGAAGTTGGCAAGGGTATAACAAACACCTGCCGTGAAAGTTATATACGTACACCTACACAACTGGGACCGGAAGCATTTCGGTTGGTGCAACATCAATTAAAAATAATTTTAATTATATTAATTTACATTTCTTATTATTCTTTTAGTTTTAGCGATGCGGCAGAGGCGCGTGCACTGCGCTCGCAGGAGAAGTATTATATCCTAAGACCGGAAACATTTGAGAGCTATTTTGTGCTATGGCGTCTTACGCACGACCAAAAATATCGTGATTGGGGCTGGCAGGCGGTGTTGGCACTAGAGAAGCATTGTCGTACCGCTCATGGTTATTGTGGACTACGCAATGTTTATCAACAGGAGCCGCAAAAGGATGATGTCCAGCAGAGTTTCTTCCTGGCCGAAACGCTCAAGGTGAACGTGTTTTCAATATGAGACTAGGCAACAAAAATTAAATACAAAAGAAAAGAATCAAAAAAAGCATTAAATAAATGCCTTAATTTTGTAATGTTCAGTAAATTGATTTGGCCATAATATTTGATTGATTTGCGTCTGGCACATTCTTGACATAATTTACAAAAGATTTTCTAAATTATCTTATTAAAATATTGAATATTTAAATTCTTTATCCTTTAAGCATTTATTTGCCAATTTTTCCATTTATTTGCGGGATTTGAGGTCTTCATTTGATGCTGTTCAAGAATATATGTACCAGAAGCTGTCAATAAATATTTTTTTGTATTTTTTTTTTAGTCAAAAAATATTTGTTAAAGCAATTTTATGTAAAAGAAATTTTTTAAATTGCGAAAATATTTTTTTTTGTGTTCATCTTGCTTTTTCTTTTTTTTTTTTAACTGAGCCAAAATATTAGTTTTCACATTTAAATTTTACTTTTTGAGGCAATAAAAAAAACCAAGTCTCAATTAATAACGATTACTTTTGTGTTTTAATTTTTATTACTGAAAAATTATTAGTTTTACCTAAGTTTTACTTGAAGTTCATATATAATTAGAGATATTAGCCAATTTATATGAAAAAGAACTTCGAAATGATCAAGAATTTTTTCTAATTTATGTATTAATTTGAACCTTATAATCAGAGATTACTTTAATAACGATATTTGATTATATTTATCTTCGTTAGAGTTTTTACCATCATTTCGTGTGTATAAATTAAATGTTTTAGCTGCAAATCTTCAATTTAAATTTCTTCTTATAATATAACTCTGCAAGGTGTATATGAAAAAAAGTCTTTAATTTAGCAGAACATACATTTCAATAGCATAAATTTAATGCTTAAATTTTGTAATAGCTAAAATTAATATATATTCTAAAAAACTAAACAACCTAATAGTTGTCTATCTGTTTAGAATATGTTGTTGCCTAATATCACAATTAATAACTATAATTATGCACTTACTAATATTTGTTTATATAATTACTTTTACAGTATCTATACTTGCTGTTCTCGGACGATTCCGTACTGCCGCTGGATGAATGGGTATTCAACACGGAGGCGCATCCTTTGCCTATCAAAGGAGCAAATATTTATTATCGTCAGGCGGCTGTGACGCAGCCAGCATCGAATGCCTCATAAGCTAGAGAGAGGCAATTGCGTAGATATGGAATTGGATGGCCGTATCACTCTTAAACAACTATATATGATTTAATATATTATTTTTAAATATTATTATATTTTTTTTGTAATTTTTATTTTTTTTTTTTATTATGTTATTTTAGTTAGGTTTTATGTTTAAAAATGTGTATTTTAATACGTAATGACAACTAAGAAAGGCAATTTGTAATTTGATCTATTTGGTTATCGCCGAGCAATCAACGAGCGACAACTTTCTATGTAACATATTTATGCAACTTAATTAACGATAGCAATCTCTCTAAGTATTTACTATGCTTACCAATCTCTAGCTCGTAACTCGGCACAAGTTTTCAAATCAATAACAAAATGAAAAACAAACAAAAATCTTAAATACCAAGTTTTGAGCGCTCTTAGCTCAGTTCCATTTGAACAGTTGGATTGTTTAATATATTTTTCTTTTTTTTTTTTGCATTTTTACTTTATCATAAGTATAATGTTAACAAGCAAAAAATAGCAACAATAGGAACAGCTGCAAGTTTTATTATGTAGACATATTTACACACATATATAAACACACACACACACATAGACGATTTATATAAGTAAACTCAGGTGTTCGATTTATAATTTTTTCGTTCCGTTTGTCGTTTTTTAGATTCAAATTTGCAATTACTTAAGCACTTTTATCTCAATCTATCTCTCTATATAGCTCTAGCACCCAGCTCTATCTATCCATCAATTTGTGTAGAGCCATCATCCTATATGAAAACTAAATAACTAGCATTTTGAATATATATATATATATATATATTTATATACATACTATATAAATATGAATATGACACAACTCTCAAAACATTCAGTGGCACATTCTGAATTCAAAATATTTAAGAGCTTTGTTTTGTAAATATTTTCCTAGGGACAAAATGAAGGCATCTATGAGAAGAAGGTTTACAAATCAACTAAATGTCAAGTTATTGTTTACGTGGTAGCCTAAATATATAAAATAAAATATAATATAATTAATTATTGTAATAGCAACTAGCATACTTTAAAGAAATGTAACGCATATTACTTTACATCAGCATCAAGCGAAACGAATCTTAAATACATTTATTAAACAAAATTATAATAATGAGAGAAAATCATAAATGAATATGTAGGCAATTGTTAAAATAAAATATTTATACAATTATACAACAAATGCTAAAAAAAAAAAAGAAAAAACAACAAGAAATAATCTAATTTTTAACAATGTAAAGGATTTTTTTTTTTGTATAATTCTAAGTCTAAGATATAATGACGATAATTATAATGATATTAATAATATTAAATAGAAACCGCATTAATAATAATATTAATAATTCTAATAAAAACCAACACAATTAAGTATGTTTATCAAAAAATGTTAAAACAAAATTTTTAACAGCTCCAAAACTTTGTATCAGCTTCTGCGCTGTGAGAAGTAATTTTAGAAATATACACGTACACATTAAAAAAAATATATAATTAACAAACATAAAAAAAGGCACATTTTCTAAACTAAACAAATAGTTTTTATCAATATTATTATTATTATTATTATCATTTTTTTTTTTTTTGTTATATCTACTTAATTGTAAGACAGAACGTGGATATTGTATAATTACGAGTCTAATAAAATTGTAAATGCATGAAAGATGAAAGAGATATGTAATGCAACTTCCTTGAGGAAATGTGCATAACGGATATTAAGAAATGCTTAATCATTAATTGTATTGGACTAACCCATAAGTTAAATAAAAATCTAATGAATAACTTTAACAAATAATGATATTTTTATTAAGCTAGTTGGTGAAACAAAAAAAAATACATTTAACTTGTACTCATATGCATTTTGAGAGTTAGAAAAATAGGACTTTTACAGCTTTATAGAGAAATGTTTTTTATTAGATATTCAACTGTTATAAAATTATAAGTTTGAACCTATTTACAGGCGAAATATCTTTTTTTTGAGTTGATCCTTGGAAATCAATTAATTTCGGAAATACTATATTAAATTGTTTTTTTTTGTTTCGTTACTTGGGCTTAAAAAACTAGATCTTAACTAAAAATTATGATTTTTTTATTTTAAATACAAAATTTTCCAATAGGCAAATATATGACATAGAATATAAATATCAAAAAAATTCATTTCCGTTTTAACAAAGCTTTCAAAACAGGAAATCTAGGAAGCTCATCTAACATAACTATATATATATAAAACTGTTTAGCTTGACTGACTGACTGATTGACGACTCACACCCAGGCCAAACGGTAGAAGCTAGAAATCTGAAATTTGTGACAATAGCTTCCTATTATATCGTAGGTTTGTACTCTGAACAAAAATCATCAAAAATATATTGTAAAATGGGTGGAAAATGCATTTGAAAATTGTATGAAAATCGCAGCAGAGCATACACGGTGGCGCAGTAAACTACAATCATAGTGATTATTATAATTTTTTTTTTTTAGCGGGAGCGTAGTAACGTACGCCGAGAGAGCTAGTATATATGTATAACTCTGTTCAACCTAACTGATTGACGACTCAGCCCCAGGCCAAACGGTAGAAGCTAGAAATCTAAAATTTGTGACGATAGCTTCCTATTATATCGTAGGTTGGTATTCTGGGAAATTTTTATTATAAATATATCGGACAGTGGTTACAATAATAGTAACATTGTAGAATATAATTAGTTTCTTTTTTTTTCCTATTTTAACGGGTAACGGGAGCGGGAAGTTTCAACGCACGCCGGAATGATCTAGTATTTAATAAAATGGAAATTTTCCTTAGCAAATATCTATGTACATGTATGTAAATGAATCTTTAGCATGAACTTATTTATGTATGTATGTAAATATATGCAATGTTCACTTTCAATTATAATTTTTTTAAATGAATATTTTTCCCGTTGCAATTCCTTTTACAGACATGACTAACAATTGAACTGTATCATAAGAAATATATATGTTAGAGTATATACTATATACATATATACGAGAGTACTACTTGCACAAGGCAAACAAAGCGCTTTGAGGTTAACAACATTATTCACCCAGACGACTCAACCCGGAACGGAGAACGGAGTTGTCGCCAGCGCCAATTTCAGCTTACATTGCGAGCGGACAAAGTCCAAACTGTAATAGCATAAGACTGCAAAAACGACTGGGTAAACAAAGCATAAACAATAAAAAATATGTATGTATGTACAGTACATACATATATAAGACAACAAAAAGTAGCGTCACCCACCGCCCACTCATTGAAGACAAGAGCGAGCGCAGAAAACTTTTGATCCCGCAGTCAATCCACCCACCAGGGAGCGACAAAGACAGCTTTTTGTTGCTCTCATTCGCCAATTGCCATTTGCTTTTATGTTTTGTGCTCTTTTGCTCTTCTCGCGCTCTCTTTGTGCGATGTATGCTTTATGTTGTTGTTGCTGCTTCTGCTGCTGCTTCTGCTTCTTTGTTGTTGGCTAGACGAGCCCGCCAGACCAGCTGAGCTGCTTGTTGCCGGTCGCCGCGACTGCGTTTGTTTTGTTGTTGTCATGCCCTATCATATGGCAGCCACTATGATTTTTGCATTTAAAGTGGAAAAAAAAAACATATGTATGTCAAAACATTTTTTTATTTTGACAAAATATAGTTCTATAATTAGTGCTAAGTTTGATTTTGGGCAATGGTTCGTTTTTAAGATAATTACAAAAGAAACATAGGCGTTCGCATGCGACAAAAACAAAAGTCGCTTTCAAGGCGTATAGTTCAAACAGTTATTTCAGCAACACCTGAAGGAATATTAAAATGCAACTTATTTTAAAATGATATGCATTGATGCAACTTAATAATACTGTTTATTTGTTTTAAAAATATTCATTACTTAATTTTTTATTTAATTTTAATCACTATCACAGGCTATATGTCGCATGCAACATTTTGTTCCATCATTCATCTTAAGTTAATTTTTTTAATTTCTATGTAATTAGACATGCATAAGATGATTATAAATGATTTTAAATATATTCAATATATTTATTTTCATATAAAAAAATGATAAACTTGAAAAAATATGTTCGATAAAGAAAAACAAAATTTAGTGTATTCATAATTTATTTATGTGTGTAAACAAAGAACAGAAACAAAGTTAATTGAGAATTGTATTAATAATGTCAAATTAATTTTTTTTTAATAGAATATATATACATATATTAGAAAAACAATTATTTTGAATTTATAAATTTTACACCTGCGATGTCGCACACGACAATTTTTTAATAAGTACCAAATGCAAAGTGTTGATTGTTTTCCACCAAATTTTATTTTATTCAATTTCCATTAAAAATATCTGTTTCTTACTAATATTTCAACAAATACACTTAACGCACTGATAACAAATGTTTCTTTTCAATGTCGCACGCGACATCGAAATAAAATAAATAAAATGTAAAGGTTATTGCATAATGTCTCTCATTAAGAACATTAATTAAAACAAAATTTGCAATAAAAATGCTTAAAACAGAAGTTTTGCACTTGTTCGAACTTGCATTTAAATAATTCAAAACGTGTTATAAATAAATGTAAAGTTTGTTAAGATTAGTTAAATCTGATAAATTCTCTATAAAAATATGTTAAGACAACATACTTTTATGGACATTAAATTTTTGGCTGCGGTTGACATTTCTGTGAAAATGTCCATATCATTTGGTTAGTATTTTGTATGGAATTAATTGTAAATTAATTAAATTTTGGTTATAAGTAAAGAAAATGTTGAGGAATAGTTTTTTTTTTTATTGTATATGGGCATTTCCACGGTCGCGAACCGAACTTTCGTACGCTTTTGAAATTAAAAAAACAAGGCGAACAAAATATTATTTTATTTTTTTATTTTCGATAGCATATTGCATGCTCTATCTTTGGTGCAAATACTAGGTTCTTTTGATTTTTAGTTTTAAATGAAAATCGCAAAGTTCAGAACAGAATATTCTAAATTGATTATTTTTATATTAAAGCGGAATAAAATAGCTTTCTTTTAATTAATTGCAATTTAAAATATCTCCATTGCTTTTTTTTATGAGTTTAAGTACCGGTCGCGAGAGATTATATAGTAAAAGTGGCAACCATAACATATGTTGTACACATAAAATAAATATAAAGAAAAAATGCCTATAAAACCAGTTCATATTGCTAAGCTTAATAATTTTATATATAAATGGCAAAAGTTTTAAAATTAAACCTAAAAATATGAGCACAGCTTGAGCTCTGCTGCATATGTACATAACCACACAATGTACTTTGGTTAGAGTATACACATTTCGACTTGCCTGGTGTGCGTTGCCGTTATGTTTTTGTTTTGGTCGTTGACGTGAGCGTCGTCGCTTCTGGCAAACCGCACAGTTGTCTGCGAGTTTTCAAGCGAGTCGGGAGCGTCGGACGCAGTTGCTGCAGTTGATTCAACATCGGTTGCATTTAATTTTATTCGCCAGTGCAGCAAAGCATACAGAATGCCATTCCCCATTCATCCGCCCAAGCAGATGCCCTGCCCCCACTGGCAGCACTTTCCCATCAGTCCGGTGGATACGAAACCATCGCCATTTGGCACAAATGGCAATGGAAATGGAAATGGAGTTGCTGCCACAATTAATAAACCACCGGAGCCGGTGTCATATCGCTATTGTGTACACTGTAAGGCAGCTGGCAAGGATGTGGGCGACATTAGTAAGGATTAGAGATTGCAAAGCTATGCTAATTACACTACACACACAAACAGCGCCAACCATTCCACGTATTCTTCATCCAAGCAATCAGTTCATTGTGTACAATAAAAATCTCCACTCATCGCACAACTGGAACATCCTTTTGTTTTGCTCCCAAAAGTGCAATTTCTAATTAATAAATATCTGTTTTATATAAGATTTTAAACATTTATTTTTCTTCATTTATTTTTAATTATGATTTATGTGCCAATCTAACTAATACTAAGTTTATACTTACCACAAACATACTACATGTATATTATATATTATTTTTTTTTATAATATTTAATATGCTTAAGCTAAGATTTTCTATACCTGAAGACTTTATATATATACATACATATACTGCTATTAAAAACATACAAAAATAAAATGCACAACACATTTAAAAAAAAACGAGTTTGATTTTACAAACACATGGACATAAATACATTTGTATATATATATATATACAAAATATATATATACTATATGTTTATGTATGGAGTTTGTTTTTTTTTGAGCGGCACACATTGTTTTTTTTTTTTTTTTTTTTGGGTTTGTTTGTCTGCCTGCTGTGTTGTTGTTCTAGTTGTTGTTGTTTTTTCGGATCGTGTGTTGCTTTTTATCAGTTCCCAAGGTCAGCAACAAACAGCCAGAACATTAACATTTTGAACATACATGCGATAAGCATGTAGAACAGTAAAGAACAGAATCGAAGAATTCAGAAATGTTGTCATTTAATTCAGTAATTTCGAATTTTAATATTGTTTGTTTTTTTTTATTTTTTTCTGTGCCGCTTTGTGGTCGCCACATGCAACTGCAACACAAGAAAAATATTCAGATGAATGTACAAAGTTCAATAAACTGCTTAAATGCAAATAAATATAAATACGCATTCTCATATAAAAAGCGAAAGCGAAAATTCCCCATACGCTGCCCAAAAGAAAGAAAAAGCATTTCCCTCCTTATTATATAGATTCACATACATACATATATGTATGTATATATATACATACATACATAGATACCAAACCTCAATAAAAGAGTACAGTTGCGATCAAAAAAATAGTATAAGGAAAACAATTAAAATGAATAATAAAATAATAATATAGGGTACAAGCTATAAATCTGCAGTTTTTACAGTAGCTTTTTATTATATTGTAGGTTGGCAATCTAAAAAAATTTTGGCAAAAATATATAGGGATGTGGGTAAAAAATGCATTTTAAAACTATATGAAAAGTTTGATTTTTTTCTTATTTTATTTATTTTAGTGGGACGTAGCAACGCACGCCGGGATGATCTAGTATCATATATGATTTTACTTATAATTTCACAATATTTAACATTTTTTCTAAATGCAATTGGGGAAGTAAATAAAAATATTAATACCTAATAACAATAACAGCTATATTTAGTACTTTAGCTTAATCTAATCAGTTTTAACAAAAGACCCACGCAATGATATACCTGCATATAAAAAATGGTATATTATATATGGTAAGCAATAGTAAAAAAATATTTTTGCTATTCCTTTTTATAAATATACATATCCCTTAAAATAGAATAATGTAAGCATAATTCTTATTTTTAATTTAGCTATATGTATACATATAACTTGAGTTTAATCGATGAACTCGTATATATATGCGGTCTTATCATATTTTCGTTAAATTCTATAATTTATACATAGTACTTTTACTAAACTATAGAGCCATATATGCACATATATTATATATGTATGTATATGATGTATCAAATTGAAATTAAACTTTTGGATAATTATTCGCCCTTTCGTTGACTTTCCCTGGTTCTATCTTTTAGTATATTAAAAACGAGCCCCCCAATTAAACACAAACATATAACTGATAAGACCCCCATCTAAAGTCATACAATTGTACATTATATTTAGTATAAATAGCAATCGATAATATTTGACAATTTGGCTTAAAAATATAGAACACTTAATGTTAAGAATAAATTTATTAAAATTAATTGGCTATAAAATTATTTATTGATTATTATATTATGCAAATCAAGAAACATTTGGGTGCATAAATGCAAGAATTTTTTCGATTTGTAGGCTGGAGTTATGACAATACCAAAGATACACTGATTTCCTTATTATCACGGAAAACAGTATAAATTTGAAAGACTACAAAAATTAAGATACATTTGGAGAACTGATTTTAACGAACAATTAATTATTTGACGCGTAAGAATCTTTGAGCTCAGCTGACTTCTTTTAAATAATTATTTGAATTTTCTAGAGCAAAATGTATATTTATCGCCCCACAATGTTTATTTTCACACAAAAATTTAAAATTCTAATTATTCACTTTCGATATTTCTATATTTGTCAATACATTTTTAGACAATTTTTTTTGTTTAATTAGGAATTACGAAAACTATAGATCCAAAAAGTGATTGAGTTTGTAGATTTCGTGTTAGTTAGAATTGAAGTCAGCTATAATTAAATAAATATGTACAAACTTAAAAATATAAAAGGTCATGAAGAATATGCGACTATAACATAAAGGTAATACATTTTTTAACAAAATTGCTACAAATAAATGATATTAAAAAAAAAATTGTTCGGTCCCTGCGCATGGCATCTTAGAATTTTACCTATTAAGCATAAGTTTTTAACGCCCTTATTATTTTTAAGTCCCTTCACATGCTTAATTTTATTTCAAATCCTTAAAGCTCGGCACATTTACTATGTTCATCAAGCTTGGTACATTTTTTATAGCTTTGGTACAAAGCAGTGGCAACCGTGACTTACACTGCATCCCTGGTAGCCGCTAGTTCACAATAGGCGGCTTCACAGCTGTCAGCAGCCAACTGCAGTTGCGATTGCGTTTGAAATCGTGAACATTATTATAAGATGCAATTACTTCTGAAGCGTAAACGTTATTAAGAACACACACACACACACAGACACACCTGGTTGGTTGGTTGGTTGGTGCAATAACTGCAATAATACGTGGCCCAGTTTACCAGCAACTCAACTCAACATGGATTATCAATATTACGATGATGCGGATTATGTTGAGGACGATGGCGAGGATCTATACCAGGACATTGAATCAACTGTAAGCCATACGGAGAATTCAAATTCGCATATTGAATATAACAGCATGACAGAGCGCATGTGGGATAGCTATGAGAACTGTATGCTGCCCTCACTCCTCCAAGTGCTGGGCTACATATTGCCCTTGGTGCTAAGTTGTTTCATATGCCGGCTGCTCTGTGCGCTCTATGCGAGGAGACAACGTCTGGGTAGCGGCTTCAATTGCGGCTGGCAGGAGGCAAACAGTCTGACACTCGCACCGATGCACATCATCAATGCGCTATGCGGTCTGGCCGTGCTCAATGGAACACTGGGACAGCAGCGTCTGTTGCTGCTGCTATTGCTCAGCGGGATTAGCTATGGGCTGCTGCAGCTGCTGCGACTGGGCAATGGAGAGCGCGGTGCTGTGGCCATTGCTGTGCTGTGCATTGGCAGCCAGTTCATCTATGAGCTGGCCATTTGGCAGCAGCGTGATGATTGGCCACAGCTGCGCGGTCTACAGATGGTGGCCAACATGAAGGTCATATCGCTGGGCTATGATCTGGCGGCAACGGGTGCGCCCGGCTTGCGCATGCCCAGCATTTGCGCCTATCTCGGCTATATATACAATCCGTCGAGCTGTGTGCTGGGACCTTGGCTAAGCTATGCACGCTATTTGGACGGTTTGTGCAGCAAAGCCAATTGGCGACGTGGCCTATGCCAGATGCTGCTCAATATACTCATCTGTCTGCTGGCCTTGACCATATCCAATTGTGTGGCACCCGCATTGGCCGACCTGCAGCAGCTGCAGCAGGAGGAGCAGCAGCAGCAGCTGCAGTTTACTCCTGGCATCTCACACTGGCTGTTCATGTATACGGGCGCATTGAGCATACGCTGCAGTCATTATTTTGTATGCTTTCTCAGCCAAGCACTGCTCTCGGTTGCCGGCCAACAATTGGACACAGCGCAACAGGCTGGTGGCCATCTGGTGGCACGTCCTTGGCAAATCGAATGGCCGCATTCGTTGAGCGCCCTGGTGCGCTCCTGGAATGTGCCCATGCACGAATGGCTGAAGCGTTATGTATATGGCAACACAGCCAGCAAGCAGAGGAGCAGGCATAATACGATTATTGCCGTATTCTGTACGTATCTGGTGTCGGCCCTGTTGCACGGCATGGATTTTCGCATCTATTTGGTATTATTATCCCTGGCCACCTTTGCCCAGGGCGAAACAATGTTGCGGCGTCACTTGGCCAAGCTATGTGATGCCTGTGTCAATGCCAATCCCTGTCCGGGCGCTGAGCGTTGTCGCTATTTAAATTGTCCGAAACGACGTGGCTGGCGTTGCCTCAGCTCCTGGCTGGTCGTATTGACCAATTTGGGCTTCACCCTGCTGGCAATGCTGCATTTGGCCTATCTGGGCATTGTGCTGCTCAATGAAACCCTCAGCCTGGAGACGGACAACGAGCTGCCCTTTGTGTATCACTGGGCAACTGCTGGCTATCTCAGCCATTACATTGGCATTGGCATGTTCGTTCTATATTTGTTCATATCCTAAACTGAGGCTCTCAGCCATATATAAGAGAGGACTGCTGACTGACTATGTGATCATTTTAATGACTTAAAATAATAATAATAAATATTGGGGAATCTCAACAGATGGGAAGAGGGGGTTGGTACTACGACCAGTCCGGTCTATTGTGTACTAATTGTAAATCAGGGACCGTAAGAATTAAAAGTTTAATTTGTTATATTCGATTTGAGTTTATTTTTTCATATCAATTGGCATAAAAAATAAAACACAAAAATAATCGTTATTTCTGATTGAAATTCTAATATAAATATGGCCATTTCCAGAATGACGTTACGTGACAAGCCTAATGTGAAAAAAAGCTAAACAAAAAGTCAAATTTTTGAAAAGTTTTTTTTTATATCTAAGTAGCAATTCAGCTGGACTATATTTAGTAAAGATAAATGAAAACATACGACCTTTCCAATTAAAAGATATAAGCAAAATAGAGCCGTGACGTTACGGGACAAGAGTAAAAGTCTGTTTCGACTTAAAGTTTTAATAGCGCAAAACTCTGCGAAGTGTGCAAGCCTTTTTGTATAAAATTTTTTTGAGTATGATTATGAATAGTGTAAGTTCATTTTGCAGGCTATTTCATTTAAAAAACCTTTCCTGATTTTTTTATAAGCCTTAGTAAGAGACGTTACGTGACATAAAATTCCATGGTACATTTTGAAGTTAAGATCGCCCTTAAAAATTTATTTAACGCAAATAAAAAAAATAAAAGGAAAATTAAGTAATTTAAGTATTCGTGTAAATCGATGGCCAGGTGTATTCGCAAGAGGAGCGTATACCGTTGCGTTACGTGACACACTTTTAAAATTTTCTAAAACATTTAATATTTTTTTTGTGACTCGAAAGTTTTTTATTTTTACATTGTTGTATTAAACTTTGTGTAGATCTGAAATTTTACGCACTTGCGATCATCAGGGCATATACTTATTTAGTTTAAATATATTAAAATTATGAAAGATATGTGTAGAATCATATTGATGTAGTCCTCTTTCTCCATAAATTTAAATTTATTTTATTTAATTAAAAAAAAAACTCATAATTTACGGTCCCTGATTGTTATGACTTATATTTTTTACTATATCATTGTGTAATAATGCTACTACTAATTACTTCTAAAAAAATATCAACAAATCAACGAATACGTCAACTTCGGAACTGACATTAACCACTGTGAATCTCGATATAAATTGTATTTGTATATTTTTTATTGCGTAGTCGTCACCGATTTGTACATATGTATTTTATACTCATACATATTAATATGTATTTTTGGCATGCCTACGTGTGTACTTAATAAATGTTTTAAAATATGTAAGCTAACAATTTTTGTTAAAATATGCCGAGAAACGTTTTTTTATTTTTAATGGGGGGGAATTTGGGCACATAAATCAAAAAGTCACATTTTTCAGTTTTAGCTAATGCGAATTCACGAGAGAATTTGTCATTTAATTGATTTAAACTATTGTGATTTCAATTCACGTGCTTTATTTCAAATGAATCTAACATTTAATGGATTTTAGCTATTGCAAATTGAATTTATTAAGCGATTGTGATTTAAAGCTTTATTTCAAAGGAATCTAACATTTAATGAATTTAGAAGCATAATTTCAAGTTAATTCAAATCGCAATAGCTAAACTCTATTAAAAAGCAATGTTTGAAATTAAATTAAATTTTATTTTGAATACCTATGTACATACATATGTATGTATTAACATTTAAAAAATTGGCCTGGAAAGTAAGTAAAAGTAGTTTTTAAAAATTTAAATGGAAGAATGATTACACAATTGTCCTTGAAAGTATGAAAAAGTTGTAAGAATTCAAATGTATGTAAAATTACCCAAGCAAGTAAGAAAAATAAGTAAGTTTGCAGAAATTTAGAAAAGAAATAAAAAATAAATGTTACAAAAATTAACATAATTGCACTTGCAAGTAAGAAAACATTGTTATTTTGGGTGAAAAAAAAAATGGAAAATATATATATTTGTATGTATTTAAAATCTCTCATATTGAATTTCAAACAACAGGCACAAAGACATTGAGCACGTCAAGAAAGTCAGGAAGTCTGATAAATGTATCTAGAAAATTCAAAAAAAAAAAAAATTTGAACACACGTCTTGCAAAATTGAAACCCATTTTAAGCTGTATTTTGTATTTTTTTTTTATTGTTTTTTTTCATGTAGATTTTCTTTGTTTGTTTTTTTTTTTGTTGTTTTGTTTTGTTTTTCTCATTGAGACAAATATTTATAACAATATTGTAATTTCTACTGCATTTTTTATTTTTTTGTTTTAATTTTGTTTTTGTTTTTTTTTTACTTATTTGCATTTGTTTTCGGTTGTCAGTTTGTTGTTTTGTTTTGTTGCTTATGTATTAAATATTAAAATTACTACCTTAAAAATTATGCAATGACAATAAAAATATTTGTTGTTGTTTAATGCAACTTATGTTTGTTTATCTGCTGTTGTTGTTGTTAAACCGCATTTACCGAACTGCTAAAAAAGTCGCGCTCTGTATTTATTTTATAAACATATATATATATATATATTTTGTATATATATATATGTATGCATATATATATATATATATTTTTTTTTATTTTTTGTTGTTGTTAATTTTGACTTAAATTTTGTTTTGTTTTTGTTGCTTTATATTCAGAAAGTTGCTATCGCTCGTTTGATTTTGACATCAAAAATAGATATATATATATATATATATATATATATATATATGTGTGTGTGTATGTATGTATATCGATTCATGTATGTATGTATATATATATATATATACCCATATAAAGTGTTTCGTTATGTATGTGTATATGCAATGTTTTAACTGTGATTTTTTAGACATTGTTTCCTTAACCGTTTTCCCATTTCTGTTGCAATTTTAAATTGTTTTCGTTCGTTTTTTTTTCTCTTTAAATATATATTTTTTTATTGCTATTTTAAAAAAAGTTTGCAACAATTGGCGCTGTCTGCATTAAATTTGTTTTCTATTTTTTTTTTGTTTTGTTTTTTATTTCGTTTAAATCATTTTTAATTTTAATTTATAACAACAACTGAGTTGATCACAAGAGATAACGAGAGTTTATGTTTTTTTTTTGTTTTTTGTTTTTTTTTTGTGTTTTGTTATCATTTACTTAGTTGCTTTTGTTTGCACTTCTTTTTACATTTACAAAATATGACAACGATTTCGTTGACCTTTGACTTTTTTAAATCTTTCGTTTTTTCTGTTTTATGTAAATTTTTTATTTTTGCTGCCTTTTTGTCTATCCGAAGCGGCCAAAAAGTTAAGAACAATTGCGGTTTTTTTTTTGTTTTGCTTTTTTCTTTTTAATTTTTGCATAATTTGAACGCAAAATTATTTAAAATACAAATAGTGTACAAATATTCGCTAACTACATATCATATATCTATATATACACATATATCAATATATATGTATATATATATACATGTGTATAAATTGTTTTTGTGGCGTGCGGCACACAGAGAAAAAAATTGTGTATTCTATGCCTAAGGTGGAGAGAGAGAGAGGTGTATGGGGGGTTAGGAAGGAGGTTTTTAGAGACAGTTTTTTGTGGTTGAAAGAAACGGCCATATCTAAAATTATGTAACAAAAATTTAAATAATTTCATTAAATACATACATAATTCTGTATATATAGCATATATATATATATTTTTTTCTCGTTTTTGTTTTTTTTTAAATATAATTTCTTTCATTGTTTTTTCTTTTTTTTTTTACTTTACTTTCTCTTTACTATAAATTACAAACTTTTAAAACTTAATTATAATTACGCTTGTTTACAAAAATGTTGTATGTTTTATGTGTGTTAGTTTCTTTTTTTCTCAATTGTTCTAAAAAAAAAAACACAATTTTTGTTTTTTTTTTGTGTTTGCCGTTTTTAGCAGAATGCACTTAATTCCAGATTTAAGCTTATAAAATATACAAAAAAGGTAGCAAGGAAGAAAAAAAAATTAAAAAAATTATTTATACATATAATAATTATAATCATAATAATAATAATAATAATAATTAATCAACAGTAACGTACAATTACTGTATAGTATAATTTAGTTAGCAAATAAAACTAAAATGTAAGCAATTAAAATAATATTACACAATTAAATTATAAACATAATTACAGTGTGTGTGTGTGTGTTTGTTTGTTTTGTTGTTGTTGTTATGTCCTGTCTCTCTGTGTGTTGCTTTGCTGTGTGTTCAGTTGTTGTTTCATTTTATTGCTGCTGCTGCAAATATTATGACAAACATTGACAGCAACAACAATAGAACACACACATACTAACAGTGCGTATCCTTGTGTTTTTTGTTTGCATATCGAATGGCAACAACAACATGATCTTAATTTTTGTTTTTTCTTTCTTTTTTTTGGATTAATTATACTACATATAATGCGCTATATATGTATGTAAACCATGATATGCGGCTGGCTGCCGTCGTCTGTGTTTGTGTTACTGTTAATGTTCCTGTCAGTGTCCTTGTACTTGTCCTTGTTACGACACACATTGTTGCCGTTGTTGCCAGACCGCTTAAAGCTGCTGCTGTTGCCGCTGTTGCCAATATCAAGCGCCGTTGCTGCTGCTGCTGCTGCCGCTGTCCATCCCAGCATCGGCGCCATGTTCAATCATTCTTAGTCTGACAATAGAGCTCCTTTAACGATTTGAGCTCCTCGATAAGCGCTTTGTTTTGGTTCTCTAGCACCGCCACACGATTCTCCAGGCACTTGATGTATTCCTTTTTTTTACGCCGGCATTCCCGCGCCGCTTCCCGATTCTTTTGCAATCGTATCTCTCGCTTGCGCGTTTGATCCTCCGCAATGCCGCTGTTATCTATATAGAGAGAGGGAGAGGTAGAAAAGTCAAAATTAGTTAATTATTCTTTAAATGAATTGAAAATTTGAAATGGGTTTTTTTTTTGTTGTTGTTGTTGCATTTACTGGTATTGTATGATATCCGATTGGATATATAGAAGGCCGATTCTGGCGCCATGTGCAGCAGTGAATTGCTTGATGTGTTGCCAACGCCGACGCCACCGCCGCCCCCCGCCCCGCTACCCAGCTGCGAGCTGAGAACGCTCCCATCGGGCATTTGCAGTGTTGGGCCCGCTGCATCGCCATGATGTTTTGTTTTCAGTGTATTAATTTTTCATTTTTTTTTTGTTTAATTTTTGGGGGTTTTGGTTGAGGATTTGTTGTTGTTGTTGTTGTAGTTGTTTGATGGTTGTTGTTGTTGTTGCAATTTTAATTGGTTTTTGATTTTTGGTTTTATTTTTTTTTGATTTTGTGGCATTTTTTCGCGAGCGGAAAACGTAGAAAAAAAAAACAACAATAAAAAATTATAAGAAAACATATTTTTTTGGCGGCTCTTTTTTGTATTGTTTTTGATTTTTTTTTAAATTCAAATTGTTCATTTGTGAGTGCGAGTGAGAGCGAACGATCGAACGAGCAAGACAGGCGATGTTTTTTTTTTATATATTTGTTGTTGTTGTTTTTTGGGGTTAGTTTGAGAACAACGGCGACGGCAACGGGGCGACGTTTGTTATTAAGTACAAATGTATGCATGGGTGTGAGTGTGTGTGTGTGTACAAACAATCGATAAGTTATCGATAGTATCGAGTGAATACAAAAATTTGTTGATAAGTTGCAAACAAAGTGAAGGCTTCGCTGATTTTAGTTGAAATCATATTTAATATTTAGAACTAATTTAAAAGTACAAAAATATTGTTAATCGATATTTTAATTATTATAGTATCCACAACTATTGATAGTTTTAATGAAACTTAATATTTCTAAAGCAAAGTAAAGATATAAATCTTTTAATTAATTTAAAGAATTGGCACTTCGATTGTAGAAATAGTAAAAAATGCAACAATATCGATACTATCGATAGATCGATTATTTGTACAGGTATGTAAGTCTCTCTATGTGTGTGTGTGTGTGTATTTATGGGGGCGATGGGCGTGGCGTGGCATGGCGTGATGGTGCAATTTATTCTTCAACGCTGGGGTTGTGTGTAGCAGCAACAACAACAACAACAACATCAACAACAGGAACAGCAAAAAAGCCAAGAGTAGACGCGCGATAACAAAAACAACAACAAATTTACAATACTCTTTGTTGTGTAGATGTTTGTGTGTGTGTGTGTGTGTGTGAAATTGTATTATTATTTACAATAATTTAAAGTTGTTTTATTTATTTTGTTTTTTTTTTTTGTGGCATCTTTAAAACGGTTTTCGCATTTTTCTGTTAGGCTACAACAACAGCAACAACAAATTAATGACAAAGTGTGCATGACTAAGAGGGAGAGAGAGAGCGAGAGAGAGATACACAGAGTTGTATACGACTAACGGTATACAACAGCTGATCAAGGTAAATGTAAATGTGTGTGTGTGTGTAATGAAGTTAATAAATGTTTACAAAATGTAAAAAAAAAACAACAACAACAACTACCACAACTGCAACTTAGTTAAGCACGCAAAAATGATATATGCATGATTTTTGATTTAATAAATGGTCAAAATTCCTTAGATAATGATCATAATGGTATTGTTATACATAAAAACATATAGCATTAGAAATATGACATATGAATGTGTAATTTTAAATTTGTTGATGTGGGGAAAAAACTTGAATAAAAATATTGAAATAACTCTTTTGATAATAAAATAAACTAGACTGTATAAATGATAATATTGATCTTTTAGAACTTCGTATTCAAAAATGTATTGTACGCTTTTTGGAAGATATCAGCACAAATATGGCATTAATATTATTATAAACCACTTTTTCTAACTTGAATAATATCATTTAATTTTGAAATTTGACAATAATCATACATTAAAAATATTATATATCTGGACAACTAGACTGCCGGAAGCTTTCTTGACACAAATTTCAACATAATTCATATATATTTTTAATAAAAAATTGTGCTGCCAACTTGCTAACCTATCAGCACTGTCAACCTATTTATATGAAGCTGCCAACTTACTGATGTTGCGTTTTATAACACGCTCTCTCTCTCTCTCTCTTAAATATTATTATAATATTCGATTTAATAAGTATATATCATCAATAGTCATGTTGATCTAGTCCTGCTTGTCTATAACTCTTCAATAACAATGTTGAAAATAAGCTTCCAATCTGGAGTTTTAGCTATATTCTATATCGAAATCGAACCTAAGCGCAACACTGAAAACTTTTTGAAATGTAAAAGTTTTCAAAAAATTATAGATAAATTGATAAACAAAACCTGGGCTTAAAAACAACTTAAAAATCTTGTTCACAAACCAAACTTAAGATTGAAACATTTGTACAAATTGTAAACCAAGTTAAGAACAATCTTTTTGTTATATTAAAACCATGCTTTAACATCTGTGTATATGAATTCTTGTTGATTTTACAATTTATCACAATTTTTTAAGATATAATCCTAAATTCACATATGTTCTCTTGATTTATGCTTAAATGCATATAATTTTTTTATAAATCCTAGACAATAATTCATTCCAAATATCAACTCATATCATATTATATTCTACATAATCTTTGTAAAAATAAAAACCAAATGATTATAGTAATATGAAAACTCAATTATGACACTGTCTGATGAATAAAGCTAAAATGCACAGGACATATATAGATAGAGATAGAGCGACTTTTATACAGCGAAAGAGCGAAAGAAACAGAGATAGGGGAAATACAGAGTGTGACTTTTATGGCGCTAATCATGGATTAGATTAATTACCGCTTATGTCGGGTCCACTAATTTCCGTAAAGATCTTATTATACGATGGCCTTCGTGTTAGATTACTGCGATGATGCTGTGAATCATCATCCGATAAACTTTCATCGCTATCCTCCGGATGCTGTGTATTCGGTTCGGGTTTAATCTTACATTGAAAATTTGGAGGGATCTGCAATTGTTTAAAAATCAATTATTAATAAAATGTTATATATATATAAAATATGAGAAATTCATTTTCTTTAGTGTGTGTTGTAGTTTAGAGACTTCTACGCACTTTGTTACGCACTTGCACATTGCCCGTGGCCGTATGAATGACCGTCGTATTTGCCGGCTTGGTCACATAGACAACTCCAGGGGCGCCCTTATGCATCGCGGATGCGGCGGCCAGCGCCTGATGCTGCTGCTGTTGTTGTTGTTGCTGCTGCTGCTGTTGATGTTGTTGTTGCTGTTGCTGTTGTTGTGTTCCAGCGGCAGTTTGTATAACACCCGAATGATTTGCTGCCTGTATCACGGATTGTACCTGCCAAAAGCACACATGTTTATATAAGTATACAGCATTTAGTATAGTTACAATTGTAGAAATCAATAAAAAAATAAAAATAATAATAATAATATGTATATAACAGGGGAGCAGCAAGGAAAGTTGTTGAGCAACAATGCAGCGTTACGTTAACAATAGAAATATTTTCACAATAGAGGTCATTATAGAATGCTTTTGCATAAGATATTTATACATTGTAAGTAGTATAGTTAGGTTCATCAAAGAGGCGTTTATTTTGAAAGTATTGGAATTGTGGACAACATTAATAATTGAAATTATCAGTTTGCTACAGGGTAGGCATGATATAGACTCTGTTTAAACAGAATGTTTTAACTACAAACAATTATTTGAGTTTTAACTCTGTTTAAAGAAGTTTGCATATGTACAAAATCAATCAAGCAATGAATATAATTAAATAAAATGTTTAATATCATATTTTATATATTTCAAAGGTTTGTTGCACTTTAAAAACTATCTAACTTTATTATTAAGCATGTTGTGCGGGTCGAAAGTGAGAGTAGCAACTAAATTCACTTCATAAAATTAAATTGGAAACGTGAAATAGAAACCGCAATTCAAATTGCAAGCCTAGTTAAACATAATTGTGAAATTGAGAACACGAAACTATATCTTGGTGGGTGTTCCAATGTAACATGCATAATATTATAATATATATAAGAACAAATAATATAATTTATTAAAAACGTTTAATATATTATATATAAGTATTATATAGACAACAAAGATATTTATTAAAAACTTGAATGTACATAAATAAGTATGAGTTTATGTGTATGCATATGAAGTCTACAAATGAACGTGCGAACTTGATGTATTTCTTTATGGATCAGTTCTATATATAGCAACTAAGTTTTAAACATTTATTAGAAATTCATTAAACAAGACTTGACATTTACTAATGGATTCTCAATAGAATCGATTAACTGTTAGAAATGTTTACCTTACTTAAAAGCGTAAAACTATTGATACTCTTACTCCAATTGATATGGTAATTTTTCTAAAAACACTTCTCATGTACTCATTACACATTTTCAAAAACAAATAATCTAACGTACAATACACATATTACATATTTGAATCATTTAAACATTAGCAATATTGTATGTAATCTAATGTATTACAAATATCATACTTATTAAAAAATATCATAAACATTTTGCATGTGCAAAAACATAGAAATAAAAAATGTTTTTAAGCAAATCTTATAAAAAAATAATACACTAATATACCCCAAAGACAAAACTAAAAAGTGCATTCCATTCATTGAGGATTTACTTGATTGAACATCGGTGATTTAAAAACGCAAAATTGTTGTCAAAAGTGAACAGTAACAGCGAAATTCACTTGTGAAAAGTGAAATTGGAAATATATAATTTAAATAATATTTAAAAATTGCAAGTCTAGTTGAGAATTTGGATTGAGGCAAGGATATTTTTTTTTCTAAAGCAGTGAAATTCACTTGTGAAATTGGGAACAAGTAGTGGTGAATTGTGTAAAATTTACATGTGAAACTGGGAACGGAATATTGGAACAACTCAAATTGCAAGAACTGTGATATGGGAATTGGAAACAAGGATGTTATTTTCAAATTATTATTATTATTATTTCTTTTTCAAGTTTGTGCTCACCTGTAGGCCTTGCTGCGTTAGCCCGTGTAATGGATATTGTATATTGCAATTGGCGGTTGTGGTTAGCACGGAGGCCGCGCCGCTGGCATTATTTGTGTTGGCCGTCGCCGTTGGAACGCCGCCCGTTGTACTTTGCTGGTTCTGTGATTGCTGCTGCTGCTGCTGTTGCTGTTGTTGGCCGCCTGTTGCTGCCGCGACGGCGGCCGCTGTGACATCAACATCGTTGATATTACCGCTTGAGGCCGAATTGCCGTTCTCCTCGACGATGCTGTCCATTTTAGGGATTTTCAGCAGCACCGTTACGCTCTCCGATAAGTGCTTCAGTTTGGCGTCTTTTCCGTTTCAATTTTGCCAGTTTGAAGTTGATGGATGCTGGACGTTGACTGCTGGTGCAGCGGGGGGTTACAATGAAGATGGTGACGTCGGCGTCGGCGGCGGTGGCGGCAATTGGCGTTTGGCAAAAGCAAATGGAAAAAGAGATGATGGAAGGGCGCGCACACAAACAAAAAAAAATAAAAATGTAAGAATAGAGAGACAGAGACAAGAAGAAAGGAGAAATAGAGAGAAATGTGCACAAAATTGGTTTCATTGGTTTTTTTTTGGTAACAATATTGCTTGATTGGTAATTGCTAAATTGTTAAAATTGTACAAATCTTCAACAACAACAAACAAATGCATACACACACACACACTCACACATACACACACCCGCTATTGCTGCTGCTGCTGCTGTCTCTGCTTCAACTGTTGTTTCGTTTTGTTTTGTTTGCTCTGCTACAAAAATGACGACGACGACAACGATGACAACAACAATAATAATAATAATAATAGTAATAAGAATAACAATAATAATAATAACAACAACAGCAACCAGCAACGACCATATACCGTCTCAACTGTTGTGTGTATTTTTATGAAATGACGTCATGACGACGTTGTGTTATAGGCAAACAAAAAAAAAAAAGGCAAACTTACTTTCTGATGACATCACTAAAAACGTTGCTGCTCCTCTTGTTTTTGTTGTTGCTGCTGCTGCTGCTGCTTGCTGTTGTTACTCTGCTCACTGCGCGCGCTTCTAAGCATGCATGTATATGTGCATGTGTGTGTGTGTTTGTGTATGTTATGTGTGCTTGTGTTTGTGTCGCGTTGCGCGCTGTGCTGGCAACTTGTTGAAAAATTCAACTGTACGCACGCCACACACACACACACATATCACACAGTGAGAAAGAGAAAGAGGGAGAGAGCAGAGCTACTACTACGTAGCCGTAGATTGCTGATGGCACATTGCTTGATGACCGCGAATTTTTGGTCCTAATTTTTTTTTTGTATTAAGGCAAAAATGATTTGTTTAATTTGATTTAATCGGCAGGCTGGCAGGCAGTCAAGTCAAACGAGCGGGCGGTCGTTTATGCGATTAAAGTCAAAACACTTTTCACGCAGTTGGCAGCACGCGCGGCACACACAGCACACAAAAAATTTTCTGCTGTTATCGTTGCTTACGTTTTTTTTTTCTTTTTTTTTTTTGTTCACAGCAGCGCTGCGCGTTTTAGTTTGTCAGCTGCCAATGCAAGTATCTAATTTTGTTTGTTGCTTGTTTAGCACACGCGTTGCAGGTCACATTCAATATTTAACTACAAATTTATTGATCAGTTTTCTTGGGCCCTTTTTTGCGCAAAATTTATTTTGTATTGCTCGCTCGCTCGCTCGCGCTGCTTCACTGCCTTGGTACTGGCGCAAACACATACAGGGACACGTACACACACACAGAGAACACGCACTCAAGAAAACACAGAATGTATGCGCACGCAGCGACGACGACTACTTTTTTCAGGCAAGCGTTGCCACCTAATTAAAAGACAATTTTGACAATGCTATTTATACATTATGCTTAAAAAAAACAACCCAAATCAATCATGACGGCAATTTAAACATATTTTAGGCATAATTTATGTAATAATTATATACACTTTTTAACATATTAACGTAAATAACAGCAATGGAAAAAGCGCGCGTGGATTTTGGACAGGCTTGGCAGCGCCAATCACAGCTGTTTTTGTTATGCGACACTGATGTCACCAGGGCTGCAGCGTCATGCAGTTTTGGCGGTCGATTAATCAGTTTTTGAATAAAGTTTATTTTATTTATATATAATGGGCAGTTTAAGTAAACAGCTGCTAGTTTATTACTAATTGTGTGTAAGAAATATGATTTTAGCTACTATTGCTAAGCAATTTAGTGTATAAATAGAAACAG